>CM076570.1:855907784-856347600 GCA_034641835.2 Pinus albicaulis
GACATATCACACTCCTCACATGATTAGTGTTTTTCTCTGTTCAAGGATTTTGGGTACTTTAATTTGTATTTGGAACAATGGACATCGGTACTCTATCTGTTTCTTTACTATTCTACATACTGCTATTTCACTTTCTTATAGATGCATCGGGCATATTTGGATGCTTTCTAAGATTGTCGATAATATCCATGTGGACCGTTACTGGGTTTTATATCATGTCCCTATATGTGACATGGGGTATTTTTCTATCATTGTCTGGGGTGGGAATTCCACTTTTCTAGATGGATATTTGGGTTCCAATCTTCAGATGTGAAAATGTAATGACTTCATGGACTGTTTTACTTCATATAATATATTCAAAACAACGTTTTTCCTCTTTTAAAGTTTCATTTTTTTTTTAAATTGAACCTGTCGTCGCTATACCGACGCCTTGTAAGCGTTGGAATTCCGAAAAATTAGAAACGTCGGAAGAGCGACCGTATAAAAAAGTCGGACGAGTGACGTTCAAAACGTCGGACCACATTTCGTCGGAATTGCGACAGTTTACAAACGTCGGAAGAGCGACGTCCAAAACGTCGGACCACATTGCGTCAAAATTGTGACAGTTTACAACCGTCTAAAGAGTGACGTCCAAAACGTCTGACCACATTGCGTTGGAATTGCGACAGTTTACAAACGTCAGAAGAATGACGTTAAAAAATTCGGACCACATTTCGTCATAATTGTGACAGTTTATAGACGTTGGAAGAGCGACGTTCAAAACGTTGGACCACATTTCGTCAGAAGCGCGACGGATTGGGAAACGTCGGAAGAGTGACGCTTGTTTGGAAGCGACGGAAAAAGTGTCGATAGTGCGACACTTTTTAATTGCGTCGGAACGGCGACGGTATGGTAAACCATGTTTTTCCCGCCCTCGAACTATCGCTCTTGCGACGACTATGTGTCGGAATAGCGACGAATTGGCCGTCAGAATTTCCGCCAAATTTTCTAATGAAAATTGACCAAAAAATTCATCAAGTAGGGTAAAACTAATTCTACAGGAGTTGGTGCGATTGTGAGGTTGTATTCAACGCCAAACAGGGGTTGGCGCGAGTGCACCAAAGGCAACCTGCACCAATCGACATGACTGTTCAAACAAAAAACTCACCAAGCTAGATAACTATAGAAAAAAGGAAAATCCAATGAGTAGAGGTCAAGCTTAACACTCTGGAGTTGAACAGGGGATGGAAAGCAAGCTAACAAACCAGAAAAATAAAAACAAGCAAGCCAATGACTGAAATCGACCCAACAAGCTAAAATGACAAAATCACATTGATCCCTAGTGGAGTCGCAAATTTTTTAAGAAGGTAAATCCTTTCTACAGATAGAGACGATCTCTCTAGCTCTAGAGTGGGTGTATAAAAAAAGAGACATGCTAGAGTGTAGGTTCCTAATTACATAATGAAAGAAGACATGGTAGATCGAACTACCTAGAATATAATGCTTTCGTTACATCTATAGTGGTGGTGGCCTCTCACTCCTACCTCGGAAAGTCACAATCCTTCTGCAGTCATGCTCAGATACCTACACATAGAACAATAAACAAGAGGATTATACAACATAATAATTCCATTCGTAATCACTAACCAGTCAAAGAGGGCTAAGCATATTTCATTAAACAAACAACATAACACAAAATGGGAACCCAAACAATAGTCACATATATATTGATAGAAAGAAGAGGTACAACCAAAGCTTTGACGTCGCAGTCTCCTCCAGTGGGGTTCAGCCGAAGCACGTCTCAGATACTCATCAGGGGATTCGAACAGGATGAGGGCATGGGTTTAAGCTCTCTCAGCGAAGTTCCTTCTTGTTCTATCTCTTCAAAAATTCAGATATACTGAATTAAAACCATTCTTCAAATTCTTCATTCAATTGTCCTGAAGATGGATCCCCGTTGGGATTCAAAACATCGAAAAATGTTTCTTGATACTGTGGATAATCTAGGAAGCTCTTCAGAATTCAACTACAGTAATTCAATTATCCATGTTCAGCTAGCTTATGCAAGGAGAGATAGATTCTTTTTATAGAGGAAAAGGAGGAGGTTAGGATCTCTACCAAGGTGGAAGGGAGGCCTATCTTTACGAGGTTCTCATGGGAGGTGGAAACCATAAACTAAAGGAGGGAGTCTGTGGTTATTCATTCCAACCACTCCCAATGACTCATCCTCGATGTTTTTGGAGTGGAATATCCGCCTCTATTTTTATAAAACATTCCATAAACAGCTCGGCGCGGGTGTCTAACTGGGACAGAGCGCCAACTGGCATGGGGCCCAGTGTTAATCTTCTTGATCAGCATGAGGGTAGAACTAGCTACTCATGCCAAGGAAAAAACAAGGGTTTTTGAAGCTCTTCTCAGGGAATTGTCAATAGAAGGAATATTTCTCTCATGTAAAGGGATGCAATGATGGTCTTTGCAAGGCATGACACTTCTTAATAGTCATAGAAATGACCCTCCAATGTGCGATTTGGGGATAGTAGGGACAGTGACAAAATGCTGGGTAACAATCAATACTCGACAACAAATACCTATTCTTGATGGTCACTTTGTTCAATTTCCTATAGTCAATGCACAATATGAGAGTACCATCCTTCTTCTTTACAAACGATATTGGTGCATCCCATGGTGATACACTTGGCCTAATGTATCCTTTGTCAAGCATCTATTTTAGCTACAACTTTAACTCTACCAACTCAAGGGTGCTCATCCTATAAGGTGCCTCTGGTGTTGGAGCTACCCCTAGTACCAACTCAATAGAAAAGTCTACATCCCTTTGAGGTGGAAACTCTGAAATATCTGTAGGAATTACATCTTGAAAATCTTGTAGAACTCTGTACCTTCTCAAAACATATTCATCCTCAAATTCCTTATCTTTGTTACTAGAAACGTGCACTGAAAATAACACACACCCTTTCCTGTGACTATGCTTGGCCTGCATAGATGTCAAGATCCTAACTAATGTTGCTTTCTTCTTACCCTGTAAGATTCTATTCTTCCCATTATCATCCAAGCCCTCAATGGATTTGTGTTAGGTCCATATATTACTATTTTAGCCCCTTATTGTTGTTAGTGTAGCCCCCTTATTGTTATTTTTGTACCCCTATAACTGCAATATTGTTATTATTGTTCCCTTACATTATTATTGTTAGGTCGACTAGGATTATATTGTGACCCCATGGACTCCCATTATATAGAAGGAGGTTTTTTCATTTTTATCATACAAGAATTGTTCATTTATGTAATGTAAAGGAGGTTTCCCCCTCGAAGTGGCTTATTTCTAAGGCGTTGATCTCTCTTTTCCTTTATTTTTGGAACTAGTTTCATAACATTTGATATCAGAGCTTTGGATTCTAGGGTTTTGCTACTCCAAATAGATCATCGTGGAATTTTCCCTATAAATTTTTTTCTACAAAGGTTCATAATCTAAAATTATTGTAGAGAGAAACAAAAATCCTGAGGAACATCATGTAAAAATTTCAGATCTTGGTTCGCAATATTTTCGGAGATATGATCTGTGGAATTTAGGATTTTTTCACACTCTCGAATTTCACCTAAACAATTCATCGTGGAATTTGCGGTATACATTTTTTTCTACGAAGGTTCAGAAGCTGAAATTTTTATAGAGTGAAGTTAAAATCCTAAGGAATTTCGTTAAAAAATTTTAGATCCTAGTTCACAAATTTTTCGGAGATATTATCTGTGGAAGTTAGTGTTTTTCAGGTTCCCAAATTTCATCTCAAAGAGGTGACCGTGGGAAAATCATCATAACTATGTCTCTAAGCATCTTTTTGGAATTCTGTAAAAATTGGACACAAGTACACGAACTTTACTTTCCTATGTATCAATTTGAGAGCTGAAGGAGGAAATAGTGATGCGTGGCACACCGTACAAGTTCGCTATACTGAACCAGTCCATAATTAGGTCTTTCTGGGAGATTAGGCATAACTTTGACCTGAAGAATCCAAATCAGGTCAGACTTGTGGAATTCAAAAGAAGATTCAGAGGGCTACTGCAGGACCAAATTTTAGATATTGAAGATTCTAAATCACAGAGATAATTCAGTTTCAATATAGAGCTCCTCAAAAGCAAGAAAAAGGTGTGTATTTTTTTTTCCGAATTGCATAAGTCTTGTTTGAAGAATCATTTTGAATTGATTCCAAGGGCATATTGTAGAATAGATCTCAGTATTGGGTTATAAAATTCCCCCTAAAAATAATTCAACACCCATTAAGCCTTAAGAAAGCTCTACTATGACTAATGAAGACAAATAAATGCAACATGACATATCAAAAATACAAGGGCAAGTGCACCAAATTTCACTCTCGCAAAGAGCAACAGAAAATGAAATGGAAGTTTTGAATAAAGGCATGGAAGCTAAGATGGATGGTTTGAAGAAAGGCATGGATGGTTTGAAGAATGGTATGGATGATATTGAAGCTAGCATGGAAGACATGGAAGCTAAGATCGATGAAAAATGGAAAACATGAAGAATGATCCAAAAGCAGACATGGAAGGTTTGACAAAGTTGATACAAGAAAATTTTCCTAATGGTGAAAATATAGTAGAGGAAACTCATGATGAGAAAAAAATAAATTTTAATCGTGATTTCATAAACTCTAATGTTTGACGGAATACCCACCATATTCCAAAGATCGATATGAGGAATTTTGATGGAAAGGATCTCGTAACATGGATACTACAGATGGAGTGATATTTTGATCTTAATAATGTGCAAAACAAATAAAAGGTACGCACTGCAACTTTATATTTAGAATAAAATACATTTTTACCGTATCAATGGATTTTTTACCGTAATTTTTTTTTTCTTGGTCAATTTTTACGAAGGAAATGATAGCACATTATGAGGATACAAAGAGAAACACTTTTTTTAGATAATTGATAAATCTCAAACAAGAGGGTTCAATGGTGGAGCACATTGAGGACTTCCAAAAATATAATATAAGGGTAACTGATATTCTAGAGGAACATAGGATTTATGTCTTCATAGGGACTTTGGAGGATAACATCCAACATGAGGTTCACGTTTGGGAACGTGATTCATTGGAGAAGGCATTCAGGTTGGCAAGAAAAATTGAATGTAAAATTATGGCGACAAGGAAGCCTTCCACTCACATCTATAAATATGGAACTGTTACTGTTCCTAGACTTCCACAACCTACAAGGTTGACACCACAAAAATTGGAATAAAAAAGAGAAAAAGGGCTTTTCTATAGTTGGGATAGAAAATACACTAAAGGTCATAAGTGTGCTGACAAAAACATATTTTACATAGATTTTGAAGAGGAGGAAGAAAATGACCAAGAAACTTCAAAAGAAGAGGATATACACCAGGAACCAACTCTAGAAGAAGAATAAATAAGTTCGACCATATTGTGTAATGCATTGGCAGGAATTACCACTCCTCAAACTCTCAAGATAGAAGGTCATATCTACAATAAAAAGGTAATAGTGTTGGTTTACTTGGGTAGTACCTATAATTTTATTTGTTGTAAGATAGCCAAGGAATTGAATTGTTTCATACACCCAGCACCAGAATGTCAAGTGATGGTTGCAAATGGAGGAACCATTAATTGCTCTGGAAAATGGCATAATATCAAGCTAACCATGGGGGAATATTTATTGAATATTCCAATGCTTTCCATTCCAATTGGAGGTGCTGATGTTGTACTAGGAGTACAATGGTTACAATATTTGGGGGCAATAGCTTTTAATTTTCAATAAATTTTCTTGAATTTTTTTTCGAAAGGAAAGGAAGTCGAATTATGGGGTATCACAGGGAAGCCGAGAAAGATAATAAGCTCCAATGTCAAGAAAAATATTCTAAAGAAAGAACAACGAGGCATAATTTCACAATTATGCTCACTAGAAGTTCCAACATCAAAATCATATATTTCTCTAGACCTCCAAAAAGTCTTGGATAATCATTCCTAGGTGTTTGAAACTCCCAAAGGACTCCCACCTATTCATGATCATGATCATGCTATTCATTTGATTCTAGGAAGTGTTCCTCCAAACATCAGGCCTTATATATATCCTTATGTCCAAAAAAGTGAAATTGAATGTATGATTGGAGAAATGTTAGAGGTTGGTATAATTCAACCTAGTCAAAGTTCTTTCTCTGCTCCAGTAGTATTGGTGCACAAGAAGGATGGATCATGGCGCATGTGTTTAGATTATAGGGAGCTTAATAAGCTCACTATTAAAGATAAATTTCACATTCCCATGATTGATGAATTATTGGATGAATTACATGGAGAAATTTATTTTACCAAGTTGGATCTTTGTTTAGGATATCATCAAATTAGAATGAATATTGAAGATATTCCGAAAACAACATTTCGAACTCATGAGGTTCATTATGATTTTTTGGTCATGCCTTTTGGCCTTACCAATGCACCTTCTACATTTCAAGGGTTGATGAATTCCATTTTCAAACCCTTAGAAAATTTTTGCTAGTATTTTTTGATGATATACTAATCTACAACAGATCTTGGAAGGATCACGTTCAACATGTTGACAAGGTGCTCAAACTATTGGAGGAGAAACAATTATATGCAAAAACATCCAAATGTTTCTTTGGAGTACAAGAGGTGGAATATATAGGTCATATTGTATCTCATGAGGGTGTTAAGGTAGACCCTAACAAAATTAAAGCCATTAAGGAATGGAAAGTCCCCTCAACCATAAAGCAGTTGAGAGGATTTCTCTGGTTAACAGGGTATTATCGCAAGTTTGTTAAGAATTATGGGAGAATAGCAACACCTCTAACAAAATTATTGAAGAAATATGCATTTTCATGGATTCTTGAAGCAACTAAGGCCTTTGAACATCATAAAGAGGCAATGTTCCTAGCACCGGGCTTAGCTATGCCAGAATTTTATTGTGGAATGTGATGCCTCAGGAAATGGAATTGGTGTTGTTTTAATGCAAGAAGGAAGACCCATTTCTTTTGAAAGTCGTCCAATCAAAGGAAAGTATTTACCGAAATCTATTTATGAGAAGGAAAGGTTAGCAATACTACATGCACTAAAGAAATGGTGACCTTACCTAATGGGAAGACACTTCAAGGTAAAAATTGATCATGATAGTCTTAAACACTTTTTTGAAAAAATACTATCTTCAAAAGAGCAGCAAAAATGGGTCACAAAGATGTTGGGTTATGACTTTGAAATCATCTACAAAAAAGGGAAGCTAAATGTTGTTCTAGATGCACTCTCAAGAAAGAATTAAGAGGTGGAAGTATTGCTTTGTGCCATTTCTATTATCCAACCAGATTGGATAATCGAAGCAATGGATGAATGGAAGAAGGGCGAAGAAGTGTGGCCACTCATTCAAAAGTTGCAGCAAGATCCTAGTACATCTGATACATTTAGTTGGAAAAATGATTCCTTATGGTACAAATATTGCCCATATCTTTGGAAGAATTCCCAACTAAAAAAAAATATTCTTTTGGAATTGTAGACTTATCCTTTAGGAGGATACTCAAGATTTTTAAAAAATTACCACAGGGTGAAGAAGGAATTTTTTTGGGATGGCCTTAAATCTGATATTCAAACGTTTTTAGCAGAATGTTTGGTTTTCCAGCAAAATAAATTTGAGACAATTAAGACCACAAGTCTTCTACGGCCTTTATCCATTCCAAGTCAACGTTGGGAGGAGATTTACATGGATTTTATCATAGGTTTACCTAAGTCCGAAGGAAAGAGTGTCATCATGGTGGTAGTTGATAGAATTACCAAGTATGCACACTTTTGTGCATTATTTCATCCATTTAAAGAAAGTACAGTTGATACTACATTTATGGAAACAATTCAAAAGCTACACAAATACCCAAAGATTATTGTAAGCGATAGAGATCCCATTTTTACTGGAAATTTTTGGACAAAATTATTTTCTTGTTTGGATACTCAACCAGCTCATAGCTGATCTATCATCCTCAATCTGATGGTCAAATTAAGATATTGAATAAATGTTTGGAAGGATATCTTTGTTGTTTTGTATCTGATAAACAAACACAATGGGTCAAGTGGTTACCTCTCACTAAATGGTGGTATAAAACTTCCTTCCACAATGTAGCAAAAATGACCCCCTTTATGGCACTTTATGGATATCATGCACTGTCCATCACATCATCATTAAGAGAAAATTCTAAGGTTCAAGCAGTGGAAGATCACATTGAGCATAAAAAATAAGTTCTCCAACTCTTAAATGATAACCTAAATTTGGTAAAAAATTGAATGAAACAATAGGAAGATCAACATCACAGCGAGATAAGTTTTGATGTATGAGACTGGGTATTTTTATGGCTACAACCATACAAGCAAATGTCCCCCAAGAAATATAAGAAGGAAAATAAATTATCTCCAAAGTGCTATGGTCCTTACAAGGTGTTGAAAAATATTGGTACTATGGCATACAAATTAGAGCTTCCTGCTTCTTCGCGAGTGCATCCGGTTTTCCATGTTTCATGCTTAAAGAAGGTTATAGGTGAAAAAATTCCAGTTCAAACAATATTTCTAGAACTTGATGAGTAAGGAAAAATCATATTGGAACCTGAAGCACTCACGGAAACAAGAACTCGACAGCTACGAAATTGATCCATTTTAGACTATCTCATCAAGTGGAAGAACTTACCCACTGAAGATTCGACATGGGAGGATGAGAATTTTCTATAGAAGCACCCAAAGCTACTCAAGCATTGAGGACAACAATTTTTTAAAGGAGAGGGGCATGTTAGGTCCCTATATTACTAGTGTATCCCCTTATTGTTGTTAGTGTAGCCCCCTTATTGTTATTATTGTACCCCTGTAACCCCAATATTTTTATTATTGTTCCCTTACATTATTATTTTTAGGTTGGCTAGGATTATATTGTGACCCAATGGACTCCTATATATAGAAGGATTTTTTGTCATTTGTATCATCCAAGAATTGTTCATTTACGTAATTTAGAGTTTCCCCCCTTGAAGTGTCTTATTTCTAAGGCGTTGATCTCTCTTTTCTTCTATTTTTGGAGTTGGTTTCACAACAATTTGTCATAAAAATTCACCTTGGTCCTGTGAAGGTATAACCAGTCCATATCGAATAGCTTAGTATATGATCCCAATGGAAATATGTTCAAGTGTGTTGATGTAGGCATACCATTTAAATCAAATGCACAAGATCTTACCCAATGGTGAACTCTTTTCTTTGTACCTATAGCCAACTGCACTAACCAAGATTCTACATGCATTTATTTATTCAACCCACAATTATCCACGAATATAGGACTAACATAACTATAATTAGATCTAGGGTCAATCAAAATAGAAATATCTTGATTACAAAACTTACCATCCATCTCAATGATAGATGCATGATCTTATTCCTTCTTGCTATCCAAAGCTACGTAAATACGAGGAATGCTCTTTCCAACATCCCCAGCAGTCTGTGCCTCCTGCGCATTATATATCTGAGGAATACCACCCTGATTCTATGTAAAATATCTCTTAATGTGTTCCTTACCCCATGTCCAACACTCTAACAGTCCATTACCATCACCTATATGTTCCTGCTATGATCCATGTCCCTATCAAGCCGCATTAAAATTATTTTTGTGGTGGAAAATTTTCTTTCTCTTCTACATTTTGCGACCTTGCTCTTTTTGTGTGCCATTTATCCTTACCTTTATAATTCCATTTCCATCCTTGCTGATATTCATTCTTATGCTTTTAATGTTCATAGAAATTCCTCAAGTTCCCAATGAATTCCTTAAGTGACCAAGGCTCATCATACTCAGTTTGATCTCTAAATACTAATGGAAAACCGCTAATAGATTGTTGAACTTTATCCTTCTCATCTTCAAGATAGGGTACATACCTCAATAGCTCCAAGAATTTAGTCGTGTACTCTTCATATATCATCGATCCCATATTTATCTCATATAATTATTTGGCCTTACTAGTGTAGTACCTTTCTAACAAGTATTTCTTCCTAAAAATCCTATTGAAATCATGCCAACTCATGTCCTATGTCTAAATGTTTTTGACCCACTTCACATCTTCCCACCAGATATCTGCTTTACCTGTAAGGTTGAATATAGATACTTTGGCCTTCATATTATCTATGTAATTATGCAACTCAGATAACTTCTTCATCCCAAGTTTCCAAGCTTCTACCTCTTTTGGTTTCTTCAAGTCTCCATCAAAAGTAGGTTGCTTTGCTTTCTTAAATTCATATAGCAAGTATCCCATATCACTTTCCTTGAAGGATGATAATGATGAAAATCATAATGCCTATCATAAACAGAACAAGATTAGTACTTGTGTCCATAACCTCTTCTATCTAGAGTATCCAACAACTCTCCATCTCTCACTGTGTCAGCTCTATCCGACCTGTGTCCACTAGGAGACCTACTGCCATATGCCCAATTAGTTCTATCCTCCCACTCGTTTGTTGATCCGAAGTGGCCCTGATCATTGCAATTATGAAAAACTCTGAAGGAGTATTACATTAACCTTTTCTTTTTCTCTTGTGCCCATATGATTCTGTCATTGTTTGCCTTACAAATCCTTATTTATTCCTTCAAAATTCTCAGTGTATCTACTAAATTAGAAGAGTGCCCAATACCACGCTTCTCATCTGATTCATAGGGAGAATATTTATAGTATACCATTGTGTTATTCATTTTTTATCTCTTTCCTACAAGACATACTATATCAAATAAACCAAACCATAATAAACCAACATACCTAAGCATAATTCCGGAAGGATACCTCATCTGCAAGATCATCCAAATTAGCATAATACATATACAAACATAATCATAACATCATATATACATATAAAAAATAAATTTACCAACACATAAGCATCATTCTAGCTAGAGATCAGTCATTAATACATGAACATATCAACTACAAATACCATAACCTCATGCATGAAAACAACAACCATACCAATGTACACTATTAACATGTAAGCACTGACACACACAACAATGCATGACCAATCATACACTCATGACGACACACTTCAAAATCAACAAAATTCTCTTTGACATGGTGACATCACTGCAACCATGACTGACACAATCCATATGCAATAACCATATAGACCACAAGGATTAAAAACATACATACAACTGACTATAATGCATGACCAACACACACCTCCCTCTAATCTAAGGGGTGAGCCATGCTCTGATATGCCTCTATAACACCCACCTACCATATCTACCCAAGTAACCATCCAACTAGGTTAAACATGTGACGAGAGGCTACTATGAATTGATTCAACCTCCTAGGTGACCCTAAGGAAGTGAAATCGAAGGAAACACATCATACATACTTTCCACATAAGCAACACAACTCCTAGGAACCATCCCAACCACTCAAGTAACTAGACCTTGGGTCCCACTAAGTTTTTAAACCTTTAAACCCCTGTACGCTCCCACAGTATAGGCATGGGTGCTTTTGGGACGTTATGAACGCTCCCACAACATAGGAATGCGTGCATCCATGGATTTTTTCCCACTGACCTATGCCAACATCCCCGATATTTGAGCCACTTTTTTAGGCCCAAAGCCTAGTTCACTGCCCAGAACTCAATGCAAAGTTCATAAATGAAATAGAACATCAGAACAATAATACATTTGAAAAAAAAATGATAGGGAATTGACTGGACCCCTACTAGCCAAGACATGTATTTCGTCAAACCTGTCACAAATATGTAATCTGTAGGTTTAAAAAAAACATATGAGCATAGGGGTCTCATACTTATATGAGAATTGATAAGAATAATTGTTCCCTTACATCATTAGCTACATTATCATCTATTAGGTTATAGATACATTGTTCATTCATTTACAAATCAAAACATGAGGAGAGCCATATATAACCACTATTATAATACATGCTTATAACTAGCATAATAACAACATAAATATAAAAGATACATCAACCATAGAATCCACATATAAACAAGTAAATTTACGCATAAGATGTCAAGGAGATAACCTATTATTAATGAATTCAAAAACCAACACAGGATAGGATTACCGTATTCTACCCGACCATAGATTGGATGAAATAAATCTCTCTTCAGCCAATCACCCCCATGCCATATTCCAACCATGAATGTGGGATTCAAATTGAAAGAACCAACTAGGGTATCCTGAGGCTAAACCACCTCATCCTCATCAATAGAAACCAGGCTTTAACATAATCCATCCTGAATCATTAAAAAATAAAAAATAAACATGTAATAACAAGCTTTACCATGATCTCCACCAGATCCAGAAATCTAGGTCAACCAAAACATGAGAACCCCATCACACCATGGCTATCCAAAAATGGAAAGGATAGGCTAAAAACAGTGTCACCCATTAAAAAACACATGCTATGACAACAAATAACCAGATGCAATACCATTCATGCAAAATCTAGCAAGGAATTCAGACATGTGAATCGATACCTGCAAAGAATATTGTTGTAGTTGTTTGATCCTACTCTTCCTTGCTTGCTCCTTCCTTACTCTTGCTTTCATTGCCTTTCTTGAATCCAATTCCAAAGCTCACCAAGAAAACTCGAAGTGCCCAAGAGTGAGAGAGAGAAAGATAATAATGAGAGAACTCCAAAGGTGAACTGACAAAAGTTTTGAGCCGAAATCTTGCTAACTGATCATCATAAGCCTGTTTATCAATGAGGCCTCTATTTTCTTCATTTTCCATTATTTCCTTCATTTTACTCCTCACATGAAAACTATGACCATTCACCTTCTTTTTCTCATATCTTCCATTATTTTCATAAATAAATGTGCAAAAAATGGCATTTTCCCTTTCCAAGTCCTTTTCCACTTCCCTTGCCAATTTCCTTAGCCATAATAACCAAAATTAACACCCACTAGGATGTTTTGCTGAACATTTAGCATGGAATAAGTGTCCCATCAACCAGAGTCATTTTTTTCCTTTACTAACATTTTATTACACGAAATTTTCACCATGTTTGTTACAATTGAACTGGATAAATTTAATACAGAGGTTGTATAAATTTAATATAGAGGTTGTGTTTGAATCATTAAGCATAGAGAAAAACATAAGGGTAGCTTTTAGATTATTCATGTGCAAGATATTGTTGGGAAGGAATTTCCACTAGACAAGGTAACGTGTTCACAATTGGAAAAGGCACAAAGCCTTGGGTTTTCTTACTCAAGAATAGCAATGTCAAGTTTTCCATCATTGAATAGGCCAGGAAACTCCATGCACATGCAATTTGCTACAACATAAGTTTTTTTCATTAGGAAGCTCGTTATTTTTTATGGTCAAAATATGTTACCTTAGTATAATCTAATTGAAATGAGAAAATTTGTTGGGAAAACTTCGGAGCTACCATTGTTTTTATTCATAAAAATAAGGGGCATTTTACTATGCATCTTTAATTGTAGCTTTGAGGTTCTACTCATATCTAAATATTCTATTTGTTTGACATCAATTTTCCAAAAAAATTAAATGCAATATTGAATATTTTTTGTGGCTATTCAATTTATTCCATTAGTTTTGGATAAGATTTTATTTCTTTTTAATTACAAATAATTGTGATACTTTGAAATTCTTTGCATATAGAATTTTACTTATGGGTTGTTTTTGTTAAGTTTTACTTTATAAACAAGAAAAATGATTTCAATGTTATAGTGTTGGTTTGTATGGAAATATTGAATAATTGATTCTCATAAAGCTTTCTAAATCCACCTTTACAACAATACTATTAAAAATGGATTGTTTTTTAGTCATATTTATATTCATTTGGTGTTTATTATGTTGCTTAGTACTAAGGTAGTGAGGTAAATCATTTATATTTATGGAATTTATCTGTTATTTCCATAGAATTTTTGTTAAAATGGTTTGAATGGAAGGTGTTCGAGATAATGTAGATATCAACTCTATCATTCATTCCTGAGAGAAAGGAATTAATGTGTTGTTATGCTACATGATTAGTAGGTATGTTTGTACTAATGGATTACAAATAATTCCATAGTTAATTAAGTTCCAAGAAATTGTCTCTTTGGTTTAAATTTGTAGTGCTTACTTTGGTAAAGTAGAATATAAATATTAGCCTTAATGTATTTTTGTCAGTCTTATCTCGAGAGTGTCATATTAGAAAGTTAATAATTATCAGTATTTATAAGATTATATTCATCCTTTGGACAATTGTTATAGCGGCTAAGGATTTTTTCACATTGGTTATTAGTGTTATGTTTTTAAGTTAAGAATTGTTGTTATGTTAGTCATTTGTTATGAAGTTAGATAATAGTTACACTACTACATTTGGCGGAAATTCCGACACTTGGTTCCGACGCTTTTGACCAAATGTTGGAAATTTTCTGAAATTTTTTCCATCCCGCCCGCAACCGTCGCTATACCGACGTCTATAGAAAAGTGTTGCAATACCGACACCTAAAACCTGTCGCAATTGCGACGTTTGGAGGAAGACATCGTAATTGCGACACCATGGCCCAAAGCGTCGCTAAACTACTACATTTGGCAGAAATTCCGACACTTGCTTCCGACGCTTTTGACCAAATATCGGAAATTTCCGCAAATTTTTTCAATCCCGCCCAAAACCGTCACTATACCGATGTTTAGGGAAATGGGTCGTAATACCGACACTTAGACAAAGTGTCACAGTTGCGACATCTGAAGGAAGACGTCGCAATGGCGACCCTATTCTCCAAGGCATCGCTATTGCGACAGATGCTTCCAAACGTCGCAATTGTAACACAATGTCTAAGTGTTGCAATTGCGACATTTGGAGGCATCCGTCGCAATAGCGACACTTTGTGTGTGTGTGTTTTGAGGAATAATTTCATAGTTCAACTTAATGGTTCATTATATAATTATGTGATCATCACCAATGATATATCTTAAAAAGCAACTGAAAAGCCATGTGTACAAAATCGATGTATACTCTAGAGAGTGGTTCTCATATCACTATGTAAATTGTTGTATGCTACTTCAAAAAAATTATAAGATAAACTATAATACACATCATATATGCACCATAACAATTGGTGCAAGGTAAAACCCACCTGCCACACCTTTGTACTCGATCCAATTTTCTCTGTCAACTCTTCTAGCTGTGGGAGTTTCCTCCAAGGATCATAATACCCCCAAGGCCTGTTATCACCCTAGTAATTCTCAGGTTGTGGGATAGGGATTTTTGTAGTTAAGAACACCAGGCGTAACCAAGAACCGCTTTGGGAATTCAAGATCTACCCTTCTTGAACTCTAGAGAGGGATCTCTCCATATGATTTAGCTTTGTTTTAGTAATATATATTAGGCTAGCTATGATTGTGTATTTGGGTTTGATTTTAAAATATTGGTGGGAATAAAGAGATTTCAAGGTAAACCAGAAGGATCTACCAGAATATTGGAGTCAACTCTCTAGGCAAGCAGAACTAAGAAATAAGGCTCTGAGATGCAAATGTGCTAAGGGCAAGATAGGTGACCTTCTAAGGCTATGTATAGGCTTGATTTGATGGAGTGGATGGAATCTAAGCAAAAGGGAACTTAAGAATCCTTAAGCTACAGATAAGAATATTGAAGAAGGGGATCTAACTGGGAACCGTATAACTGCCCATAAAGTTTTACGAACAGGCTATTAATGGCCTACCATCTTTAAGGATGCCAAAAAATTCGTGCAGGCCTGTGATAGCTGCCAAAGGGCAGGACGCCCTGGGCAGTCTGATGAAATGCCTTTGAACCCTCAACTAGTGATTGAACCATTTGAATGCTGGGCACTTGATTTTTTTGGCCCTATTAGTCCTCCCTCAAACCAAAAAACATACATCCTAGTTGCAACCGAATATTTCACTAAGTGGGTCGAAGCAGAGGCACTTTCAAAAGCTACAGAGGACTCTGTAGTATAGTTTCTTTTCCAAATCTTTGTGCGCTATGGTCTCCCAAGGGACATAATCACAGATGGAGGACCACAATTTGTAGGTAATAAATTAGCTGAAACATTGCAAAACTACCACATTCAGCACAAAATTACAACTCCATATCACCCATAGGCCAATGGCCAAGTAGAGAGCACGAACAAAGTAGAAAACATTAAAATGCCAAGTAGAGAGCACGAACTATAGTTGTCTTGAGAAATTTTATTCACACTGAATACTTCAAATTGTGAAGTGTTTATACAAAAAAATGTTTACAAGATATCTCGGGAATTGAGATAATGTTTTAATCAAAAATAGGAAAGAAAACTTAAAAAGAGGGACAGCTGCAAAACAGTTTGCAAGCTGTTACCTTTTTACAAGCAAAAATAGAACTGATTATTCTAATTTGAACTGATTGTTGTTGTGCACTTTAACCCTGTATTTTTACCATTTGAGGTAACATTAAAAAATGAATTTCCAAGTGAATTTCCTGTTTTTTATCCATTAAATTCACAGCAGATCTGTGAATTCTTGCCACTTTTCTGCAGAGGGGATCTTCGTAGTCTTCAATTTTCTGTAACTTTCAACTGCCTCTGTATACTTGGCAAAGTTAGGCTTTATAGTGAACATATGCGTGATCTCATTATCTAAAAATAACAAAATTTCAAACTACTGAAGAAGTATTCTGCTTGTTGGTGATCCTTGAGGCAGTTGTTGTCCGGCTTGCTCTTTTGCATGATTTCTGATTTTTAGATCATAATCTTTCAGAGGCATTAACTTGTCATTCAATGCGTGAAAATCAGGCAAACCTACTTCTGAAAATGTTTTTTATTTGGCTAAAATCCTTGAGATGGATAAATTCATGTCTTTACACTGGTCCTTTAGATTACTCATTGTGTTTCTTTTGTTCAAGACCTTTTTGATTTGAAGAATGTTTTCTGTTCTATCAACAATTTTCAATTCTTCCAACTCTTCCCTGGTTTTACTGTTTAAAAAAGCTATGAGTTGGATTTCTTGGGCTGGTTTTTTGTCAATTTCCCTCTTAGTCTTGTCAATCTCTACACTAGCAACTTGAAGTAACTCCCTCTGTCCATAAATTATCTGAATTGAAGGCCATTGAGAATGAATGCCATCAATAATTTTGGTCCATAAATGATTTTTTATAAAGGCCACTTGATCTGTAAGATTTACTTGTGCTTGCAGAATCTTTACCTGTTCTTGTAGTCGATCAGCCCTCTAGAAGTAGTCAAGGCATCATTTTTGGATTTTTCCAAATTTTTAATAGTGCCTCTCAAAATAAGAATCTCTTTATCTTGGTCTTGTGGTGTGGTACTCTGTGAGGATGAAGAAGAAGAGGCAGAGATTAGAGAAGTAATTGGCACTGCAGTTGGCAGTACTCCGTTCGGTGTCAATTGTTCTGCCAAAGTAGATGGTATAGCAGTGTTTATAGTGGGGATCACTATAGGAATTACCATTGGTTGTGATTTTCTTAGTTCTTCATTCTCTTTCATTAGAGCTTCTATTTGACTTTCCATTGTTTTTATCTGACCTGTCATTTGATGTACAAGCTTCTTTAAATCATCATTTTCTATTTTTTGCTGTAGAATTTCTTTTGCTTGAGAGTTTTCAATCTCAGGCAACTTCAACTGTTTTCTAAGAGCAGTTATATCCTCATTTTTATGTTTAATTAAGAATTTTTCCCCTTCAGTGTTGGCTGGGTCACCCCCTGCTTCAATCACTATATCTTCTAGTGCTTTTATTCTTAAATTATTAGCATACATTGAGGCTTTGTCCAAACTCATTTGATTTTGGAGGTTGAGCACTGTTTTCTCAAGCCTAATTGATTTCATAGTTTTACTGACAATTTTGGAATATAGCATTTCAGTATTGCTCCTATGAAATTCAATTTGATCTAATTCATGAATGGCATCTGAATTTAATTCAAGATCTATTTTGGAATAATCTGCCATTGATTTTGGCTCAGCCACTGTAGGCTTCAAGAATGACATTACCAATTTATTGGATGAATAATCAAATGTTGAAAGAAGCCTGTCTTTTTTTCCAGGCTTTTCCTTAAGAAATCTAGAATGAGCTTGGTTCTTGAGCTCTTCATTCTTCTCTTTAATCTGTCTGAATCTGATCTGAATCTCTGACTCTGTATTGTCAGTTTCCTGAGAAGAAGGAGGCAAATCGACAGTAGCCTGGTTTTCCTTCATGACTTTATCTTTTTGTTGTGTTCCAATTTTTACATTTTGAAGCTCTTCTAATGTTTGAGTAACTATTCTTGTTGCTTCATCATTTATATCAATATTTACAGCCTTATCCTTTTCTTCTTCCGTTGACTTGCTTCTTTTACTATAAGGAGTTCTGAATTTTATGTCCTCAATAGTCTCAGCTATGAAACTATCTCCTTCTCTGTCTCTTTTATGTACATTATCAGTATCTTTGCTTGTATAAGCCACCTGTACTGTCTGTTCAATTTGTTTGCTTTGCCACTGTCTACCTGTATTACCTGTACTGCCTGTGAATCATCATCAGATAGGGTGTTTGGCTCCCATTCAATTTTATTTACATATCTTTCAATATGGGGCTTAGGATCATGCAAGTAAACAAGCAACTTACATTTTACCCTTATTGCACTCAAAATACCTTGTGGGTCATACTTCGATGTAAAAATACATGGGAACTTATACTCTTTAAGTTTGACATTTATCTCATTGGCAGCTTCTCTGTTATTCACAATGAATGGCCCAATTTGATTTTTCAGCTTAAATTGGGTCTTTTTCTTGAAAGCTATGAAGTGGATTTCATCTACATTCAATAGTTGTCTCGGATATTCTAAAGCAAATATTCTTGTAGTAACAAATCTGGGTAACTTATATGGGGCCAGGGATGAGCCATACACTCTGATTTTTGTATGATTTTTATATAAATACCAATCTCTAGTTTTGTAGCTCTCTGATAACTGCAGAATTCTTCTTGTCTCATCATTGATCCTAGGGATCTCCTCTTTTTCCAAGAGATACATAGCAGGGGCTATAAATGAGTCATTGAAATCTGTAAAACTATACTCTTTGTTCCATTTCCTTAGAATATATGACCAAAATACTACTGATAGAACTTTTCCTTCTACATCCACTTTCTGACATTCAATTGGAAACTTATCTATTTAATAATATAGGAAGAGGTGGAGTAGATAAGAGGAGTATCTGAAAACTCCTTCTTCTGATAATTTGGATAACTGATAATGCATACTTTCAGCAATAAATCTAGAAAAATTGAACTGAATGGATGGTGATTGACCAGGGCTTAGAGTTGACAGAAAACCTAGGATAGCCACATCAGTGAATTCATCACTGGCGTATCCTAGTATGAAGGAGAGCATTGAGACAATCTGTCTAGTTTCATCTGGGAAATCAACGGTGTCGAAAGGAGGATTTAACTTAGGAATATAAAATTGATTTGGACAAAAAGTCTGGTATATTTTGAATCTAGCATTGAAATCCAAGTCAAGATATAGTTGGGTTAAATCTTCTATTGTTAGGGAAGCAGAATTGGGGTCATGATTCATTTGCAGCATGGAATTTATCGACTCTTCAGTGATGTAAAACAGGGTTTATTTTTCTTTGTTTACAATACATCTTTGTTCTGGCATATAATAGGCTTCGCATAATCTGATAAAGTCAGGAAGAGAATGAGTGAGAGAGAAAATATATCTAGGCAGATTGGATTCCAAAATTGGAATATCTTTGTCACCCTTTTCCACTGATTTTCCATAGCACCAATTATAGACATCAAGCGGGTTAAATTCTACATTAGGGTCTAGTATTCTACAGTCCAGATCAACTAAAGGGCTCTTCTCTAGAGAAATGATTGGAGGTTGGACTGGTCTGACCACTTCTGTAGAATCAGCCGTGAGTGCAGGAGTTGGTTTGTCAATTTTGAAGGACATAAGCTGAGGAATCTTTGAAGAAGACTTCTTTTGAGATTTTGGGCCTCCATTCTTGGGGGTTACCTATTTCTTGGTCATTTTTAATAATGAACGAAGCAAGATTAAACGGTTTGCTAAGTTCCTTTACGAGAAACAGGGGTTTGTTGGCGAATTTCTACTGAAAATGGGGTTTCTGAGAAAGGTTTTTAGGAAATGCAAGGAATTTAAAGCTCAGAACGTGTATTTAAAATTGATTTCAATAGCAAAATAGACCATGGTATGGAAAAAACTGTGAGAAAGGGAAATTAGGGATTCTAAGGAAATTTTGACAGAGTTTTCCCTGAAAAATGGACACTTTTTTGCAGTAACTTTGGTAATTATTTGAAATCGACAGGAATTTTGAAATCTCAGAGGGAAACTTCGAATAAAAGTACCTAGAGAACTAGCGGAATTTAGTTGAAGACGTTGCAGAGGTGCTCAGTCTTCAATTTTTTGAAAATGGCTTCGCAAAGGACAATGTAGTACTTTGTAATGGAAATTCAGGGCAATGGGCGTCGAAAAATGGTACTAGTAGGTTGAAAATGGCTCTGCAAAGTTTCTCAGGGTTCAAACGGCGTGATTTTGAGGAAAACAGTTCTGCAATGTTTTTACAGGTTTAAAGCGAAAAGGTGAAAATTTGAATGCAAATAATAATTTTAATGTTATCCTTCGATGGTATAACCATAGTTAAATGACATTAAACTTTGGTTAAACGGGTGAGGTTTACGGAATACCACCAGTGGTATTCGTGAGGGTAAATGGTGGTAAGCGGAAACTAGCTTTTCGAACGCGATACAACATGGTGGCGACACGTAAGCGCGGGTGGTTTGGAAAAACCACCCATTTCGCGTGGCTTTACCAAAACATCAAACGATTACTTTATGAGCGCAGAAATGTATTAGCACCGTCGAATCTGGATTCAACGAGCGAACGGCCACGATGAAAAGGAAAGGTGCGGGGAAAAGGTAAATTATCGGGTTCACTTTGGGCCATTGATCTTCGGAAACCGTCACTATACCGACATTTAGAGAAAAGTCTCACAATACCGACACTTAGAAAAAGTGTCGCAATTGTAAAAGTGCGACACTATTACAAAAGTGTCACAAGACCGACGAGCGTCACAAGACCGACGAAAATGGAAATTGTTCAAAACTTCAGAAGAGCGACGCTTACCGAAAAGGTAAAAGGTAAGTTATCGGGTTCACTTTGGGCCATTGATCTTGGGAAACCATCGCTATACCGACATTTAGAGAAAAGTCTCGCAATACCGACACTTAGAAAAAGTGTCGCAATTGCGACACTATGCCCCAAAGCGTCGCTAGACGGATTCCTCCAAACGTCGCTATTATATGTTTTACTAAGATATGGTAAGTAAATCTCTCTTGTTCTTCTTAGAAATAATTATATATAATTTTTATTTTTTTTTCAAAATAGATTAAAAAAATTATATGAAAAAAATTATTAATTCATCAATATGTGTGTGTTGTGAGGAATAATTTCATAGTTCAACTTAATGGTTCATTATATAATCATGTGAGCATCACCAATGATATATCTTAAAAATCAACTGAAAATCCATGTGTACAAAATCGATGTATACTCTAGAGAGTGGTTCTCATATCACTATGTAAATTGTTGTATGCTACTTCAACAAAATTATAAGATAAACTGTAATACACATTATATATGCACCATAACAATTGCTATACAACTAATTTGTTTTAGGATACGTGTGGCATTCTAGGGGTAAATTCTATATGATGTGTATATCAATCTATTAGGTGTTGGTAAGTTTTGAATATCTAAGAAATGATAAGGAATATCCATACATCATGTTCTTGTAATGTGATTATAAATTGTGTCTATAATTTCCATAAAATGTATAAATGATTTGTTTAAAAAAAATCAACACAATCAACCCTAAACAATGCTCATGATGTGGAATGTCATTGGTGAAACCAAAATGATGGTCACATGTCCCATTTCTATGGTAATGATGATCATATATATGTTGTAGCGACACTTGATGAGTAATTAAATAAATCTCAGAGTGTGACTCATTGTGCCATATTTTTTTAAATCATGATTTGTTTTCCTAGTTTTTACTAATTTGTTAACATATTTTATTCATTTGGAAAGCTAATTAATGATGATTTAAGTAATTAGGACCTAATGAGAGATCATCTTCACATCTTCACTGAAATATATTAGTAATTGTAGTCACTATATGGACCGCACATGCATGCTACTTAAGAAAAAATGAAATATAAACTATAATACACATCTTATATCTTCCATAACAATTGTCATACAACTTATTTACTTCTAGATACATATGAAATACTTCAGGTAAATGCCATATTATGTGTATACCAATATAGTAGGTGTTGGTAAGTTATGAGGATCTAAGAAATTATAGGGTATCCACACATTAGTAGTGCCCTGGTGAATTTTTTGCATAATTTTCTATTTGTTGTAATTTTGTTGCTTGGATTTGTTATAGATTTCAAATAATATATACAATTATCTACCAATTGTTCTTTATAAATAAGAAGTACAATAAGTAGTCACCTAAAAGTGAGCCATGTGAAAATATTAGTAACATGAGTAACTTGGTAAGCTGTAAATGAAAAGTGAATAACCTCCACTCACCAACAAGTGGCAGGCAGGGTTGGAATTTGGATTTCTCTTTACCCGTCACACAAATTTTTTTGACGTTTTGGTCATTATTTTTCTAGTCAATAAACGTTACGTTTAAAATTTTTCACTTCATTAATGATGTTCTCGTAATAAATTAACCCTTCACCAACAAAAGTTTGATTAAAAAAATTGAACGCTCTTCCATTTTCTTTGGATTTTGGAGTGTGATATATCTATGTCATGGACTTTTAATACCTAAAGTTTCAAGAGAAATAACTGATTCTTGTCAAACTAATATTTCCTCAATATATGCTATGTGTTGAAATTACTTACAGCTGATGTACAGGCATCCGCCTTCCATTTCCAGCGATCAGTCAAGATCGCAGTATAACAAAAACGTTGCAGAGAGCCGCTTGCCATTTTTGATTGATCAGAGTTTAAAAAATTGAAGGACAGTGGTCCCAGAACTGAAATTTCCGGATTTGAAATCTCACTGAGGTGGATTTAATAGAAATTTCGCATCACACTCAGCCGTCCGTACGAGTGCCCAAAATCGGACGCGAAAAATTCATAAAGCAGATTGAATAGAAATTTCGTGTCACATTTTTGATGACGTCAGCAAATTTTTTTGGCACCCGAAATTGATTGAAGGAGAGTTTAATTTTTGGTTGACGTCCGCTGGTCCAAGTTCTTTAATGTTTGTTTTAAAAATGTCGTGCGTACAGGTCCATATATATATATGTTTTACATATATACATCATATGCACAATTCAAAGCAGTGAGTTGTAAATGCATAGATAGAGTGAAATTTTAGAGTGTGAGTTTTGTGTTGAACTGTGTTTTGAAGCAGTCAAAGTTTTTTTATTCCCTCAGTCAGAGGAGATTTTGTAACCAAAGTTTTGAAGTTTAATGAAATAGTTTTTACAGTGAAAACTCTGTTTCCAGTGAAGAATTTTTTTTTTATATTTTCTCTGTGTTGAAGAGGGGAGTTTTATTCTCCATTGTTGTTCTGGAATTTTAAATATTCCAACACTATGATCTACTAAAAATTACTTCAAAAATCAAGTAACCTTCCAATATAAATAAAAAAACATGAACGAGCTTTCCCTAAATTGCAATAAATTTATGTTTATTATTAATATTGCATAATCTGTCTTATAAAAATTGCATAATCGGACTAAGAACAAATCCTCAGTGCATTTTTTATTTTTGTTGTGATTAAAAAAATGAGCCAAAGAACACTAAGGTACTCAGAGAAATCAATCTATGTATTATTTCTCACAAAACATGTTGAGTAGTGGAGACTAAGCGCTAGATTTTTTTCTGTCCTCAATCTCTCTATTAATTATGTCTATGTAGTTATAAGAATAACAAGCCGAAGAGATCTGAGGCTTCCAGAGAAATTATTCTCTATGTGCAGAAATTGATGATTACTGTTGACTAAATGTTATACCATTTGAAATTGCTGAGCGAAATTAATCAGGCCATGATGTACCATTTGTCAGTATCTATTTTCTCATGTACGAAAGCTTTTTTTTTCTAAGTAAAAGTAATTATATTAACAAAAGGAGTAGAGTACAGCGGGCCGAAGCCTGATCATTGCCGAGTGTTGTGGCATTTGAAACAAAAAACCATAGTTTGAAGACTGCCCTGCAAGAGGGAAACCAGTCTGAAACAGTTCATTTGAAAAATCTCGCGCAGGGGAACCAGAGAATTGTAGTACTGGAGACCATATCAAAGCAAAAAAAACAGATGCATTTTCATAGATAGCAGGAAACACATGAACAGGCCCGTGAGAATGGGCAGAAATAGAGCAAAAAACCAGAGTGAAGAGGAGGAACTATTCATCAGGAGGTTCGTAGACAACTCTGCACCAAAGTTCATCTGGTTCCCCGTCGGCATTATACAGGTCAGCAATAGAATGGATCACCTTCCCGGGAGGAGGAGGAGTAATCTGCGCCTCGCTCACTTGCACTGCGTCCTGCCTCTCAGTAGGTTGAGCCACCGCTTCCTTATTCGCCAGGTCCTACGTGGCCTTGCCCATCTGACCTAGCACGTTCGCACTATCAAGGTGCTTCAGCCCAACAAACTGCGCCGAATCCTGAGCCTCCGAGAGGCTGCATTCCGCTGGGCAAGAACTGGGAACAATTTCCTGAGGCTCTTCACGAAAGACGACCGTAATTGAGGCAGTCACCCTGGGTTGATTGAGAGTGTTGTTAAAGGAAAAATGTGTCCTGTGGGTTTGAGCAGGAGGAGCGGAAGGAGTGGGGGAAGCAAAACGACGGCCCGAGTGGAGAAGGCTCCCTCTAGGTTGCCTATCAGAGTGGGAGATAGACGTAGAGGAGGTGCCAAAGGTGGAGGGAGAGCATCGAATTTGGCGCCTCGTGGAGCCTCTTCGACAACGCATTCTCTGCCTGAGGCGCGGCATAGTCGCACTCGAGACAGCGGGGCAGGGAGGCAAAATATGGACAGAAGACTGAGGCGAGAGGGGCAACAGGGTGACAGAAGCAAGATTGCAGGAACCATCGTGGGAGAAGTGGAGATTTTCTCCAAAATCCAAACAACAATTGAGATAGCTCCTCTTACCAGTTACAGTGCGAACATTAGAAAGCCCTGCTCCTGGAGCGTACCACAGATTCACAGGCGGGGGAATTCTGTTCAGACCAGAGGGACGTTCCATAATAACAACCCAGTCTACCATGCAACTGTGAATCGACTGCAATAAACCACCATAAGTATGAACTGGAGGCTGAGTCATGTCGCGGCATGCGAATGTGTATCGAAGAGCGGGACTATGGTTTATTCGAGCACCAGGAGTAAATGGCATTAAATGTCGATCAGTCGACATTAAGAACTGAATGACAACACTCTTGCGGGTGGGCCAGTGGCTTCCCCTTATGCCACACCCCCATCCCATCACGTTAAACACTACCAACTTCACCCGCATCTGGGTTCTCATGTATGAAAGTTGATGTACCATTGAAAGATTAATAATTCTATTGAAAGTTTAATAACTATAATAACTATATGTATATATATATATATATATATATATTTTAATTTAATGATTAATAATAATTAAATTAAAATTCTTAAAAGACAAAATAAAAGCCTAATAATCACGAAATATTATGATAATTTAAAAATATAGAACTTGGGCTGAACATAGTTACAAAGATACCAAGAAAAGAAGAGTGCATGTACATGATAACCTCTTTCTTGACAACCTATGAATGCCATTCTCAATGAAGACTCAAGACTCAAGTGGATTAGATTGTGTATCAAAACAGTAGGAATGAATCAAATTTCAATGAATGAATAACTTGATCAAGATAATTTGTAGGGAAAGGTAACTTGACTATCAATCTACTAAACCTCACTTCCATGATTAAAAAAACACCCCCACCTTCTCAGTGGTCCCATCATGGTCCACCTATTGAAAAAAAACCAAAAAATATTATTTATTTTTTATATTTTTGCATGGCCATTGGACAATGATTTACTATGGTTTTCCTACTAAATTCCAATGCATGATTATTCAAAAATATTGAGAATTAGTTTAGTCTCAAGGCATAGCCAAGAGTCTTACTGGATAATTATAGATTACCTCTCCATTGGATGATTGTACATTTTTCATCTACTTTTTCACGTGAATTTCAGTTGATGCTAGATCTTTGCCTTCTATTTCTTTAGTGAAGCTAAGAGTTAACTTTGATCTTACATTAATAACTATATTTGCATGAATATCCATGCTTTTATACTTCCCCACTATGGTCAATGTTGATGTATGGCCTTGGCCCATTGATCTTACAATTAACTCACTATTCATATTCAATTTTCTCCAGTTCAGCCCAATAAAATAAGGAAAACAAAAAATGAAGTCCTGATTTATCTTTCCAGTGCTCCTACATAACACAAATACTCTTAAAAACCAATTAATATATAAATTGTCATCATTCACGCTAAAATCAGTTTGAATTTTTATAATGAATCTACTTACAATTAATAGATTACATTGCTCACAGAAAAAGAGATAATTTAGAACTATGATTTCACAATAATAAATTATCGGGCTCCCACAGGGCGATGAAATTGGTTGGATGTGACCCTTCTGCAACAGCTCCTGAATCTGCCTCTTGATTTAATTGTTCTCTAGAACAGAGCACTGATATATCGGTCTGTTGGGTAGCGGCGCACCTGGGGTCAGATCAATCGGGTGCTTGACTTGACAGTGTAGAGGAACCCCTGTGGGTGAGGTGAAAATGTCCCCGTACTCCTCCATAACCTTATCCATTTGTTGTTGTCGTGCAGAGGAGCCTTTTCTGGAGGTCATGGCCATAGTCTTCTTCTTGCCCTGGGGGCGGATCATCAGGAAAATGAATTTCCTGGTTTGGGAAATGAGCTTATTGCATTGTTTTGCAGTAACCAAAGAGATAGTAGTAGGAGGTGGTACCTCTGGTATCCTATACAACTTATTTCCCAAAGTAACAATAACAGCACAAGGCCGAGACTCATACACCGCATGATGCTTCCACAAGTATGGTTGTCCTAATAATACATCAGAAACATCAATAGGAACAGCATCACATAATACCTCATCTGTGAAGGGCTTGATGCTATAGGGAAGGCGGAACTGCTGGCTGACGCGGAGATCTTGTATGGATGTGGGTGAGTTGTGGTCGGCAAGCCCAACTGCTTCACGGCATCTGCCGAAATGAGGTTCTTTTGGCTCCCATTGTCGACAATTAACTATACCGAGGAGCCCTTTACCCACATCTGGGAGTGGAAGAGATGCTCCTCCTTCTAGATCTTTGTAGTGGCAACAGTGGCATTGGGCTTCGCATCAATAATATATTTCCCTTTCTCATTCCCCTTGTCAGGTTCTGATTCAGAGTCAGAGCATGCATCTCACTCAGAAGCCCGCATCTTGGCCACCAGCGACTGCTTGGCCCGACACTCACTTGTGTTGCGAGTGGAGCTCTTAATATGGAACTCACACCACTTTCCCATGTCCTTATTTGGCTTTGCAGTGTTGTTCTTTCCTTGTGGCTTCGACAGGTTGTCTTGAGTCACCGTGCCTTGGCTATGTCCTTTGTTCTGTGGTTTGGGAGCACCTTTCCCTTGCTTTTGATTCGCAGATCCAAAGTCTCACTTCTTCTGTTTGAATTTCTGCTCAATCTTGGCAGCATACCAGTATGCCGTACCAAGCGAGGAGATGTCGAGGAACTCCATTACCTCCTAAATGTATCTGTGTAGACAACTGTGATACTTTAGCACTAGATTTTTCTCTGAATATTTGATACCCAACTTGGTGTGCAGGGTATGGAATAGATTCGTCAGCTCATGCACATCTTGATCCCTTTGTTGCCATAGCATGGTCCATTGTATGTACTTGTCCTTATAACTCCCCACGGGATAGTATTGTTCCTTGACAGCGTCTTGGAAAGAATTCCAAGTGGTTATGACCGAGAACAAAGAGGGTTCTGTCTCGTCCTTTTTCTCACAGTGGCTTTCTCACCAGTCCTTGACATGGGGGGCAACTTTGAGGAGTGCAAAAATAATCTTCTCCCTATCGGAAAAGTCATGAACCGAGAAATATCCTTCTAATAGATTCAACCATCCATCTATGGCATCTGCATCTATTTTACCCTCAAATATGGGAATGTCAAATTTACTGTACCTTAAAAGGAGTCACACCTCCAGAGTGGCTACTGGATGTATATGCACCACCAGTGGGCAGCCGTTGAAGGATCTGGGCAAAGTTATCCATCATCACGTTCCTTTGTTTTTCGAGGGCCTCCTTGAGCAATATTTTTATAGGATCTCTTGCTCCCTCATCTTTCTTTTCGTCCCCCATGGGCGTCCGTCGGGGTTTGCGAGGCTGATCTTGCAAAGGTTCCACCAGATTGAGCCCTAACTCCTTATACCCCGTCCTCATTGGGGACATGCAAAGAAGGATCGAGAAAAAGCAGACCACTCTGATACCATTGATCCGGATTTATGCAGGAATGCAACAGAATAAACACATAACCATAAATACAGAGATGCAGTGGAAAT
Source organism: Pinus albicaulis (assembly GCA_034641835.2). Classification (NCBI taxonomy): domain Eukaryota; kingdom Viridiplantae; phylum Streptophyta; class Pinopsida; order Pinales; family Pinaceae; genus Pinus; species Pinus albicaulis. The sequence goes on from CM076570.1 coordinate 855,936,424, forward strand.
AACACTTCATTTTATTAATATCAAAGAACTGAAATTTGCTTATAGACAGAATGGAAATAAAACTATCTAGGGCGCTGGTAGCTATCTCTGAGGAGAGATGAGGCAGCTACAGGCCTCTGAACTGAGTTACAATGAGGCTCTAGGGCCTATTTATTATTGAGAAACAATGGAGAACCCTAAACATCCAAAAACCAAACCCTAGGAGATGAAGTGCCAAAACTATGGGCCTCGTTTGGGTAAATTGGTGTTTCAACTTCCCAGGGACGTAACTTTGGCATACTATCTCTGTTTGATGCACATGATACATCATTAGAAAGATCTATCCGAGGACTACAACTTTCACCACGAATATAATTTCAGAACAGAATGATACATAATGATATTCGCTAGAGGCGCGATGCCCAAAAAATGTCGTTTAGGGCCTCAAACCGGCTCCAGAAGTTCAGGACCCGAAAAATTGCTAAAAATAGTAAGTTGTGCCGAAACTGAAAAACTGAAAGAGACAATGGTGAGGCCCCAAGTGGAATAGGTGGGTGGCCACCAGTGTCCACTTGGATCATTGAGTGAGCCAAAAAAGTAACTTTCCTTACTTTTTGAGTACAACCTTACAATTGCGAAGAGGACTAGTGTTGCAAAATTATTGGTAAGTGGAAATTAAAGGGCGTAAGAACGTTTTTAAAAAAATTTCAAACGTAAAAATTAAGTCTTCTATCCTTCCTAGCACCTCATGGAAAACGGGAATCCGCAAATTCTAGTCATCAAATATGTGCAAAATGCCTTATGACGGGCAAAATGGAGGACTGGTCGTATGCTGCTACATGAGTTAGGGTTTCATGTGGCAACAGGGAACCTTGTATAGTTTTTCAAGGATAGGAAAGGAGAATATTGTCAGTTAATCATCACTTGAAACTTCATCACCATTTGAAAATTGTGTCCTAATTTGAAACAATAAGACTACCCAACTATTTCATTATTTAATTTTGATTGTGTAATACAAAAAATATCCTAGATAACTTAAATAATGTAAGCGTTTTTGCAAAAATTTAGTGGAGAGAACCTTCAATTACATTTATTTTCAAGTTCCACTTGCATTTTAAGCCATTTTAATTAGTCTTTCATGGCTATCTAGTAAAAATTTCAACCTCTTGTAGAAATTTGTTTGTCACTTGTATTAGAAATGCAAAAATCAAATGTAAATAAAAATGATTTGAAATGCTAAAATTCAAATGCGCGCTACATAAAAATGATTTTTTTTAAAACTACATTAATGTCTGATATCACGCGTGCATTCGCCCTCAGCTCTTGTAGAACAACATTCACCCTCAGCATTCGCCCTCAGCTCTTGCAGAACAGCATTCGCTCTCAGCATTCACCCTCAGCTCTTGCAGAACAGCATTCGCCCTCAGTTCTTGCAAAATGGTAAGTTCTTACTGTAGGCCCTTCCTCCTGTAGTAGGGTTGACCCTATTTGGGTTTTTTTGGAGCCTCTGAGAATAAAAAGGTTGTGATTGATTACGGGGCACTGCCTATATTTGTGGAACTTCTTGCCTTTGGGAATGATAATGTTCGAGAACAGGTAGCACGTTCATTTTAGAGGCATAAAATTATTCTTCCCAACTATCTTTATACGTCTGTAATTTTGGAATTTGATTTAAAAAACTACTACCCAACTTTGAGTTCAACTGGTGTTCGTGTAAGGCTGTTTGGGAAACTTTGAGTTCAACTGGTGTTCGTGTAAGGCTGTTTGGGCTTTGGGAAATATTTCTGGAGACTTTGTATCATTTAGGGATCTTGCCCTCAGTCATGGAGCTCCGAGGCAGGTGCTTGCCCAGTTGAATGATACTGCCAGAATTTCAATGATACGAAATGGTACATGGGCTCTGTCAAATTTTTGCCGTGGTAAACCCCAACCACTATTTGAACAGGTAAGTAGAACACATTTTCTGCCTCTGCTTCTTAGTTCATAGATACTGTGGATTTTTTTTTATAGATCTTGGTGCTTGGTAGATTTGGACGTAATATGGACCTAGGCGCTTGTTCATTACAATGACTCCGTCATCAGGTTTTAGAAAATGCTCAGATATTTGGGTTTCACAAGGGGATTACCCTTGCTTGCAATTATCGATTATCAATCTCATTCAAAAAAAGTCTTTCGTAGTATTGCTGAGCTCTTTGTAGGTGAATTTCCGAGGCAATTTCACAATATCTGAACTAAATTTGTCTATCCTTTTCAATACTCTGCGCTTGTAACAGAACCAGACAACAATCTAGTGGCCAATGCAACAACAACAACACCTCCTGTTGCAATGCCTGCAATTCACCCTCTCTGCACGCATGAATGACTATGGCACCCTCTTTTGTGAACAGGTACTAGAGCTGAAGGTACTAGTTTCCATTAGGATCATGGAATTCAACATCCAAAATAGTATCAAATTCCACTGCAATAGTATTCCCCAGCGAGGGCAACAGTTCATTGAGACCTATTGGACTCATCACCCCCAAATAGCCTCCAGGGCTACCTAGAGTGTGATCATCTGGAGCAATAAAAAATGCTCATCCATCCCCAATTGAAACAAGAACAGGACCCACATTGGTTACAGAAAAGGAGAAACACGTTTTGAAAGAAGAAGAAACTTTTGTATTAGGGTCCAAAAGTCGGTCTATTGTACAATGCCCTACCTGCACTTCAAATTTGTACTCCCAACTCCATGCTAAGGCTCACTGTGCCATTCTTCAGATGAGCATCTTAACCTGAAGTTTGATGCCAAAAAACCCAAGTCCCCTGTTCTATGCCCAAGACCTCTGTTACAACGAGTAGAGTTCTGAGCGAAATACTTCACAATAGGAAGCAAAAGAAACATCGCAAAATTGCTCCGCTTTAGACTGATAATTTTCTTTGCAAAAATTCAACTGCGGACAGTAAAACCATAATATCAAACACAACCAATCGACAATGGAATTTGAACATGAGGATTTATAACCACAGAAAACCCTCTCCAGGTTAAAAGAATTCCGGAATGGCTTTAAGATTCTACTAATGAGCGCTTACAACACCATAGCAATTATTGTCACAATGAAATCTGCTGGAAGCAAAGCCCTTGTACAGTTTCTACATTTCCACAGTGGAAGCAAGAATCTTGCTATCTCTCATGATCTGGTTCTGTGGTCAAATCCTTTGCTATGGCTGTCTTGTTCTGCTAAACGTGGATCTATCTTAGCTTTTGTTGGGTATGTGTTATATTCTTTCCACGATTGGCCCCACGCGCTGTATGTTGCGTCGGGCGTAGCTGGGGGGTCACGAGGGGCGAAGCAGTCCCCACCGTTGGGGTTCGGGGCAGCGCCCCGGCCAAAATTTGTTTTTGTGCGGACCCACTCATAGGCGGATCCGCCCATGGTTTTGTGCATGGTTTTGCACATGGTTTTGGGGTTCGATGGTTTTCGGCCCCTGGTATTTTGTAGATCCGGTCAAGGGAACTACGGTTATGTTCTAATCCGGGGTTAATGGATTGGGGTTTATGTATGCTTCGGCATGTATATATATGTGTTGTAACACTAAAAGGAATATAATGAAAAATCAAGCTGGTCATCCCGATTTGGGATCCAGGGGAAAATCTCTGTGTTTATATGTTTTATGTTTTATGCTCTTGCTATTGTTTATTTTCTGTTATAAGAATCGTGTGTAGATATTTATGTTCAGGGTTAAAACCTACATTTGGTATCAGAGGTATTTCGGCTTCAAGGGGACGCCTTTGTTGTTGAGGGTTTTTTGCTCAGGCCTGTGGTAGACCCTGTGCAGTGGGAGATCTACGGGATCGATTCTTACGGTGAAAGAATATGGCGAGCGGCGGAAAGATAGAGATCGAGAAATTTAATGGTCAGAGTTTTGAGTTGTGGAAGCTCAAGATGGAGGATCTGCTGGTGGATAAATATCAGTGGATCGGGGTAGATCCAGGTACTAAACCAACGACAATGTCAGATGAAGACTAGAAGAAACTGGATCGGAAGGCCAAGAGCACAATATGGTTGTGTGTGTCAGATTCAGTATTGTTGAATGTATATGGGGAAGCTACGGCGAAGAATTTGTGGGAAAAACTTGGGACTTTGTAACAATCTAAGTCTCTGGTGAATAAGTTGTTCCTGTGAAAAAATCTGTATAACCTGAGGATGAAGGATGGAGACTCGGTGACAGAGCATCTGAATGCCTTCAATACTGTGGTAAGTCAGCTTTCGTTTGTTGATATTAAAATCTCAGATGAAGATAAGTGCATCAGTTTGTTGTGCTCTCTACCAGACTCGTGGGACAGTTTGGTTATGTACAATGAATTATCAGCTTATATGATTACGATGACATGTCCCTCATCACTCCAGTATGGAGGAAATTCAGGTGAGAGGTAAATACAGGTGTCAGAATGAGATCTGCCTATAAGAGCCCAGAATAAGGTCGAAACAGATAAGAATAAATAATAAGGTTTGAGTGGGAGATCTAAATCTAGAGGGAGTCTAAATCTCACAGTTTGTCAGAGTGTCATGGAAATGCGAAAGGAAGGGCACTACAAAAAGGAATGCGAGATCTAAAGCTCGAGAAAGGAAGGGATCGATGAAGGTCCTTGCGGAGGTAAAAACCACTGCGGATGAAGGTGGGGATGTGTATTTGGCTTCTTCTTCAAATACACATGTAGATCATGAGTCATGGTTGATTGACTCGGGTGCATCCCTTTCACTTCACTCCCCATAGGGAGTGGTTCTGCGAGTATGAGAAATATGATGGTGGTGATGTCTTCCTAGGGGATGATAGGAAGGCCAGAATCGTCGGACGTGGAAAAGTCAAGTTGAAGCTGCAAGGTGGAAGGATTGGAACACTTCACGACCTAGCTTACATATTCCTACGCATTGGAGTAGGGTTTGATTTACGTAACAGGATGGATGATGCGGTGTAAAAACGTGTTCGAGAAAGATGCAAGATGGTTCGAAGTGCTTGGTATTAATGCGGGGAGTTCGGAATTTGGAACTCTGTACAAGCTACAAGGTAATCTTGTTATTGATGGGTCTGATTAAGTGGTTCCACAGAAATGAGAGAGAAGCCTAGGCGTATACGGAAAAGACCATGCTATGGCATCAAAGGCTTGGACATATTGGAGAGAAGGGCCTTCGGATACTGCATAGAGATGGTATGGTAGAAGGTATGTCTAATTTTTCTTTGGATTTCGATTTCTATGAACATTGTGTATATGGGAAGCAGAATCGGGTGAGTTTTCCTTCTGGTGCTAAGAGGGCAATCAAGATATTAGAACTTGTGCACAGTGATGTGTTTGGGCCTGTGTCAGTTCCATCACTGGGAAAGTCTGTGTACTATGTTTCATTCATAGACGACTTCTCAAGGAATACATGGATATATTTCTTGAGGAAGAAATCTGAAGTCTTTGACAAATTTAAAGAATTTAAGGCCCTGGTGGAAAACCAGACAGAGAAGAAGATAAAGGCATTGAGGACAGATAATGGTGGGGAGTTCTGCAAGAAGGAATTTGAAGAGTTCTGTAAGAAGTGTGGTATAGCACGGTAGAAGACTACTCCATACACACCTCAGCAAAACGGAGTTGCAGAAAGAATGAATAGAACGTTGATGGAAAAGGCAAGAAGCATGCTCAGTGGTACTGGGTTAGGACAAGAATTCTGGGCAGAGGCAGTGGAGACTGCATGTTACTTAGTTAACAGATCACCTTCATCGACGTTGGAGGATAAGACTCCACATGAGGTATGGACTGGTAAGAAACCCTCTCTTTCACATCTAAGGGTATTTGGATGTGATGCATATGTACATGTTCCAAAGGAGAAAAGAACCAAGTTGGATAATAAATCTGAAAGGTGCATCTTTATTGGGTATAAGGATGGTTTAAAGGGTTACAAGCTTTGGAACCCAGAAACAAGGAAGGTTGTGTACAGTCGAGATGTGGTGTTTAGAGAAGTGAAAGATGTTATTAAACATGAAGTCCTACCAAAGGAACCTGAGAAGATAGAGTTTGAGCTAAAGGAGGATGAATCGGACTCTACAACAGAAGAAGACTCAGAAGATGATGAGCCACAAACTCCAGCTTTAAGAAGATCATCTGAAAGGTGCATCTTTATTGGGTATAAGGATGGTTTAAAGGGTTACAAGCTTTGGAACCCAGAAACAAGGAAGGTTGTGTACAGTCGAGATGTGGTGTTTAGAGAAGTGAAAGATGTTGTTAAACATGAATTCCTACTAAAAGAACCTGAGAAGATAGAGTTTGAGCTAAAGGAGGATGAATCAGACTCTACAATAGAAGAAGACTCAGAAGATGATGAGCCACAAACTCCAGCTTTAAGAAGATCGGTTCGGGAAAGAAGGCAACCAGAAAGGTATAGTCATACGCTACGTTGGGGTTTCATAGCTATAGCGATGATGAACCCAAAGCATCGGGGAGACGATGAGTGAGAGGGATGGAGAAAGCTGCGGAAGGAGGCCATGGGCTGAAGAAATGCTCCTTGCACTCCATGGGATCTGGTGGAGTTGCCGACTGGAAGGAAGCCCATTGGGAGAAAATGGGTGTTTAAGAAGAAGATGAATGTAGAAGGCAAGGTGGAGAAATACAAAGCTCGGTTGGTAGCGAAAGGTTATTCCAAGGTGCCGGGAATTGATTTTGGTGATATTTTTTCTCCTGTTGCCGTACTTTTATCTGTTCTTCAGCGCATTTGCTTTTGAGATGGAAACAGATGCATGTGAAGACAACATTTCAGCTATGGGGATCTAGAATATGAGATCTACATGAAGCAACCTAAAGGATTTATGGTGAAGGGTAAGAAATAACTGGTATGCAGGTTGAAGAAGTCTTTGTATGGGTTAAAGCAATCACCAAAGATGTGGTATCAGAAATTTGATACCTATATACGGGGACTTGGCTTCACCAGAAGAAAGGAGGATCACTGTGTTTATTTTAAATTAATTGGTGACCGTGTTATTTATTTGGTCTTGTATGTGGATGATATGTTCTTGATTGGAAATGACAAAGAAATTATCCAAGATTTGAAGACCCAACTGTTCTCCAAATTCGACATGAAGGATCTGGGTGCTACAAATTATATTTTGGGCATGGAAATTAAGAGAGATCGGGAAAAGAGGAAGCTCTGGTTAAACCAGAGGAAGTATGTTGAGACTATATTGCAGAGGTTCAATATGCAGGATAGTAAACCAGTGAAGGTTCCTATTCCTGTAGGTGTAAAGCTGTCTGCTGAACAGTGTCCCAAGACACAAGAAGAAGAGGAGTATATGTCCCGTGTTCCATATGCAAGTGCAGTGGGTAGCTTGATGTATGCAATGGTATGTACTAGACCAGACATTGCACATGCAGTGGGAGTATTGAGCAGGTTTATGTCAAACCCAGGGAAGGAGCATTGGACAGCAGTGAAGCGGGTTTTGAGATATTTACGTGGCACTAGTGATTATGGCTTGTGCTACCAGGGAAGACCAGGATTGGAAAGAATGTTGGACATTCGTGGTTTTGTTGATGCAGACTGGGCTGGAGATCTGGACCAAAGAAGATCTACAAGTGGGTATGTGTTTAGCCTATTTGGAGGTGCGGTCAGTTGGATGAGTAAAAGACAGTCTGTAGTGGCTCTTTCAACTACAGAGGCAGAATACATAGCAGCCACTCATGCAAGCAAGGAAGCAGTTTGGTTGCAGAGATTGTGTTCAAGTATGGGGTTGGTACAGCAAGCTATAAGGATAGACTGTGATAGCCAAAGTGCAATTTTCTTGGCTAAGAACCCTGCTTATCATTCAAACACAAAGCACATTGATGTTCAATATCACTTTGTTAGAGATATGGTTGAGGCTAAAAGGGTGTTGCTGGTAAAGGTGGACACTTTGAAGAATGTTGCAGATGCATTGACGAAGTCTGTGAGCACTCAGAAGTTCTCTTGGTGTAGAGAAACAATGGGTGTTGAAGAATTGGCCAAATGAGTAAGCTCTCCTGTGGCCCCCCTGTGGAAAGAAAACAACAAGTGGGAGAATGTTGGGTATGTGTTATATTCTTTCCATGATTAGCTCCACGCGCTGTATGTTGCGTCGGGCGTAGCTGGGGGGTCACGAGGGGCGAAGCAGTCCCCACCGTTGGGGTCCGAGGCAGCGCCCCGGCCAAACCCCCGCGGACCCACTCATAGGCGGATCCGCCCATGGTTGCAGTGCATGGGTTTGCACATGGTTTTGGGGTTCGATGGTTTTCGGGCCCTGGTATTTTTGTAGATCCGGTCAAGGGAACTACGGTTATGTTCTAATCCAGGGTTAATGGATTGGGGTTTATGTATGCTCCGGCATGTATATATATATATATGTGTTGTAACACTAAAAGGAATATAATGAAAAATCAAGCTGGTCGTCCCGATTTGGGATCCAGGGGAAAATTTCTGTGTTTATCTGTTTTATGTTTTATGCTCTTGCTATTGTTTATTTTCTATTATAAGAATCGTGTGTAGATATTTCTGTTCAGGGTTAAAACCTACATGCACTAAAATCTTATGGTTTCCTATTGATTTTTTTGACGAAGTACATAGGTACTCCAAAGAAATGTGGACTCCCACTTTTGTCAATGAAATTCCATTGGATAATCTAACAAACGTGTTGTTGACGCATATCCAACACCTCTTCGTTGGATATCCTCATTTAAATCATTCATTATTTTCTACACATAATCATCGGATATCGGACGAATGTGTGGCATGCCCATTTTTCAAATTTACTCTTGTAAATATTGTAAATATTCATTGTAACAATTTAGCCCCAATTAAGTAGATGAGAGAAATGGGCATAGATTTCAGAGTTTGGGGAAGCATATTTTATGAGAAACTTGGTTCTTTTAAATTCTAGTTAAGGAAACTGACTATTTTTTTTAATGGATTTGTCTATGTTATTAATTCAAATAAAAACAAAGATGTGTCCATGGTTCTATTGGGAAAAAAATACAAGAAAAGAAAAGGACAAAAAAATAAATGGGAGGATGGGTTGTGTTGTCCAAGAAAGGGGATTCTGCATAGACCGTGAAAGACAGAGAAGATTTTTTCTATGGAAATGAAGAGGATAGAATACCCTCAGTTATTTAGAACAATGACAAGAAGTGGAGACCAAGCGAGGCCTATGAAAACATAGAGGATCCATTCGCTCATGCAGATCTAAGCAGTGAGAAACAAAGCATCGTGGGATCGAGAGTATTAGTTATGAAAATATTATTCAAAGGAGAACACTCTATTGATAACTAGCTAGGGAACCTGAGAGGGATTTATAGGTGAATATCATAGAGTAGTGGATTTCCTAAGGTCAAGGAAACCAATAGGAAGCTTGTGGACTGATGAAGCTACTAGCCAGGAGACAAATACACTCATGTATTTGTGACGACTAATGAAACAACATATGTTTCCTTGGGGTTGCATAATTGGTGGTTGAATCACTAAGGGATTTCCTTGAATATGTGATCCCTATACTGTCATGGTAGTTTATCTAGCTGATGAATCTTCCCATATTAAAGAGGAATTTTTCTCTTTAAAGTGTTTTTTAGCACATAGTGTTAGGATATTTGTACATATGTCAGTTGTATTCTAAACTACTTGAATAGTTAGTGAGTGAAGGTGGTGTAGCATTGCGACACCTTGTTTTAGATGATATGACTAGTTGTTTCATGTCCTGATGTTGGTTGTATTATAAACTACTTGAATAACTAGTGCGTGAAGATGGTGTATCCTTGAGACACCCTATTTCAACTGATATGATTGGTTTTCTCTTAACCTAATTCTTACCATATGTAAATGAATATGTTCCATATATTCAACATGAATATTTTTATAACCATTGAATGAAAGTGGTGTAGTGTTGGGACAGTCTATTCCAGCTAATACTATCAGTTTTTATCTAAAATCAATCATCCTCAAGCTCTAAAATCTGGCTCATGGACGAAAACCGCAAGAAATAAGTGGTTGTATTTTGTGTATGTTTGGGTGGAGAGTTGATGTCCTACTCTCAGTTGCTAGTTTATTTTGCTACATAAGGTAAGTATTTACTTAAGATTCGTATGCGTAAATGATATGCGTGAGTTCTTTTCATTAGCTAAATGCTTATACTGATTATAAGTAATGTGATTTCCTATATGGATGTGGGATATTGAAGTACCTATATAAATATACTAGGAATGGTTGAGAATTCCTTAATATGTTTAGGTATTTGTATCTCATTTATTTTACAGTCCTTAAGAGATGGTATAATATTTGTGCTTAATGGTGAATTTTGATTATTATGGTCACCAACATGTATTGTTGTGTATGTGTCAGATTAGTTTCTTCAAGTATGTGAGTTTTCCAATTGAAATAAATGCATCCTTATGTTGTGGGTATGAGCTACTTATGTTCCCTCTAATTCTAAGAAAAATACACTCAAATGCACATTTGTTAAGTGTATATTCCTATACATATTATGTTCAAAGTTTCATCATTAATTTTTTTGTGCCTTCTTCAATAAGTTTGGATGATTGTCGCAACACAATGCTTAATGGATTTCATGGCCTGAGTGAACTGGGAATTATTGTGAAATCATGAAGTTCACATTTTATTAGGCATGAGAGTTAGAATTATTAGGGTCTGTGTAAAACTAGGAAGAATTTAAAAAAATAATAATAAATAAAAATATTTGCAAAAAAGTTGATAATCACCTGTGGGACCTACTAGGTTAAGGGTAAAGTTATTGAACTAGTTCGGGCATGCTAGGACTGGAAGTAAATCAGATCCTTCGACTAGTTAGGTGGGATCTGCTAGTTGGGTTCGATTTAGTTGGGTCTTGGAGAAAGTTGGGTTAGTAGCTTAGTAGGGCTCATTATTCAGTTAGCCATGTCGAGGTTGGAGCTCTAGCCAAGGTCATCTTTTATGCTTTTATTGAAATGGGCTGACTCCTAATTGTACACAATTGCACCTCTTCCATGTTGATTTTTTCATGGTATTAGACCAACCACATAGGCTACACACAAGATTCCATGTGGGTGACACGTGGGGGCCACTGTTAATGTGGCAAGTTTAATGATCCTAGATTTAAATGGCCATATTTTTTTAGCTGTAAGTTGGATCAAGGAAAAATATATATCACACGAAAGGTATTTACAAGAAAGACACTATGGTATTGTTTGTTTCTAGTTTTAAGGTAGTTGAAAAATAAGGAAATTTGTAACCCCATTTCCATGAGAAGACTATGGAGGTCAATTCTGATAGTAATCCACCCTTATACCCTTTGTATGGGCTATGGATAGTGAAAGGGGTGTCTTAAAGTGCGGTATCAAAGCAAAGGTTCAAATGTTAAACCTTCGGGAATAGAATTGGAGTTCTTCTACATAATTGATAAAACAAGAGGTTTCAACCTATTATGGAGGATTTTTTTTCCACTTGATGTATTTTTTGTTATGTATGCTTATAGAATGTTAGTATTTATTTTAGATGATTTAATTGATATGAATTTAATAACTTGAGGTGTAATATTTTATCTATTTTTCCATCAGCATACTCACGATAAAAGCCCAAAGTGATTATTTATGTAATGCATTTATATTTTATTTAATATAAAATTTATATGTGTGTATTACAACACATAAGAAAAGAATAAAATAAGGAATAAAAATGGATTAATAGTAGGATGATGAAATAGAACACTAACAAGTCTTAGTATGAACCTTCAGAAGAATCAGTTGAGAAGGGAAGAGTAGCATACTCTCGTCACTTAATGGAAACCTTGAGAAGTATAAGGGTTGAGATTAGGAGCTACAAAGATGACAATGAGAAGCTTGTGAGGGCACAAGAAATTTTGGTCAAAGAAACATGTGAGCAAGCTAAAGTGAATGAAATTATACTATAGAGTCTCTTAGATTTGTAGAACAAAGGAAAAATGAGTTGGGAGCTAGCCACATGATCAGGAAAAACTCATTAGAACAATGAAAGTAAGATGAAAGAATTAATGGGGAAGATGGAAGTAGATCCAATAAAAGTAAAAAAACTATCATGTGAAGACATGGTAAAGGGAGGTACTCCATTCGGTACTCCAAAGAGAAGAACGAACACTCATGAGCAATGATTTTCTGATGCTCACATAAGATATTATTATCATCATCACCATGGAAAAGGATGGAAAATGAATATCTACTAGAAGGATTCAAGAAGGCCAAACCTCCTAAATTTGATGGTGAGGTAAGGAGAGCAGAAGATGTTGAGTCATGGTTGCTTGTGACGAAAAAGTTCTTTAAAGTCTACAACTACTTTCAGAACATGAAAGAAATGGTGGCTACCTTAAGTTTGAAAGGAAAGGCTAATATATGGTAGGAAGATTTAAATAATGTGAATAACATAAAGGAGGTGGAGCTCTCTATGAGGGAGTTTGAGAATTATTTTAGAGTAAAGTATCTATATGAAAGGTAATTTGATAGAAAATATATGGATTTCTATTAATTCAAGATGGGGAAAATGTCAGATGAAGAATATACTACTAAATTTTTGGAGTTGTTACGATATGTTCCCTATATCAAGGATGAAAATGAAAAAATACAGAGGTATATCAGAGGGTTACCATGGATTTTTAACGATTAAGCTAAGCTTAATGAGCCACAAAATCTTGAAGATGCGATCATGAAATTGAATAATTGTTATGAGCAGTCTAGGCACATACGTAAGTATAGAGTAGAATCGAAATAAAAAGGTAATAGCAAATTTAAAGGAAAATGGAAGAGAGTAGTCAAGGGAATAAACTAGGTTCATTTCAACTGAGAAAATTAGAAAAGCTTCAAAATTTCCAACAAAGAAGGTTGAATTACCCAGACTATAGGAGAAGAGGAAAAAGGCCATGGTGGAGCACTCTATAAATTTTGGAAATTTGTGGAGAGAAACCTGAGGAAATATTTCCCATGGTGCAAAAATGTTGTCCCAAGATTGTACAATGCACAAGGGGTACAAACAATTAAGGACGTGGACCAAAATATGCCAATAACTCATGCACTTATGGATAGTCACCAAGTGGACCATGACAAAGTGATTATTGAAATTGAAGGTATCTTGTGTGATACAATGATTTTGATTTTAAATGACCCTAGTTCAAATTATAGTTATATCAATCCAACAAAGGTGTAAAAATGAAATTTGAGCAAAGAATCACACCAAGAGTCATGGCTAGTTCATCTAACCACGAGGAAAAAAATAAGAGAGGGGTATATTATCAAATAATTTCATTTCATGCTAAAGGATGTAGGTAAACCCACTGATTTTGTAGGGACCAACCCTATGCTATATTTAAAGAACAGACTATAAATCATGCTATTAAGTTAATACCATGTAGATAAATTAGGATACAACCATAAGAAGATATAATTGGGAACTCAGATATATTAAGGCATTTACATCAAAACACATGGATTACAATACATTCCACATATCATCAGTTTTACATTTTATTAACCATAGGGATAACATATAATAGAACATTATAAATATTGTAAGTGTTGCTCACCCAGAGAGGTGATTTGATCTTGTTATTTCCACTGCTTCCACTCCCTTGCGGTCATCCACCTAAAAATTTGAATGTTTATGTGTTATGACTGAATGTAGTGACCCACCAGTTGACCTCCTAGCCTACTCTTTGGCTACTCTCCTTCCCTGTGGACCCTCGAGTTAGAATGGGGTTGTGTAATGGAGGATGTGTGCTAGGTGATAAAGGTGAGCACTCCTTGGCTCAAGATTCCCCTCTGTAAAGTTCACTACCTCAGAAAACTAAACTATAACTCATAGCGACTCACAATGACATAATCTCATTCACTCAACAATAGGATAGGCTAATATTCCCTTCTCCCAAGGCTTCCCCCTTATTTCCTATGAGATATCATAGGTGACTCTTTGCACTTAATTAATAATTAATTATTTTTATTAATACAAAATTTTGATTATTCACCTACCCATGTGTCACCCTCTCACCAAGGCTCTCCGAAATTATTTACTAAAATTTTAATTCAAAAATAATATTTTTCCTCACCCTAATAAGACTCCCTATTTCTTCTCCTAGTTATCTCTTGATCCTCCTTTTCTACTCCTTAATTTTTGTTAATCACTGAATTCAACTGATAAGTCCCAGATTTGGTCCCCTAACTACCTCCTAATTTAACTCAATTTGTATAATTCACCACACTCTTTTCTTAATGAAGTTTAACTTTTTAGGTTTAATCTTTATAATTAACTCTATGTCCCTCTTCCTACTTATGTACATTATCTACCTATTGTTTTCCAACAAGGGAAAAGTAGAGTTCTCAAGGGCTACAATAAATTTTTTTTAATTTCTTCCTACTCTCACTTTACCCCAAGTTTTATTCTTGATTTAATGGCCTTGGTTCTAAAACCATTTACCTCCTTATGTGAATTAGTAAGATTTTCATAACTTGATTATTTTTAGTAGTTTCTTTTTTATGCCAAGGGTGCCAAGTCGATCATGCCCTTCAAGAACTTCCCTTCGAATTTCCAAGGGTACCACCCTTGATAGTTTATTTATGATGCCAAGGGTGCTAAGCCATCCATGTCCTTATGAAACTTCCCTTGAAGTTCCAATGGTGCCACACTTCTTTCCCCTCAATCATCTAGTGGCTACAAGGGGAAAAATCTATGTGCAATGATAAAGACCGCTATCATATCTCATGTTTCCCACTATATTGATACTAATGGTGTTGAGGATAAATGAATATTCCTTGATGAAAACCCATAGCAAGTCCTCGTGTTCGACCAAATTTGGGTCCTACCCCCACGAAATCATGATCTTCAATATGAAGGTGTCCCAACCCTTCTAGCCCAAGTCACAACGAGAGTGCTAGCGAGTGGAATCATGGACCCTATCCCACCCCTCCCATGCAAGTCAATGTAATTTTAAAAAACCCCATCACCCACGTGTGAGTCATTCAACCAAGAAACTAACCTATTCCTATAGCCACTAACATGTCATTATAATTTATAGCAATATTCAAACTTAAATTCAAAATTTCAATGACAAAATATTTATTTCCATCAAACTAGATGTTGTCAACTCATCACATGTGAGTGTATCTAGTGGTTTCCTATCATAATCAATAATAATCAATAACAAATTTTCACATTTTTTGACATTATCATAATACCATCATCAACATGACATAATCACCCACATTGTTGTTCATCACGAATGAGAAATAATGTAAGTAGATAAGATAAGAAACATATCCACCAAATTTTTCATCATAATAACATCAATATAAAACATACATATATATCAATGGTATCATCATAATAACATAAATATAAAACACACATATCCATAAAATATTTCATCAATGGAAAACATAAAAATCCATCAAAGTTATCATCATGAATATAAAACATATAAAGATATCATCATCATAACATCAACAAGAAATAAACACATCCATCACATCCATTCAATGTAGAGGCAAGTGTCGAGATCCTCAACCTAAGGATCTCAAAGAATAATATGTGAGCCTTAATGAGAAATAAATGTTAATTTCATATCAAGGTCATTCAACTAGAGCAGGGCACTACAGATTTTAACTTGTTTCCATTGGGTTCATACAATGCACTATTGGGGATGGACTGGTTTTTCTTGCATCACACTAAACTGGATTGTTATGAAAATATGGCCGAGTGGATTTATGAGAATGGAGAACTAAGTGTGCTGCATAGAAAAATTAAGCCCATATTATCAAGGAAAACCAAAGTGATGCAAATGAAGCGAAGTTGTTGAAAAGGATGTAAATTATTTATTGTGCAAATAACCAGCAATTTTGAGAATCATAGTAGTAGTAACTAGATAGAACACCTAGTTCTAAAACAATACGTTGATGTATTTACAGAAGAGATCCCTATATTACCTTCACCTAGGGAAGTGGATTTCTTCATATAATTTCTACTAGGAACTACACCAACATATAAAGTTTCATACCATATGAGTACCCTAGAACTCATGGAATTTTAACTATAACTAAAACAAATGTTGGACAAGGGATAAATTGGGACAAGTGTGTCACCGTGGCATACACAGTCTTATTTTTGAAAAACAAATATGGAATTATCAAACTATGTATAAATTGCAAAAATCTTGATAAATCTACCATAAAGAATATATACCCATTACCATGAATTGATGGCATATTCTATCAATTTCCAGGAGAAATGATGTTCTCAAAAACCGATTTGATATATGGTTATCACCAGGTGTGTATAAAGGACGAGGACATCCATAAGATATAATTCTAGATGAGGTATGGCCATTACAAATTTTTGGTAGTACTGTTTGGACTGATAAATGCACCTACTACCTTTATGTGTCTGATGAATAATGTATTGCATACTTGGATAAATTTGTGGTAGTATTTGTTGATGATATATTGGTATACTCAATGGAAAAGGAGGAGAATAAGAAGCACTTAGTGAAATTTTCTGAGAGGGCATAATCGATATGCAAATATCAACAAATGTGAGTTCTTCATGTCACAATTCCATTATTTGGGAAACATTTTCTTAAATGAGAGAGTATTTTTTGATCTTGGAAAAGATTAAATCCATTACGGAAAGGACAACACCAAATACCGTAATTGTGGTTGGATCATTCATGGGTCTGGAAGGTTATTATGTGATATTTATTAGAAATTTCTCCAATATTGGTCACTCAATCACATCATTGTAGAGAAAGGGAAATAAAATTATGTGGAAAATTGAGTGCACTACGAGCCTTGAGTGACTAGAGTATTTACTCAGCCCCACACCAGTTCATTGAATTGTTGATCTAGAAAAAAAATTGTGGTTTGCAAAGATGCATGTAAAGAACGGTTGGGAGGTGTTCTCATGCAAGAAGGGAAGGTTGTTTACTTTGAATCCCATAAATTAAATAAGCATGGATAGAATTATGTGACTCATGATTTGAAGCTTGTTTCCATGGTTCATGCCTTAAAAATGTGGAGGTATTATCTCCTGGCAAGAATATTTGTATTAATGGCAGACTATGGAGGAATGAAATGCTTGTTTGATGAAATGAAATTCAATTCCTTGTAAGCTTGATAGTTATCCTTAATTACTGAGTTCGATTTCGAAATAAAATACATCAAATGGAAGGAAAACTGAGTTGTTGATGCACTTAGAAGGTGAGTTCCATTGGCTCATATAACATCCATTAGTTCCTACGGAATTGATCTTAGGGAAATAATTAAAAGTGTTGGACAACAAGATGAAAATTACCAATAGTTGAAGGAAAATCTACAACAAGAGCCAAAAGGTGTGAAAGAAAAAATGTTTCATCTCATAGAGCATGGACTGATCATATTTAAGAACAGAATTTACATGCCAAATGAAAATGGCTTGAAAAGTCTCATATTGAAATAATTTCATGTAAATCCATTTTCAAGCCACCCAAACTACCAAAAGACATTAAAAACCATTAATAAATTTTATTATATGCCCGATTTGAAAAATTAAGTGCTCGATTTCATTTCAAAATGTATTGAGTGGCAACAAGTAAAGGATGAGTGCAAGCACCCAACTAGTTTATTACTACCTATCCCTATTTAGGAATGGAAGTGGGAATTAATCTCAATGGATTTTATTACAAGATTTCCATGAACAACCAAGAAACATGATGCCATCATGGTTATGGTGGCAAGTTAAGAAAGGTTTCTCACTTTGTAATTGTTAAATCAACTTATATGGCTAGTGACATGGCCAAATTTTTTATGAAGGAGGTGGTAAGATTACATGAAGTACCCAAGATAATTATCTCAGATACATATGAAAAATTAACCTTCAAATTTTGGAAATAGTTGTTTGTTTTTCTAGAGATAGATTTGACCTTTAGCATAGGATATCATCCAAAAACTAATGGGAAAGTAGAGAGGAGAAATAGAATCCTTGAATATACGATGAGAATGTATATAATGCAACAGCCAAGGAAGTGGGAATAAGTCTTCTAATGGTGGAGTTTTCCTACAATAGTAGGTACCAATAATCATTGAAGATGAGTTGATTTGAGGCTCTCTATGGGAAAGAATGTAATAATCCTATTAGTTAGAGTGATCCAGTGAATAAGGTTCATGTTGGACCTGACATGTTAAAATAAATGGAACAAGAAATGGTAACAATCAAGAATAATTTAAAAGTGGCTCAAGATAGACATAAAATCTATGCAGACCAACATAGATTTTAAAATTAATTTAGAGTGGGATATCATCTCTACCTATGATTTAAACCCAACAGGAGTTCCCTAAAAATTGGGCATTGTTCCATGTTTGCACCACGATTTTGTGGTCTATTTCAAATTTCATAGAGAGTGGGGTTGGTGGCATATATATTGGCCTTACCTCATACTATAAAATTTCAGGATGATTTTCATATCTCTTTGCTCAAAAATTATATATAAGATGTTAATAATGTGATTTATTAGTCAGTTCTACAAGTCGAATTGGAAGGAGAGTTACAGGAAGAACCTATGTGCATCCTAAACCAAAGGTAGATTTGACTCTGGAATCAAGTTATCGCGCAAGTCAAGGTGTAGTGGAGGAACTTTGGGCCCAAGGAAGCCACATGGGAGATGGTTCGTCAAATGCAGGTTACATATCCAATTTGTTTTTTGGGTAACCAAATGTATATATATATATATGATTGTACGGAGTTTTGTATATAAATATCATTTTTTTTTTGTTGGGTTAAAGCACTATTGTAGATGTGTTTAGATATAGAACACTAAGGACAATGTTCCTAAAAGGGGGTGGGGTCTATGACATACTCGTTTTCCAAATTCCTACTTATAAACATTGTAAATATTCCTTGTAATTATTTATCCTCAATTAACTAACTGAGAGAATGGGACACAAATTTCATAGTTTGGGGAAGGAGATAGTTTGAGAAACCTAGTTATTTAAATACTAGTTAGTGAAATAGATTTTTGTGTTTAATTGAGTTGGTTGTGTAATTAATTCAACCAGAAACAAGGGCGTGTTCATGTTTTTATTGGGAAAAAAATTCAAGCAAAGAAAAAGACAAAAAATAAATGGTAGGATGGGATGTGTTTTCCAAGAAGGGGCATTCCATGTAGACCACAAAAGAGAGATGGTTTTTTCTATTGAAATGATGCATAGAAAATAGCCTCATTCAGTTAGAATAATGACAATAAATAGAGACTTGGGGAGTTTTATGAAAACATAGAGGATTAATTCATTCAAGTGAGCTTAGTAATAACAAACAAAGCATCATTGATATGATTAGCTATGAAAATAATATTTAAAGGAGAACACTCTGTTGATAGCCACATGACGAACCCGAGAGGGCTTATGGGTGAATCACAAATAAAGGGCTTGCCTAAGGCTAAGGAAACCATTGGGAATATTTTGGATAGATGAGGCTACTGACCAGAAGACATAGAATCTCAACTATTTCTAAGGCTTGATGAAACACTAGATGTTGCCTTGGGGTTGAGAAATTGGTGGTTGACTCAATGAGGAATTTCCTAGAAATTGTGATCCTTGTACTCTCATGGTATTTTATCCATTTGATTAATATTCTCATATTAAAGTGGAATTTATTCTCTTGAAAGTGAGTTTTAACACTTTGTTTTAGGATCCTTGTAGTGATGTTGTTTGTATTATTAATTAATTGAATAGTTGGTGGATGAAGGTGTTGTATCCTTGAGACACTTTGTTTCATCTGATATGACCGGTTGTTTCATGTATTGATGTTGATTGTATTCTAAATTACTTGATTAATTGGTGGGTTAAGGTGGTGTAGCCTTGACACACCTTGTTTAAGCTAATATGACTGGTTGTTTAGTGTGTTAATCCCTATCGTGTGTAAACAATAATTTTCCCTATCTTCAACGTGATTTTTTGTATAACTGGTGGGTTAAGATGGTGTAGCCTTAGGAAACTCCATTTTAGTTGATACTATCAATTTTTTCTCTAAAAGCATTCATCCTCAAGCTCCAAAATGTAGCTCAGGGGTGACAAATGCAAGAAATAACTCGTTCCAGCTTGTCTATGGTTGGGTGGAGAGTTGAAGTCACACTATCAGATTCCAATTGGTTTTTCTACATAAGATAAGTATTTACATGACCTTCTTATGCCTAAATGGTATTTACATGTTATTTTCAATACTTAAATGTTTATACTGATGATAAATAATGTTATTTCTTGTTTGGATGTGGGATGTTCCACTCCCTATATAAATGTATGAGGAATGGTTGAGAATAAATTAAGATGTTTAAGTATTTGCATGTTAGTGATTTTAAAATCCTAAAGAGATGGTAATATCTCCGTGCTTAATGGTGAAATTTGAATATTATGGTCTCCAACACGTATTACTATGTGTGTGTCCCATTAATTTCTCTGATTTTCTCTGAGTACATGATTTGGTTGATTGAAAGAAATACATCCTTATTTTTTGTGTGGGAGTTGCTTATGTTTCATGTAATTGTAATAAAATGCACTTGAATGCACATTCACTAAGTGTATCTTCCAGTACATATGATTTTCCAAGTTTCATTGTTAAAATTTATGTTTGTTATTTAAGAAGATTAGTTGATTCTCACAGTGATACTCTAAATTATTTTCATGGCCTCAGTGTGCTCGAAATTATTGTGAAATCATGAATTTCATGTTTTCTCGAGCAAAAAATTTTGAATGATTCAGGCCCATGTAAAACTAGGAAGAAATCCAAATTTTTTATATAAGTAACAATCCTTGCAAATAGGTCAATAATATCCTATGGGACTTGCCAAGTGAAGGGTCAAGTTATTCGAACCGATTAAGAGAGGTGAGGGAATCAAATATACACGCATTACAAATAGATCAAAGACAGTACCTACCAAGGATAAGCAAGTCAGGATTGAAATTAAATCAAACCCTTTCAATAGTTGCGTGGGATGCACTAGTCGGAGTTGGATTTGATGCAGGAGCATCAGACTAAAAAAAAAAACATTGTATTTTTTTTTATTCACTTAGAGGTTCTAATGTTTATTAAAGAATTTAATTTATTTATAGTAATTTTGTATATTTTCATATGATTTGAGTAAGAAATATGTGTGTGAGGATTTTTAATGGAAATATTCTCAAATAATATTCCCATAATTTCTCTTTGAATTATGTATGGGAACATTATTACGAATATAGTGGATCAATTAACTGACATTGTGTGAACTCTATGACAGTACTAGAATTTTATGTGCATATTTGATTCTATGCAAGTCTCTGTATTAATATATTGACTTAACGGGTCAATCAAGAGGAGGGAGTCGAGGCTCTGAGTTCGTCTCCAAGAATAACGCAATAGATTTCTGAAAGGCTTAGGTAGAATGGAAAATTAGTAATATAATGTGGGATTTCTCGATTGAGATATTCATTTCTTTCATTGGTTATTGATTCATTGAAGTGTGAAACCAAGTGTAATTGATTATGAGGAATTATGTGCATACCTAGATATTTGTGTATGTATTTTATTGTAGAGTCAAGGGATCACATCAAGCAAAGAAGCTTCTGTAAAATTGAGGCTTAACAAACTCTACACGTAAAAAATTGTAGTGAAGTGAATTCATTATGGGAGACAAATCCATTTTATATGGCTAGGTTATGAGAGTTTTTGTGTATGATTATAAATCTCTATATCTTTTGGTGTGACCGAGTGTAGAAAGACCATCCAAGTATTATTAAAGGAATGCCCAAAACGAAATTAATAAGTTTATCTGTCAGTGAAGCAGAGAAACAAAATTATAATGATGCTACTAAGTATGACGATTTTTTTTGCAGGAAGAAAATACATGATGAAACTATAGCTAAATTGGAGGTCTCGCATTGGAATTTGAAAGGCACTAAGGCGTGAACTTTTTCCCCAAATCATGGATATAGTTTACAACATAGATCTCTGAGGGAAAGGTGCTTGTTGTTGGTAAATCATCTTGGTTTCAACCTTTACACATTGTAATTGTTTTGTTGAGTCAATTGTAAGAATAACAATTGAATTTATGCTCTGAGAGATGGTGCCCAGATATTGCAGATAGCTCCCAGCCAATAATGAACATAGTATAACCAACATCGTATGGAAATTGTGGTCTAGCCATATGTTTTGACTATTCAAAACATTGGAGGTAAGTATGCTTGGCTACCGATGATGGAGGAATAGACCTAGTAGGTCATCATTTGGTATCAGAGCGGGGAACTCTCTTTTGGAGAGGGGAAAGAGGTTAGATCAAAAGAGATGGAAGCCAGATAAAATCATTTAGAGTGGCCATGAAAGTTTGGCATCAACAAGTTTTTGAAATCTTGATAGCGAGGAGTAGGTCTATTAATATCTGATATGCTAATGGTCTTTGTTTCTAAAATTGTTTGAAGAGTTGGTAGCGACAATTGAGTATCTCAACAAGTAGATCAGAGCTTTGAAGAAATGATGAAATAAGTGGGAAAAGAATTCTTGAGAAAGAATGGTGTGGCATAACTTGATTGTTTCAACTGAGGACTGGAATATAAAAAGAAAACTTAGAAGGTTCCAGATCGAGAACCAATATTGCCAAAAGACCAAGTAGCGAAGAGAAGCTCGATGAGGTAGTTGTAGTAGGGGAAAGAGAACTACTATTGTAGAGGCTTATTGTAGCTTATAGTAAGTGTGAGGAAATTCATAGAGATAGAGAATAAGGTGACTAATGATAGTCATAGGAGAGGTTCGGAAAGAATCCGCAGTAGAAGAAGAGAGAAGAAATATGCCAAAGAAAATGGCATGGGAAGGAAGACGAGTGATGAAGAGTATGAAAGAGAAAATTCCAAGATAAAAATCCATATTAGTTTGTTGATGGAGTTGTTCCATAGGAGAAAAGAAGACCAAAGGTATGGATATGTAATGAGAAAGAAGGTGAAATGGCATAGGCATCAGGAGAATATAGAGAATCATATGAACACTCAGTTAATAGAGGAGCTTAGGAAGCTTGAGCAGACAATGGATGTTTAATCGAGATCAGAGAAGGTCAAAGGATTTGAGCTACAACAAAAGAAAGTTGTTGGAGTAGAACATGTTCCTTGTGAACTTGAAGATGGAGTAATGATGTTTGAACCATCAGTTGAGGCTACTGAGCCTTAGGATTTTGAAATCAAAAATTTATGTATGCTTGCAGGTGTAACACATAATTATGGAAAATATTTGGTTATTGTCAAAGAATATGGATGGGAGAGACATAATCTGAATTATATTTTAAAGAAGAAGGATGAGACAGTTAGGTCTCATGAAGAAACTCATACACACTTGAAGGAAGATAATTATTTTGATCATACTACTAGAGCTGTAAGCAGAGGGAAGCAAGAAAAAGAAGTTTACTTTTGTAAACTTGAGAAAGGTATTTTATTTGATGAAGAAAGTGAATATGTGAAGGAAGGACAAGATGGAGATCTTGTGAGATGTTTGACAATTTCCGACTAGCCTAAGATTTAATGGTCAAGACACCAAATGGAAGCATGAAGTCCTATGAATATTGTGTGAATGTGGGTTGTTTTAATAAAGGAAAAATACATCCACTTGAAACTGTCATGCAGGAGAAAGGGCTTGAGTTCATTCTTGCTAAAAGTACAAATGAAGAATGGAGTAA
This sequence comes from Pinus albicaulis, assembly GCA_034641835.2. Lineage (NCBI taxonomy): Eukaryota > Viridiplantae > Streptophyta > Pinopsida > Pinales > Pinaceae > Pinus > Pinus albicaulis. The sequence continues at coordinate 855,960,085 of CM076570.1, forward strand.
GTTCTCTGAAGGCGGAGCTGGGATTCTAATATATAAGGAAATAAAATAGAAATAAAATTATGTTATGAAGAAGAGTAAGATAGAGATGCGTTGCATAGGAATTCAAGTTGAATATTTCATCTACAATGAATATAGGATTCCACAAAGAAAACTAGTGGAAGTTGTTAATGCAGTAGACAAAGAGGAGTTGAATGTGAAGGGCAGCCAAAAATAATAACAGTTATTGGAGACTATTATGAGAAAGGTCAAAGATGACTTTATACTTGTTAGTATGAATCCTTTGTCGAAGTGTACAAAAAAATACCACTTTAGCTACGCATAACTAATAGCCCTAACAACAAATGTGGCTGCCAATATCTTTAGATCTGCAGTTAGTTGATCAAGAAAAGAGCTACAGAAAACCAGATCTATGCATAGAAAGACATTAAGCAGTAAAAAGAAGGGTTTGCTCCATATATCCAATAGACAAGACAAGAACAATTTTTGAAAGAATTTTTGTATTAAGGGCACTTGGGAGGAAAACAAGAAGATGTTTCCAATTCTCCTCAATGGGATGGGTTCTTGGAAGTCCTCGGCACTTCAGATCTAGCATTTCTCTCTCCTGTTGGTGTAGAAAACCCAGACAAAGATAGAACTCAAAGGGAGCTCACACAGCAAATAATGGAAAATATGACAATGATAATGGCTCAAAGTCAGACCAAGAGTTTAGATCCAAAGTGATCCAATAGGCAACAAAAGGTGAAGAATGGTAGGAAAAACCCTCCTATTTATAACAAAATATTGGGTCATTCTAGATCTTGGTGCATGATTAAAATAATGTTAACCAAATCTAGATCCACCTTTATGGAATATTTTATTATATTTGTTGGCGGGAAAAAGTATTTGACTTGGGTCAAATCCCTTTATTTGTTAATAATAAATAAATAAATGATTTATTTATCTTTTTAAGGAAGTGGTTGAAGGATAATTAAACAAATAATGATTTATTTAATTATTTGTGGGTGATTTGGTCATATTTAACAAGGAATATTATCTAAAGAAGATTTAAATAATTATTCCTAGAAAATAATAAGATAAATAAAAGTTTATCTAATTAATTTCTTTGTTTTGGGTTAAACATGACTAGGAATAATAATTAAATTATGGTTTAATTAATTATTCCATGAGGAAAATCAAACAAAATAGGTTTGTTTAATATTTCATTTTGGGGTTTCCTGTTTAGACCATAAACAACCTAATAAATGTGGTTTATTAAGTTATTTTACATAGTGAAAGCAATTTTACTTAGGGTAAAATTGGTCTTACATGGTGTACTTGGGTCCATCTAATTGTAATAGGTTAGATGACCAAAAAATGGTGTAACAGATTTCCCCCCAGCGTGTGAGTGTTAGGAGCAAATCGTATGACCGAAGTACGTTGTAAGAACTCAATCACCAGACATCAAGAGGGAAGTCAGAGAGAGAAATGTAAGGTAGACTAGTGTGCTGAAGAACTAGACCCTGAGGAGACGAGACTCACAGGTGCAACAAGTCTCTTTTTATGAGAGGGTACCTGTGCTGAAGGCGGCGGGGGAGGCATACCTATGCCCGCCGAGACAAAGTACAAAAGAATAGTGTGTCCAGTAACCAAGGGACCAAACCATAAAGTACAGCCGGCATAATCATGAGCCAGATAAAAATACAATGAAGAATCCCACATACATGTTGTGCCTGGGATAACAGCCAGGACTTATACAATAATATCTGAGTACATGAGATACAAATACAACCCAAATGCCCCCTGTAAATGGGGAAGGGCTCGCAAAATCTGACTGATACATGCAAATCAAAGAGGCGCTACAAGTGGCTAAGGCCAACATCATCAAATATCTGGAGCTGTATCGAAGGCTGCAAGGAGGAGGTCATTCAGGCATGTGGGGGGCTACCTGCAAGGCCACCCCCTCATGAGGGTTGAAACATCTCACACACACCTGGGAATCATCAAGAGCTGCTGCTGTATCACTGAACCATCAAGTATACGGATCTCGGTCATGCTGAAAGGAGCTGGAGTGGAGAAACAATCAAGTCAAAGGGAAATGAGAGATCCCTTTGCTGGATCCGAGGCACCGAACAAGAGTGGAAGCTGGAACCAAGGTACACCGCCCTCTAGACCTGGCTTCTGGAATGAATGAGCTGATGTCAACAGAAGGAGGTCCGCCATAGGTGAGTCAATGAGATATCCTCAACTAAAGCACGAGAGAAAATAGTAGAGCGACGGACAGATGAATACCGATGATGATGGTGGAATGGAGGGGACTGAGTAGCGAATGGACGACTTCCCTTGCTAGAGCATAAAGGGCATGAATGACATGGCAGCAACTGACTCAATATCATCAGGGATAAGGGACAGTGGGACTGAAGGCCATTATGTGCGACACAAGAGAGAAATCAAGCAATGAGGGATGGAGGACTATAGTGGGGTACAAAGTGACTCGGGGTAGACTCCATGACTGCGACGATGACTCAACTTGGATGCTCTAAACAAGGGCAACTCGATGGTGCTGCCACACAGTATAGGTCTGATGGGGGACCAAGAAAACATGAGTACAAGATGGTATCTCATGACGAAAATTGACACGAACATGGACAAGTATGGAGGCGAAGTGGTGCCCCAAGTACAAGTGTTGTAAGTGAGGAAATTCGATTTAAAGGGGAGGTGAAGTGACCCTTCTTGGACAAAATGGGTTCGGGTGAAGTATCAAATCAAAAAAATGAAAAAATATGTTGGCTATCTAAAAGAAAATAAAACATGCATTTCAGAAGGGAAATGCTAAGGGTAATATTTCTTAAGATAGAGTGCATTGCAAGGATTAGGAAGGGGAGTGCCTTCGAAATCCTCTAAGGGGTATGCCCCCTTACCGAGATCCTTACTGATGATGTAAGGGCCTAGCCATAATGAGTCGAACTTCCCATGACCAAGGACATCATGGGCCTGGTCATACACTAGAACAAGGTCACCTTCGTGAAAAGTGCGAGGCTGGACTTTTCTGTCATACTGAGCTTTGGTGCATTTCTTAGCCACTTCCATGGTTTGCAAGGCAACACGACAGTCTTCAGAGGCGTGCTCAAGCATGATAAGTCGTTGTTCTAGAGGTTGGGTGTCAGGGAGAAGTTCAACGGCTAGATGCAGGGAAGGAATTTCACACTCGATCGGTAAGACTGCCTCCTCTCCAAAAATGAGGTGGAAAGGAGTAAACCCAGTGGCGGTTTTAACAGAAGTTCGATAGGCCCACAAAGCAGGGAAGAGCATAAGATGCCAGTTGGTTTTGTGCTGATTCACCATTCATTGAAGCATAGTCTTGAGGATTTTGTTGACTGCTTCAACTTGGCCATTACCTTGGGGGTAATAGGAGGAGGAATATTGGTGCTCAAAACCCAACAATGAGGATAGCTCACGCCATATCTCATCTTCAAAATGTCTGCCATGGTCAGAGACCAGTTGTTTCGGAACCCCAAATCGAGCGATAATGTGGTTAAAGAAAAATAGGGCGGCGGTAGCTACCGTGTTGTTAAATGTTGGCATGGCCTCGGCCCATTTTGTGAAATAGTCGACCGCCACGATGATATATTTGTGGTTACCAGCGGATGGCGAGCGACACTCCATAAAGTCGATGGCCCATTTACAAAAGGGACCAGTTGAGACGACCGAATGGAGGGGAGCTGGGGGAGCTCGCGCCTTAGGGGCGAAATGTTGGCAATTGGGACAGTGTTTGACTGCCTCAATGCAATCACTGAAGAGGGAAGGCCAAAAATACCCAGCATGCGTGACTTTCTGGGCAGTAGCAAGACCGAAGAGGTGGCCACCGCAAGCGCCGCTATGGCAGGCATTAAGGACCTGTTCAGCTTTAGCGTGTGTGAGACAACGACGAAGGACAGTATCGAGACCGCGATGATAGAGGTCGTCACCGATAAGGAGGTATCGGGGAGCCTGGTGTCGGATACGTCGGCGAGCCTCACGATCAAGGTGGAGGGCCAACTTTTGGGTTCGCAAGTAAGTAATAATATCGCCATACCACGGGTCGTCGGAAGTAATGGAAAATAAGTGTTCATCAGGAAAATCATCATTAACTGGGGAGTCTTGCGATCCGGTAGGTAATTCAGAAATGAGCTCAGTGAGGGCTAAGCCTTTCTTACTCTTTGGTGTGACAAATTCGAGGTCGAATTCCTAAAGAATAACGACCCAACGGGTGTACTTCCCAGTGAGGATACGACGACTCAATAGGAAAGCCACGGGGTTGGAATTAGTCACAACCTTGGTGGAGCACATGAGGATATAATGACGAAGTTTTTGGACTAAGAACATGACAGCCAGCACTAATTTTTATTCATATGATTAGAAAACAGGGGGGCCTACAAGGTTCTTACTGACGTAGTAAATCACATGCTCGATACCATTGTCATCTTTCTGGATAAGGTCTCCAGCGACCGAATAGGTGGAAGCAGAGATGTACAGGATGAAGTCCCGATCAAAGTCGGGAGGGCGGATCAAGGGAGCTGATGTGAGAGCCTGCTTGAGGGCATCGAAAGACTCATGAGCATAGGTATCCCAAGAAAATGGGATATTAGATCGGAGGAGTCTAAGGAACCCATGTGCGGTGGTGGCATAGTGAGGGACGAACCGACGAAGAAAATTAGCTTTGCCTTGGAGACTTTGAAGCTGGCATAGGGTACGCGGAAAGAGAAGTTAAATAATGGCTTGAACTTTCAAAGGGTCAAGGGTGATACCATCCTTAGACACTATGAAGCCTAAGAGATGGCCGGCGGGAACGCAAAAGACACATTTCAATGTGTTAAGGCGGATATTATACTTGCGACATCGGAGAAAAATGGTACGCATATCGTGTAGGTGTTGCGCCCGATGCTTAGAACGCGCAGTGAGGTCATCTAAATAAGCAAGGATAATATGAGCTAAGTCATGGAAACAATAAGACATGGCCGGTTGAAAAGTGGCGCCGGCGTTTTTAAGGCCGAAAGGCATGACCCGGTAAGCAAAAGTTCCCCACGGACTAATGAACATGTTTTTTAGTTGATCAGTAGGATGGATAACAATTTGGTTGTATTTGGAGAAACCATCCATAAAGGATAGAACCTCATGCCCCGCACACTCGTCAATGTTTTGGTCAATGAACGGTGTGGGGAAGTTGTCTTTGGGACAAGCTTTGTTCAAGTCGCGAAAGTCCGTGCAGACACGGATGGTGCCCTGCTTCTTGAGAACGGGAACTGGGTTGGACACCCAAGTTGTGTATTCAATGGGGTAAATGAAACCAGCCTGCTGGAGCTTATCAATTTTGGCTTTGATAGCATCACGTCTAGAAGGATGAATGGGTCTCAACTTTTGACGGACCGGGTTGGCATCAGGCCATGTGTCGATATGGTGTTCGACGATGGCGGGATCGAGTATGGGCATTTCAGAATAAGACCAGGCGAAAATATCACATAATTATTTGAAAAGCTTGGTGGGTGCCGATTTCTTCCAGGGTGCATTGTCACCAAGGTGATATATTCTTCTATCTGTTTGACCTAAAATGTCAATTTAATGGTTGGAGAGATGTTGAGGAGAGATATTGGCCATGTTTCCTTCTTCGAAAGCATCAGGTGCATGGATGGGATTTTTGAACCAGTCGACGGCATCGGGGATGAAGTCTTTGGTTTAGACAACATATTTTTCATGGGACTACTGTGGAAGAAAGTATGCGCGATGGTGCATATCGTGCCAGGGGAAGTCAGGGTGGGTCATGTCTTCCATAATGTCTTCATCTGACTGGAAGATGGGAAGACTGGAGGAAGAGGGTTTACCCGATGATGTAGCAATACCTGGCTGGTAATCCTATGGAAAAGGGCTCATATGGGCAACGTCGGCAGATCCAAGGTCTGCTAAGGTGGAGCCGAGAGTGTTCGCAGGCAGGAGTTTAGGCGAATCAACTCTCAAGGATGACGATAGGTAAAAGATGGTGGTCGAAGACTCAGTGGTTTCGACGGCTGGGGGGGGAATGTGAATGGGGATAGGAACGTCCTTTGGGTCCACTGGGGTAGAACTCGCAAACAAGTGAGGAGGTATCTTGTCATGCGCATCCTTGAATTGGCGGTACGTGGCTAAGGAGGAACGATACTCGTCAAGGCGGGGACAGAGGTGGGTGTAATGGCCATGGAAATCGCACAAAGCACAAGGGTGATTTGTGCGCAAGGTTTTGAGTTTCAAGATAGCATCTGGGATAGTGACGTAGACTTCAGGGATATCAGAGTCGGGAAACGTCTCGTTGACCAGGATCTTGAGGTGCGGCAATTCAGGACACGTATGGGTGGCGTGACCGACAATATCGCACAAAGCGCACTGGATAGCGGGCTTTGGTGGGCGAGGAGGGGTAGGGTTTGTCGGGGCGGTTTGGTCATGATTGGTTTCCCCCTTGCGAGCTTTTCCTTTCTTTCCTGGGGCTGTCACCACAGGGGCAGGGTCCTGGGGAGGTGCGAGGGGCCTGGTGGTAACAGAGGAAGCGAGGGGGACCAGTTGAACCGGTGTCAAAGCAAGGTAGGGTTTGGGGTGAACGGGTGGGGTAGCAGCTGGAGGGTCAAGGTATCAGACGGGTATGCCCAGGGTCAGGTTAGGGAGAGAGAGGGTGGCCATGACGGGGACCGTATAGACTCCGGGAGGGGGAGCCAGGAAAGGTATCTGACCAGCGGGATAATGACCAGGAGGAACGGGTTCGAGATGGTTAAGGCCGGGGGGAACCAATCCAGGGGGATAAAGGGGTTCAGGGATACCAGCTGTAGGAGAAGGGCCAGAAGGAGGAGGTCCAGCTGGCGGAGAGGAAGGGCTAGGAGCGGGTTGCGGAGGGTGAGGATGAGTCTGAGGTTGCTGACTAGACGAAGCGGGTTGCTTAAGGGCAGCCCGAGATGATTGCATCATGCAAACATTCGACAAGCTGGGATCAAAGAGACGAGGAGGGGGGAGACCAGGAAATGTTCAAAGCAGGGAGGAATATTTGTAGATTCCAGGGGAGACACTGGTCAAGGAATCGACGGTTTGCTTATTGGCTACAGAAGAGATGGTCGTCTCCGGGGAGGTCTGAGACGGTGGCTCATGGTAAGTCAACTGGTCAATGGTGACTATCTTTCCATTGTGAGGAAAAGACATCTTGCGAAAAACCGCGGATGGGACAGCAGACATGGCATAGGTGTAGCTTCACCCCAATAGAATGTTGTAGTCTAGAGGGGCGTCAATGACTTCGACGTCAACGCAAACAGTCTTACCGGCGAGGGTGATGGGACAGTTACGAAACAGGCCAATAGGCTGGGAGGCATGACCGTCCCACGCTCGAAGGGTGATCGTGGAAGGGGCCAGCTCAGGGGATCCGAGTTGCTTCCAAACCGAAGCGGACATCACACAGGTGGATGCCTCCTCATCAATTATACACCGGGATACAGTGGCGTTCCGGATTTTGACTGGGATTTGGAAAGCAACGGAAGGAGGAAGAGGAGGGTGGTCCGATTGAGTGGCGTCGAAAACAATCATTTGGTCATCAGCAGGATCAACAGCGCCCACGGTAGATAGTAGAGCCTTCTTTTGAGAAGGGCACGACTGGAGGAGTTCCAGTGTGGAAATGGCAGCAGGGGATTGCGCCAAATCATCTACTATACTATACGATTGAGCGGCTCGACCGGAAGCAGCATTTCGGTGTAATGGGCCCTTTGGAATCTTTGGATGAACCTCAACTTTGGGTTGAGGGATGTGTAGGGGGCCACTAGATGTCGAAAGAGGCTCGGTAGAACCAGAGAACCGAAAGAAGAGGACTCAAGGACTCAAAGGGGACTGAAGGAAAGCCTAGGAGGCTCAGGAACAAGCGGAGCACCGAGTTTGAAGGTGAAGGTCGATGGTTGGGGATGGATCAGAGTTCATCATGAGGATCTAGTAATTAGAGGAACCAGAAAGGGAAGGTTGAGTGGCGACCTGTCCCTCAGGTGGTTGGGCAGCCATGAATCCTTGTTGGGGAAAGGATCGGTAAACACAGCCGGTTGGGTAGTGGCCACATTAGGGGGAGCATGAGGGGAGGCATGTTGTCCTCGAAATGTGGCTTGAGACTCCCACATCTGCCGCATCTATGGTAAGAGGGGACAATTGTGGGTGTAATGACCGTAAACACTATAACATGAACAAGGCTTATTGGTGCGAAGAGGCCTGTCCTGCTTGGGCTGAGTGCCTTGTTGCTGGTTAGCAGTGTTAGAGTCAGTACCTTGAGGATTGGGTCCACGCATACCAGGGGCGGAGTGATTTGGGTTACCTGTCCGCCTTCTTTGAGAAGGGGGATTAGTCGCGCCCTGCTGTGCAAAGACTTGCCCTGGAGGGGGCTGTAGGTGCTGTTGTGGGGGCAGAGGAGGCAGGGGAGGTGGAAGCGTATATGATGGAGGAGTTGGCACACTAGGCTGCGAATAAGGATAATGGTTATTTTGGGCAACATTGAGGTAAGCAGGAGGTTGGGCAAAAGGATGAGGCATGCCGTATCCTGGATACATGCTACCTGGAGGGGGAAAAGTGCTAGAGGTGTTGGCCCCTCCCGGAGGGAGACCATAGCCCATAGGAGGTTGAGCATACGGATGAGAAAGGGCTCCAACGATACCGTCGGCAGAATGAGATGCCCCCGGGGCGTTAGCGCCATCGGGCCTGGGGAGGTCAGGAAGGACGGTATAAACATAACCAGACTGGGCGTAGATCAGGTCATATTTCAAGGCTATTTGGAGGGCGGCTTCTTCGGTTTGAGGGAAATGGGAGGTGACATCTTTGCCAATGGGAGCTAAGAGAGAGCGAAGGAACCAGTCCATATAGATCCGATCTTCGAAGGGGGGAGCTCGACATAAGCTTCGTCTTCGTCGCCATTCCTGGACATGAGCGGAAAGGCGGGTCGAAGAGGTTTGCTTGAAAGAGGTCAAAATCTCCGTACCAGTATCGTATCGGAGAGGGAGCTGGAAGTAAGATAAAAAGGCTTGGGCAATGGTCGCAAAGGTGGTATGGGAAGAGGTGGCTTGGTCTACATACCATTTAGAAGCTTCACCGGTAAGCGTGCATTGGAACAATCGAAGACGGATGGAGTCATCGGTAATGGAATTGGAGGAACACCACATGTGGAAAGATCAGACATGATTGGTTGGATCTTCTCCAGCAAGGCCTTCGAACTTAGGGATGTTGGAGGGGAGCTTGGTTGGCATAGCAGGCCAACCAACATCATGGCGGATAGGGTCATTGATCAACTGATTGAAATCGGGGAGGCTGAGGCCTGCGATTTACGACAGCAAGGGTGTGGTCGAGGTAGTTCCTGTGGTGGTTCCGCTAGTAGTAGTTCTGGCATTAGGGCCGAGATCACCGCTAGCGTTAGGCCCTGGACCAGACATAGTGAAGGTGACAGGGGGAGAACCAGAAGGAAAAGGAGAACCCAAAGAATCAGAAGAGGAGTCGGAGTGCGAACTCGAAGGAGGACTGGCTCGACGACGGCGGGACAGAGCAGGTCGATCGACTGGAAACTGAGGGTGAAGGCCAAGAAGTCTCCGGGAAGTGCGCCTTGGGGGCGTAATGATGACAACAAAAACATGGCACAAAGGGAAGAAGAACGACCACAAGGGCAAGGAGGTGCAAAATCAAGTGATTACAATGTCGAAACAAGGGTAGAAAAGGTGCAGTGTCAATTGATTTTAAAGTCTTGGCCTGGCGGTGTAAACCAGGCTCTTCTTCGCTTAGGGTGAGTGTGTGGCATGTGTTAATTTTAATTTTTAAACCCTTTTCATTTGGAGAGAAAAAGTGTGCTGGGTAACTGAAAATAAATCTGCAGAGAATAGTATATAATGCTGAAATAACAGAAAAATAACAGCTACTAGTGCATCGATTCAACCCAAGAAGGCGGGTCGCTCAAAACTAATCTAAAAGAGGGCAAAAATCTAGTCAAAACACACTTAAAAAGAGGCCAATAGATCTAGGGTCAAAAGGGACAGGGATCTAAAGGATAAAGCTGTTGAAAAGAGGTGCAGATCATAGCCAAGAGGCAGAGGCAAGGTGGCTAGAAAAAAGGAGGAAATCAGCAAAAAGCAGAAGGGGCAAGGAGGAGGCCCTAAAAGTAGATCCAAACAAATCTTCAAGAGGTGATTTGAGAGGGAGAAGAGCTGATTAAAAGGGATCTGAAATAGAGGTATCAGATCTGGAAAAAAGGAAGGCTAAAACTCTGAAAAATCAGACACCTGAAGCAGCTAAAACTCTTCCACCAAAAGTGGAGGGTACTGAAGCCCTAGGGGGCTAGGTTCCCACTTAGATGAGCAAAACAGATAGGAACAGGTCGAAACGGGTTGAGACAGAGGCTGGAAAACCCTGACAGAAGTTTCAGAAAAACCCAGAAAAATTGCAGAAAAACAGCTGAAAAATTGGCAGGTCGCAGGTTCTGACCTGTTTTTAGTGCAGGTCGTAGAAAAGAGGCTGAAAAGTGTGACCTTGAGGTCCAGGTCGTATTTTTTGGGCCGAAAAGTGCGACCTCCAGTTCCAGTTGTCTCGGCGGCAGATTTCTGGAAAAGTTGCCGTCTCAGTTGCGGCTGATGTCGCTTACCTGCGCAATAGGGCCAGAAACACACGGAAGTTAGAAATTTTAATGTTTTAGGGTTTTATAGGAGAAAAACAACATGAAAATAGGAAAAAAAAAAAACTGAAAAGAAACCCTAGGGTCTGAAGTAGCTGGATATGCAGGAATATGAAAAACGACAGCGGTCGTAATTTAAAACCCATGTGGAGTCACCATTTGTTAGTATGAATCCTTTGTCGAAGTGTACGAAAAAAGACCACTTTAGCTACGCATAACTAATAGCCCTAACATCAAAAGTGGCTGCCAATATCTTCAGATCTGCAGTTAGTTGATCAAGAAAAGAGCTACAAAAAACCAGATCTATGCATAGAAAGACATTAAGCAGTAAAAAGAAGGGTTTGCTCCATATATCCAATAGACAAGACAAGAACAATTTTTGAAAGAATTTTTGTATTAAGGGCACCTGGGAGGAAAACAAGAAGGGGTATCCAATTCTCCTCAATGGGATGGGTTCTTGGAAGTCCTCAGCACTTCAGATCTACAATCTCTCTCTCTTGTTGGTGTAGAAAACCCAGACACAGATAGAACTCAAAGGGAGCTCACATAGCAAAATGATGTAGAAAAATGTGACCAAGTGTATAGATCCAGAGTGATATAATAGGCAACAAAAGGTGAAGAATGGTAGGGAAAACCCTCCTTATTTATAACAAAATATTGGGTCATTCTAGATCTTGGTGCATGATTAAAATAATGTTAACCAAATCTAGATCCACCTTTTATAGAATATTTTATTATATTTGTTGGAGGGAAAAAGTATTTGACTTGGGTCAAATCCCTTTATTTGTTAATAATAAATAAATAAATGATTTATTTATCTTTTTAAGGAAGTGGTTGAAGGATAATTAAACAAATAATAATTTATTTAATTATTTGTGGGTGATTTGGTCATATTTAACAAGGAATATTATCTAAATAAGATTTAAATAATTATTCCTAGAAAATAATAAGATAAATAAAGGTTTATCTAATTAATTTCTTTTTTTTGGGTTAAACATGACTAGGAATAATAATTAAATTATGGTTTAATTAATTATTCCATGAGGAAAATAAAACAAAATAGGTTTGTTTAATATTTCCTTTTGGGGTTTCCTGTTTAGACCATAAACAACCTAATAAATGTGGTTTATTAAGTTATTTTACATAGTGAAAGCAATTTTACTTAGGGTAAAATTGGTCTTACATGGTGTACTTGGGTCCATCTAATGGTAATAGGTTAGATGACCAAAAAATGGTGTAACAATACTTTTTAAGTTTAAGGAAGAGATTAGAGTTCTAGAAGAATTGTTGAGAGAGCCTAAAAGTGAAGAATAAATTACAACCAAGGAAGAAGGAATGTTTATAACATCTAAGGAGAGTGAGATAAGTTTAAATTGTCAATTTAATGGTATGTTTTCATGTCATGAAGAAGATAGAAAAAAGGTTGTAATAAAGGAGATGGAGGACATCTTATCTTTTGAAGGTAAGAGTGAAGTCCAAAGGAAGTATGAGGATGAACAATTTTTTCTCTTCAAAGACAATAAAGATGAATGATAATGGAATTGTAATCACCAGCTGGAAGAAAACGTTGACAAAGGAAAATAAGATATCATGCAATGAAAGATTTCTGGGGCATATGACAGTGCTAATTCTGTTATGGAAAAGCAGAGAATAAGACATTCAAATGTCTTATGCATATTCGAAGGATGTGGAGAAGAAAAGGAGGACAAAAAGAGTTTTGAAACTCTTACACAAAGTAACATATAGTAGCAGCAAAATAATTTGGAGAGTAAAATAGAAAATTTTATGATGCTTATGAGGAAGAAACTTAAGGAAAGGAGTGGCATAAAGAGAAGACAAATAGTTATTTGTGTGAAAGGTTGGAGTGTAAAAAATGTTGAAGGAAAACTCAATGGAGACTTACAAACTAAAATATGGAAATGAGGAGTAGCAAGAAAAGACATTATGTTACATGAACAACAGCTGAATAAAAAAAAATATAACTACCGTAGAAAGTCTAGGATCCAGGAGGATAGCGATTGGAGACACGTCATCTAGAGATCATGATTTATTTTAACTTTGGGAGTCTGATGTAGGAGCATCCAACTCGAAAAAAAAATCATTGTATTTTTTTATTGACTTAGATGGTCTAATATATATTAAATAATTTAATTTATTTATAAGAATTCTATATATTTTCATATGATTTGAATGAGAAATATGTATTTGAAGTTTTTAATTTAAATATTCTGCAATAATTGAGAATACAAGAGATATTGGACTTGCAGAGATCTCAGGGATTAGGAGATCTTAGAATATGATTTAGTTGAGTTAAAAATGGATTTAAAGGATTTTTTGGATATGGTTGAGTGGATTGTGGATCTGAACCAGAATTGGTTACAAAATCCTTTTTTTTATATTTATAAGCGTTGAAGGCATTAGTAATAGGCCACTTCAACTGAAGAAAATCAAGCCAAATAGAGTGTGAAGGTGAGGAAAAGAACAGAACTCAGTGTACCAAAATATTGTATATCGGGAAAATTAGATTTGAATATGATTGATAGATAACATCTATTTGCATCGCTGGAAATTATCCCTGTTTATGAATTCACAATTTTTTACTGTGTGATACATCAATAAGTTATGGGTTATATATGACTACGTTGATATTGGATTGAACAATTTTGGTGGTTAAATTGACAAGATAGTAATGACTTATTCTTAAGAATCCCAAATTCTTGAAATTGATGCATGGTAGAGAAGGAATGAAGAAAAAAATGTCAAGGTTGTGCATACCCATATTGTGTATAATCAATTCATATGTTATCGAACTATTATAATATGGTGATTCCTTAAAAGTGTAATTATATTTTTGGTGATTGTACTTCCCTACAAAATGCTAGTTGATGTTTGTTGTTGAAATCAGAACACAAATTAATAAGGATTGGTTGTGTAGCTAAATGAAAATTTATTTATGGGAAAAGGACCAAAGCATTCCAAACTAATGGAGGTTAATGCATTGATTGGAATGATTTCATTGATGTATAAAAACTATTAAATTCCCATAATTGTTATTTGAATTATATATGGGGTGATTGTTATGAATCTAGTGGATCAATTAACTGACAATGTGTGAAGTCTATGACGGTACTCGAATTTTCTATGCATATTATATTCTATTCAATTCTCTGTATAATCTATTGACTTAAGTGGTCAATCAAGAGGAGGGAGTCGAACCTTTGAATTCTTCTTCAAGCGTAGAGAAATCGATTTCTCAAAGGCCTAGGAAAAATGAACAATTGGTAATATAATGGAAGGTTTCTACATGGAAGAGAGGCAGAGAGAGATTGCATGATAATTTCATTGTGTTATTGATTCTCTGTGTGATTCAATTGACAAATTCCAGCTTGTAAGTATGAAACTAGAATTATCAATTTATTATGAGGAATTATGTGCACGCGAAGATATTTGTGTATGTATTTTATTGTAGAGTCAAGGGATCACATCGAATAGAGAAGTTTGTGTAAAATTGAGGATTAAAAAATTCTACACATAAATAATTATTGTGAAGTGAATTCATTATGGGAGATGAATCCATTTTATATGGCTAGGGTATGACAGTTTTTGTGTATGATTATAAATATCTATATTTTATGGTGTGGCTGAGTGTAGAAAGGGTATCCAAGTATTATTAAAGGAATTCCCAGATCGAAAAGAATAAGGTTATCTGTCAGTGAAGTGAAGAAGAAAATCTATAATGATGCTTCCAAGTATGAAGAAGTTTGGTGCATGAAGAAAATACATGATGAAACTATAGCTAAATTGGAGGTCTGGAATTGGAATCCCAAAGGGAGTAAGGCATGAACTTGCTCCCCAAATCATGGATATAGTTTACAATGCAGATCTCTGAGGGAAATGTGTTTGTTGTTAGTAAATCATATTGGTTTCAACCTTCACAAATTGCAATTGGTCTGTTGAGTCAATTGTAACAATAAGAATTGAATTGATGGTTTGGGAGATGGCGCCTAGATATTGCAAATAGCTCCCAGCCAATAATGAACAAAGTATAACGAAAATTGTATGGAAAGCATGGTCTAGCCATATGTTTTTACTATTCAAAACATTGGAGGTAAGTATCCTTGGCTACCGATGATGGAGGAATAGACCTGGTAGGTCATCATTTGGTATCAGAGTTGGGAATGATCTTTTGGAGAGGGGAAAGAGGTTAGATCAGAAGAGATGGAATTTGAATAGAAGCATTTTGAGTGGCCATGAAAGTTTGTCCACAACAAGTTTTTTAAATATTGATAGCGGTGGGTAGGTCTGTTAAGATCTGATATGCTAATGGTGTTTTTTTGTAACATTATTTAAAGTGTAGGTAGCAACAGTTGAATATCTCAGCAAGTAGATCACAGCTTTGAAGTAGTCATGAAATAAGTCGGCAAAGACTTCTTGAGAAAGCACGGTGTGGCAGAACCTGATTGTTCCAGCTGAGGATGGGAATATAAAAAGAAAACTTTAAATGTTCTAGTTCGAGAACCAATATTTCCGAATGCCCAAGTATCGAGGACAAGCTTGGTGGGGTATTTTTAGCATGGTGAAAGAGAACTACTATTGTAGAGGCTAAGTGCAACTCATACTAAGTGTAAGGAAATGCATAGATATGGAGAAGAAAATGACTACTGATAGTCATAGTAGAGGTTCAGATAGAAGCCAAAACAAAAGAACAGAGAATAAATATGCCAAAGAAAATGGCATGGGAAGGAAGATGAGTGATGAAGATTATGACAGAGAAAAGGGTGAGATAAGAATCCATCTCAGTTTTTTGATGGAGCTGTTCCAGAGGAGGAAAGAAGACCATAGGTATGGATATGTAATGAGAAATAAGGTGAAATGGCATAGGCTACAAGATAAGAGAGAGCATCAGATGAATACCCAGTTAATATAGGAGCTTAGGAAGCTTGAGTAGACAATGGATGTTAAATTGAGGTTGGAGAAGCTCAAAGGAGTGGAGCTACAACAAAAGAAAGTTGTTGGAGAAGAACACATTCCTTTTGAACTTGAAGATGGAGAAATGATGTGTGAACCATCAGTTGAGGCTACTAAGCCTTATGATTTTGAAATTAACATCTTTTATATGCTTGCAGGTGTAATACATGAGGATGGACATTATTTGGGTGTTATCAAAGAAGAGGAAGAGGAGAGATGAAATTTTAATTCTATTTTAAATAAGAAGGATGAGACAGTTAAGTTTCATGAAGGAACTCATTCATAGTTGAAGGAAGATAATTATTTTCATCATACTACTAGAGTTGTAAGCAGAGGGAAGAAATAAGAAGAAGTTTACTTTTGTAAACCTGAGAAAGGTATTTTCTTTGATGAAGAAAGTGAAGATGTGAAGGAAGGACAAGATGAAGATCTTGTCATATGTTTCAAAAGTTAAGACGAGCCTAAAGATTTGGTGGTCAAGACACCAAATGGAAGCATGAAGTCCTATGAATATTGTGTGAATGCATGTTGTTTTAGTAAAGGAAAAAGAAATCCATTTGAAACTGTCATGGAGGAGCAAGGTCTTGAGGACATGCTTGCTGATAGTACAAATGAACAACATAGTAAGTTTTCTGAAGGAGAAGCTTGGATTCTAATATATCAGGAAATCAAACAAAAATAAATTCTTCTACGAAGAAGAGTGAGACAGAGATGCATTGCTTAGGAAATATAGCTGAAGATTTCATCTCCAAGGAAGAGAGGATTTCACAAAGACAACTAGTGGAAGTTGTTAATGTAGTAGATAACGAGGAGTTGACTGTCAAGGGAAGCCAAAAAGAAGAACAATTTTTGGAGACTGTTTTGAGAAAGGCCAAAGATGACCTTATAATTTTCAAGTGTAAGGAAGATATTAGAGTGCTAGAAGAATTGTCAAGAGAGACTAAATGTGAAGAATAAATTATAGCCAAGGAAGAAGGGATGTTTATAACATCTAAGGGGAGTGAGATGAGTTTAACTTTTCAAGTTAATGGTATGTTTGTAGGTAATGAAAAAGATACAAATGAGGTTGTAATAAAGGAGATGGAGGACATCTTATATTTTCAAGGTAAGAGTGAAATAAAAAGGAAGTATCAGGATGAACACGTTTTTGTCTTCAAAGGCAATAAAGATGAAGGAGAATGGAATTGTAATCAGCAACTAGAAGAAAACATTTAAAAAGGCAAAGAAGATCTCATGAAATGAAATATTGTTGGGGTATGTGACAGTGCTAATTCTGTCATGGAAAAGCATAGAATAATACGTTAAAATGTCTTATGCATGTTTGAGGGATGTGGAGAAGAAAAGGATGAAAACAAGAGTTTTGAAATTGTTACACAAAGGAAAAAAAAGAAGTAGAAAAATGATTTGGATAGTGAAATAGAAAATTTTATGAAACATATGAGGAAGAAAAATATGGAAAGGAGTGACATAAAGAGAAGACAAACAATCAACTGTATGAAAGGCTGGACTGTAACAAATTTTGACGCAAAACTCAATGGAGTCTTACAAACTAAAATATGGAAACTAGGAGTAGCAAGAAAAGACACTGGGGTACATGAACATTAGCTAAATGAAACAAAAACATCACTACAGTACAAACTCTGGGATCTAGGAGTATAGTGATTTGAGACACATGATGTGGCGATCATGATTTCTTTTAACTTTGGGAGTCTGATGCAAGAGCACCTGTCTTGAAAAAAAAAATCATTGCATTTTTTTTATTGACTTAGAGGGTCTAATATTTATTAAAGAATTTAATTTATTTATAGGAATTTTATATATTTTCGTATGATCTGAGTGATAAATATGTATGTGAGGTTTTCAATATAAATATTCTCAAATAATTGAGAATACGAGAGACATTAGGCTTGAAAATATCTCAGCGATTAGGAGATCCTAGAATAGGATTTAGTTGAGATAAGAATGGATTTAAAGTATTTTTATGATATGGTTGAATGGATTTTGGATCTAAACCAGGATTGGTCACAGAATCCTTAAGTATATATTTGTAAGCCTTGAAGGCATTATTCATAGGCCACTTCAACTGAATAAAATCAGGCCAAATAGAGTGTGAAGGTGAGGAAAAGACCAGAACTCGGTCTTCCCATAGATTGTATATCAAAAAAATTAGATTTGAATATGATTAATAGATAACATCTATTTGCATCTCTTGAAATTATCCTTTTTTTTTAATTCACAATTTGTTACTGTGTGATATATCGGTAAGTTATGGGCTTTATATGATTACGTTGATATTGGCTTGGAAAATTTTTGTGGTTGAACTGACAAGATAACAAATAATTCTTCTTAAGAATCCCAAATTCTTGAAATCGATGTGTGGTAGAGAAGGAATGAAGAAAAAAAAGATAGAGCTATGCGTACCCATACAATGTACAATCAAGTAATATGATGATTCCTTAAAAGTATAATTATATTTAGCGTGATTGTACTTCCATACAAAATGTTAGTTGATGCTTGTTGTTGAAATTAGAACATAGATTAATAAGGATTGGTTGTGTAGCTAAATGACAATTTATTTATGGGAAAAGGATCTAAGTGTTCTAGACTAATGGGGTTAACGCATTGATTGGAACGATTTCATTGATGTATAACAACTGTTAAATTCCCATAATTGTTGTTTGAATTATGTATGTGAACATTTTTATGAATCTAGTGGATCAATTAACTAACGTTGTGGGAAGTTTGTGACAGTACCGGAATTGTCTGTGCATATTCAATTATATGAAAGTCTCTGTAATTAATTTATTGTCTTAAGGGGTAAATCAAGAGGATGGAGTTGAAGCTTTGAATTTTTCTTCAAGCGTAGAGCAATCAATTTCTCCAAGGCCTAGGAGGAATTAACAATTGGTAATAGGATGGAGGGTTTCTACGTGGAAGAGAGGTAGAGAGAGATTGCGGGATAATTTTATTGTGTTATTGATTCTCTTTTTTATTCAATTGACAAATTCTAGCCTGTAAGTGTGAAACTAGAATTAAAAATTGATTATGAAGAATTATGTGCATGCTTAGATATTTGTGTATGTATTTTATTGCAGAGTCAAGGGATCACGTCAAGTAGAGAAGCTTGTGCAAAATCGAAGCCTTAAAAATTCTACACATAAAGAATTATAGTGAAGTGAATTCATTATGGGAGATGAATCCATTTTATATGGCTAGGGTATGATAATTTTTTTGTATGATTATAAATCTCTATATTTTCTGGTGTGGCAAAGTGTAGAAGGAACATCCAAGTATTATTAAAGGAATGCTGAGATCGAAAATAATAAGGTTATGTCTCAACAAAATGAAGAAACATAGTTATAATGATGCTACCAAGTATGACGAAGTTTGGTGCATGAATCAAATACATGGAAATAATAGCTAAATTGGAGGTTTGTCATTGGAATTCCAAAGGGACTAAGGCATTAACTGTCTCCCCAAATCATGGATATATTTTACAGCATAGATCTCTGAGTCAATTGTAAGAATAAAAATTGAATCATTATTTTGAGAGATGGCGCACAGATATTGCAGATAGCTCCCAACCAATAATGAACAGAGTATAACCAACATCATATGAAAATCATGGTCTAGCGATATGTTTTGACTACTCAAAACATTGGAGGTAAGTATCCTTGGCTAGCAATGATGGAGGAATAGACCTGGTAGGTCATCAATATTGGTTGAGTTAGCAGATTAATTGGAATCATTAGCCAGTCAACCAAATCGAGGTCGGGGCTCCAATTAATTTCACGCCTTATGTATTTAGTGAAATGGAACAAATATTGACTGTACACAAGCATGATTTTTCTACATGGATCTGTCCATAGTGGTAGACCAACCACTTAGGCACCACATAAGATTCTATGTGGGTGACATGTAGTGGCCACTGCTGATGTGGCAAGCTTAATGAGCTAAATTTAAATGGCCATATATTTTGATCCATAAGTCAGATGAGGGAAAATGTTATATCATCAAAAAGGTCTTGACAAGATGAACACTATGGTATCATTTGTTTCTAGTTTTAAGGTACTTGGAAAATGAGGATTTTTATGACCCCATTTCCATGACAAAACTATGGAGGTCAGGTATATGATAGTAATGCACACTTCTCCCCTTAGTATTGGATTGTGGTAGTGAAATGTATGTGTTACATAATGTTTGTCAAAAGTGCATTGGATATCTAACAAATAGTTTCATTGAATAATTCGATGAGTGTGCATCGAATAACCTACATACTTCAAACAAATAGTTCAACAATTATTCATAATATATTTGAGGATAATGTGTCCAAAAAATGACTTATTAGACGAGTATATCCTATAAAGTACTGTTGGATATCTGACAATAACATGTTCATCGAACTATTCAATAAAATAACACCGATGAAACTAGGAGCCAAGTTTCATCAGATATGGGTTCATCAAATATCCAAATAACCTATATATATTAAAAAAAAAATTAATTGTATATGAGGATGCTTTGGATTGTGAAATTAGGAGCATATCCTAAAGATGTTGAGACTATCAAAGCCCTGATCAATGCCAAAGAAACATATATTTGGGAATTGAGGAAAAGGCTTAGAATGCCTACTATTGAACATTTGCAAACACATAAACTATTTCAAGTGGAACAAGAGGAGATGGATTAGGTTAATGTATGTTTTCAAATTTTAAATTTTCCTTAGGCTAATGTATGTATTAAAATTTTAAATTTTGCTTTAGGCTCTATTACAAAACAATATCTATATGTGAAAATCAATTTTGAATAAATCACCTTTCCTAATAATTGTACATGGAATTAAATACAAAATAAGATCTCATTTCGAAAGAAACTATTGATTTATAGGTAGGTATACTACCTTAGCAAGAATTCAGAGAAAATTCCATATTTTATGAATATGTTAAATGCCACTTTTTTGCAGAATCCGGATTATCCATAGTATCATAAAACATTGGTCGACATTTCGAATCCCAACGGGGATCCATCTTCAAGATGAGAATTGAATGAAGAATGAAAGAAGGTTGCAAAAGTTCAAGGTATAAATAGTGAAGGATTATGAAGTTGAGAAGAGTTGACAACATATTTTTTAATCTATTCAAAATAAATTTTATTTTATTCTTTTTAAAATATTTTTATTAAGTTTTTATAAATTAATTTTTATTTAAATAATAAATATTTAAATTTTTTAATTTTTATAATAAAGTTTTTATAATTTAATTTAAATAATATATATATATATATATATATATATATATATATATATATATATATATATATATATATAATTGATAAATATTTAAAATTTTTAAAGTTATTTATATATATTTTTTTTTTCATTTATTATAAAGCTACTAAATTAATTTTAATAAATTATTTTTTAATTATAATATAATAACCTTAATTTAAAAATTTTTATAAGTTTCAGAATTTATATCTATAAAAACTTTTTAATTATGATTTTTTAAAATGTTTTAAAACTTTATATTTGTTTATTAATTTCATAATTTGTTAAAATTCTTTATTTTAATGTCTAAAATTTTACTTTATTCCTAATTTTTTACCTAAAATAGTATAATCAAATTATTAATCTAAGGGTAATTTATTAAATAACATTAATAAGATGAATACTTAAGTTTATTTAATTCTAAATAATAATATAACTATTTAAATATATTTTTCAAAATAGAGGAAAAGTTGTTCCGAGTATTTTTAATAACCCAACGTTTCGGACTTCTTAAGTGAGTCCATCATCAGGGGTAAACACCCGGTATTCTTTGAAAGATTTGTGAGGATTAGGGCAAAAGAGTAATAATATAAATAGTAATTTTTAGGAACATTTTTATTTTTATTAAGGAGGTCGGTTGGAAGAAAGGCTAATGTAATTTTTTTATTTTTTTGTTTATTTTTTTTTAATTCTGTTACTTAATTATTTATTTTTTTAATTAATTAATTAATTAATTAATTATTTTTTAAAGAAATTATTATTGTTAAAAATTATGAAACTATTAATTGGAAAATAATATTATAGGGTAAGGTAGAAATTTTTAAGATAGATTACCACTTTAAAGATTTATTATTATTACATTTGATGTCATGAGAGGTATGATATATTAGAGGTTTCCAAGTATTGTTGATGTTAAGGCCATCATCACGATTCATGTTATTTTTCCTTTTTTCAATTTCTATGGCCTCTTCGATTTTTCTTTTTAGGTAATGATCTTCATTGGATATAAGTTTAGCATCCTCCATTCATATGTAATATGAGGATGAGAAAGCATGTTCTGCCAATGCTGATTTTTCAATTTTGTTCCTAGATATGTCAGCAGTATGTTGCTTAAGTCTAATGTTAAGGGATCTACCAATTTCACCCATATATTCTTTTCCACAAGAGCACGGTATGATGTAGACTCCTTTTTGCAATCTAGGGTTTATAGGGTCCTTAGTAGAGTCTACAATAATTCTGATGGTATTAGGGGGAGTGAAGGCAATCTTAATGTTATGTTTATTTAGGATTTTGGAAATTTTATTAGTTGTTCCTTTTATGTAAGGCAAAGAAATTTTAGGGATGTCAAAAGTTCTTTTTATGTTATTTTTATTAAGGGCTTGGTAAATAGTTTTATTGATGACGTCTTTATTATATCCATTATGTTGAAAGACATGGCAGAGGTGGTTTATCTCATGCATTAGCTAGTGAGAGTTTGAAATTCTGGATGCCCTATTTGTTAGGGTTTTAATGATGCCAATTTTTTTCTTAGGATGGTGATAAGAGTTTGCATGAAGGTATCTTTCTGTGTGGGTCTTCTTTCTATAGACTTTGGTACTAGGTTTTCCATCTTATTTTGTTAAAAGGATGTCTAGGAAAGGTAATTATCTATCCATTTCAATTTCAATGGTAAATTTAATGTGAGTTGAGATATTATTAATGTGATTTAAGAAATCATTTAATTTTTATTTACCATGGATCCAATTTGTGAAAAATTCATGTACATATCTTTTCCATTCCTCAGGAGTGAATGGAAAGGATTTGAGGGCTTTTTTCTCAAAATGTTCCATGTATATGCTAGCAATTATAGGATACAGAGGTGAGCCCATGGCTACACCATGAGTTTGTTCATAAATTGTTCCTTTAAAGATGAAGAAATATGATTTTAAACATAATTTGAGGAGATCTATATTTTCACTATCTGTAATAGTTTTCATAGCATCGATGGCATCGTATATAGGTATCATAGTGTACAAGGAGATAATGTCGAAACTTATCACGAGATCTTTGTCTTTCATATCAAGGATTTTGGCCCATTGAACAAAGGATGTGGAGTCTTTAATATAAGATTAGGTGTTTCCGGTAAGGGGGAGAAGCTTTTTGGCAAGGTACTAAGCAAGGAGGTAGGTGGGTGAGCCTATGGTGTTTACTATGGGCCTTAGAGGGATGTATTTTTTATGAATCTTGGGAGCACCATATATTCTAGGGGTGATCGACCTTGAAGGGGTGATTCTCTTTTTAGTGATGGTGTCTAGAGATGAATCTTTTATTTTTTTGGTTACTTCCTTAAGAATTTTAGCACTGGGGTCTTTATTTAAGACTTTCTAGCAACCACTATTTTTAAGGTGTTTTTCCATTTTTTTATCACAGTCAGACCTATCCATTATTACAGTTGCATTACGTTTATCTACTTTTAAGATAATTATGTTTTTATTCTTTTTTAGGTTATTTAGGGCAATTTTTTCTTCCTTAGATATGTTGCACGAAGGTGGTATCGCATTTTTAAGGATTTTAGCAATGTCTTGTCTTATTTCTTCTGCTTCAATAAGGTTAAGGTGTTTTAAGGAAACTTCTACATTACTAATGATGTTGTCAAATGGGATTTTATTGGGAGTGATGGAAAAATTTAAACCTTTTTGAAGAAGGGAAATGGAGGCTTGGTCTAAGTTAACGCTGTAAAGGTTTAGGAGAGAAGGATTGTTTAATCCTACATTTTATGCATTGTTATGGGAAGGGTGAGAGACTAAATGGGTATCAATAGTTCTATGAATGGGATCTACCTGCCGAGGTCCATGGTTAGAAGGGCAAGAAGGGATGTTAGTGAGTGGTTGCAGTCTAATGGAGTCGATGGACTCGTTGTTCTCTTGTGCAGAGAAGTCAAGATCAGAAGGACTGTTGGAGTCTTGTGCAGAGAAGTGGTGATACGAAGAATATTGGGAGTCGTGATAAGAAGAAATGTTGGAGTTTTGAGCAGAGAAGTGATGATACAAAGAGCCTTGGAATTTGGTGTTGTCCTTAGTAGAGAAGACGTGATGAGAAGAATTGTTGGAGTCGATGTTGTCTTGAGCAGAGAAGACGTGATGAGAAGAACTGTTGGATTCGGTGCTCTCTAGTGAAAAGACATCATGATAAGTGTTGATTCCATCCACATTCCAACTGTTAGGATGATGCAATGTGTATATTGCTGCAACACTGGTGTCTACAGGAACATCGAACCTTTGGCTGTCAGGGGTATTAAGCTCTACCTGTGAAATGGCTGGGATGGTTGAGTCTGTCTTCGAAAAATAGACATGGTTATTGTTGTGGTTGATCAAAATGTTGCGATGACCAGAAATAGTGTATGTGTTAGTGTAAGGGGTGAATTGGTTTAGGATTTGTCCAGAGATACAACAGAACCATGAAGAGGAATGTAAAGAAAAGGATAACGATGCTAATTTTTTCTCCTTCTTCAAAGTATATTTGGAATTCCATCTATCAGCTTTGATAAAGGCGTGGGAATATAAGGAACACCACTGATCAAAGCACAACGATGAGGCTAACAAGAGATGTAACCTCATTAGTTGTTGCTCGTCGTTTTTATTTCGTTTTTAATTAAGGATTCACTCAGCTTTTTGAAAATTGAAAGGTTGTAGCCATGATTGAGTAGATGTTTGCAGACAGTGAAATTTGGGGTATGTTTGTTATCTCTGCAATTTTTTAGAAATGACAGGTTTGAAAGGATTTTTTCCCTAGATAATCACAAATTTTCAAAGAGGGTAGCGTTGTCCTTCAAGTCCCTTCCATGGTAGGACTAGATTTTTTTAAAAAGAGATTCCATACAGGTGCAATTAGTTTTCAAAATAGAGGAATAACTTGTTCCGAGTATTTTTAATAACCCAACGTTTTAGACTTCTTAAGTGAGTCGATCATCCGGGGTAAACACCCAGTATTCTTTGAAAGATTTGTGAGGATTAGGGCAAAAGAATAATAATATAAATATTAATTTTTAGGAAAATTTTTATTTTTATTAAGGAGGTCAGTTGGAAGAAAAGCTAATGTAATTTTTTTTATTTTTTATTTTATTTTATTAGTTAATTATTTATTTGTTTAATTATTTATTTTTATTTTTTTTAAAGAAATTATTATCTTTAAAAATTATGAAATTATTCATTGGAAACTAATATTATAGGGTAAGGTAGAAATTTTTAAGACAGATTACCACTTTAAAGATTTATTATTATTAAATTTGATGTCATGAGAGATATGATATATTAGAGGTTTCCATGTATTTTTGATGTTAAGGCCATCATCACAATTCATGTTATTTTTCCTTTTTTCGATTTCTATGGCCTCTTCGATTTTTATTTTTAGGTAATGATCTTCTTTGGATATAAGTTTAGCATCCACCATTCGTATGTAATGTGAGGATGAGAAAGTATGTTCTTCCAATGCTTATTTTTCAGTTCTATTCCTAGATATGTCAGCAGTATTTTCCTTAAGTATAATGTTAAGGGATCTACCAGTTTCACCAATATATACTTTTCCACAAGAGCATGGTATGATGTAGACTCCTTTTCGCAATCTAGGGTTTATAGGGTCCTTAATAGAGTCTAAAAAATTTCTAATGGTATTAGGGGGAGTGAAGGCAATCTTAATGCTATGTTTGTTTAGGATTTTGGAAATTTTATCAGTTTTTCCTTTTATGTAAGGCTAAAAAATTTTAGGGATGTCAAAAGTTCCTTTTATGTTATTTTTATTAAGGGCTTGGTAAATAGTTTTATTGATGACGTCTTTATTATATCCATTATGTAGAAAGACATGGCGGAGGTGGTTTATCTCATGCATTAGTTGGTGAGAGCCCGAAATTCGGTACACCCTATTTTTTAGGGTTTTAATGATGCCAATTTTTTGCTTAGGATGGTGATGAGAGTTTGAATGAAGGTATATTTCCGTGTGGGTCTTCTTTCTATAGACTTTGGTACTAATTTTTCCATATTTTTTTGTTAAAAGGATGTCTAGAAATGTAATTGTCTATCCATTTCAATTTCAATGGTAAATTTAATGTGACTTGAGAAATTATTAATGTGATTTAAGAAATCATCTAATTTTGATTTACCATGGATCATTTTGCAAAAATGTCATCCACATATATTTTCCATTCCTCAAGGGTGAATGGAAAGGATTTGAGGGCTTTTTTCTCAAAATGTTCCATGTATATGTTAGCAATTATAGGAGACAGAGGTGAGCCCATGGCTACACCATGAGTTTATTCATAAATTTTTCCTTTAAACAATAATTTATTGATCCTATTAATGAATTTTTATTAAATATATTTTATTAATTTAATTAAATCCTAAAAAAAAAAAAAATTCATTTATAAATTAATTTTATTTGAATTTTAATCATAACTAACTTCCATATACTGATAATAATTATTAATTAATTAATTTTTATTAATAGAATAAAAATTAATTAAAAATAATAATCATTACAAGTGAGTGAAATAATAAGTGTTTTGTACTAACACAACCCTAAACTGTTTACTAATCAGGAGAAGAAGAAAACCTGCAAAATTATACCTAGGATGAGGATGAACATAAGGAGAAAATTTGTCTAATTAGAGGTCACCAACTGTCACTAATCACGTATCCTCCATCCCTATTGATGTTATGCGAGCGCTTTATAATCTCCAACGCTTCTCTAATCTTTCGTCTCCGATAGTGTTCCTCCCTTGCAATGATTTTAGCATCCTCAAGACGTAAGTGATGTTTTTTTTTCAAGGAGTGATCAGCAAGAGCCAAGGTTTGAGATCGCTCATGTTTAATATCGGCACCATGCTCTTTCAGACGCTTTTGAAGAGAGCATCTAGTTTCACCAATATAACTCTTCCCACATGAGCAGTCAATCTTGTAAAAACCTTTAAGCTGCCCCTAACTAATGCTATATTTCACTAAGCACATATTTTGTCTAATGGTTCCTGTTGCTAATAACTGTGCAAAAATGTCACTCCTTCCCAAAACCCTGGCAATATTATCTGTCAAACCTTTAATGTATGGCATAAAAACCCTTCCACCGCTCTCTTGAGGATCTTGGCATCTCTTGGATATGAAAATACCTTTTTCTCTGTTTATGGATTTCTTGATTTCTCTTTCCTTATACCCTATACCCAAGAAAACAGATGTCAGGTGAGAGATTTATTCTTCCAGGTGCTCCTCATCAGATATCCTCAAGGCTCTTATAGAAAGAGTGTTAAGGACAACAATGTTTTGAGCAGGATGATGGTAGGACTCAGCGTGAAGGTAGTTGGTAGTATGGGTTTTCTTCCTAAAAACTTGATGCCCTAATGTTCCATCTTCTTTTCTAGTAACCAGGACATCCAAGAAAGGAATGCTCCTGTTTTCTTCCATCTCCATGATAAAATTTATTTCTAAGGAATTTGAGTTGAGGTAATTGAAGAATTTCTCGAGGTTCTCCCTACCATGCAACAACTTTATGTTAGTTCCGTCTACAAATATTTTCCACCAAGCTGGACTTAAGGAAAAGGAGGCAAGGGATTTCTTTTCTAAGTTTTACATAAATAAGTTGGCCACAATAGGTGAGAGTGGCAATCCCATTACGACATGAGATACCTGCTCATAGAACTCTCCTTGGAAGCTGAAGAAGGTGGATTCAATTTTCATCCTGAAGATGGATTCCCATTGGGATTCGAAACGTCGACCAATGTTTTATGATACTATGGATAATGTGGATTCTTCAATTAACGACAACCACAGAAGTTTGAGAACCATGCCATTTTTTTATTGGCCCTCTAGCCTGTTTTCTCTCAACACATGTATTCTTAATTTATAAAAAATATGTTAAACGACATTATGAAAATGTTAAGGCCCATGGATGAACATAGTTGATGGGGGGAGACTAATATATTGTAGTAGGTTCCAGTGAAGGTGTTTTGTTAAAATTACTAAGATCTAAAAGGCTAGCTAATGTATATTTTTATTTATATTTTGAAATATCGAATATAAAATTATTTTTCTTGGGAAAATAATTGAGTGCACCTCATTCTACTTCTCTAACGTGTGTGTTAGCATTAATATCCTCTATAGTTCACATTAGTATATTAAGCCAAGTTCAGATCTCTAATCCCTTCAATTTTCTTAAAGGATATGGGGGCACAAGTTTCCGAAAGATGGGAATGTGGGATCTTGTATTTGAATCTCTAGAAGGTTGGAACTTAAAATGAAATTTGAAATAAGTGGTAGCAAGGGAGCAAAAATAGTGTGTGTATGTGTGTGTGTGTGTGTAATATATTTAAAAAAAAATAGGGAGAGATAATATAGAGTACAATAGGTTCATCTCTAATGCTCGTGAAATCATGTTTGATCAGTAATAAATATTTGCATAAAGTGCTAGTAATATTAAATTTCTCATGTAATATTAATACTATAAGGTGGAGTTTGAGAAAAAAATAGAAGTGCATGTTGAAGTTTCCTCCTTTAAAAACTTTCAATATATTTTAATAAGATCTAAATTTTACAAAATAAATAAGGTCTAGTTAACCCAACATTGATTAGTCCAATATACGGATAAATTTTGATACTACCCTAGAATCTTTGAAACATAAACCAAAATGGGGCCACTAACAAATCAAAATGAAAAGATAAATACAAAATGTATTCGGCATCGTTTCCATTAGAATAAAGGAGCTAACGCACATCCATAAATATAACAACCGCAGTTAAATTGGCAAATCAGTGACTAGATAACTTAATGAGTGAAAAAATCACAAATATAAAAAAAAAAACATAGAGGTAGTTTGGGTTCCACTTGTCTAGGAATGTATATATGCCATGGGAGCATCACACATCACCCAAAATCTCACACCAAGCTACCAAAACCACTTCCCTTCTCTATTTGTGTGCTCTACTTTCATTACTCTGATATATTAATTTTCTTGATAGAAAAAATTATTATTAATATCTACTCAAATAATATTGTAAATATACCTTAACACTTTTTCACAAAGAAGAACCCAATCCAAAGAAAATCCTTGATCCCATTAGAAATTCCATGTTACCTACCATCATGTATGTCAATTTCACATACAATTTAGTATTTAGTAAACAAGGTGACACATAGTTTCATTTTGATTATGATGCAATGCCAATCAAGAAGTGGATATAAAGGGGTTTAATTTTATGTCGCTAGAATAAAATACAATTGCAATTATAGTAGTGGCACCATGTGGATATGCAAATTTTGGAAAACTTAGAGCTTGTAAACCACATAAAAATAACTGTATTGACACCCCAACAACATCATAGGATCATTTTAAAAATTTCAATGAGCCTAGAGTACAAAATATTGCAAGGTATTAGAATTAGAGAGGCTTCTGAAGCAAGGTATGATCCAAATCCAAGGACTACTATCATGAGGAAGGATGTGTTATATTTTTCAAATCATATAATGAAATACCAAATGGATATATTAAAAAATAAAAAACCTTCATGGCTTCCCCATATAGAATTGAAGAAAAAAGTGATTGTTTATAAAAAATTAGGTATGGTAGACATCACAAAAGAGGTCAACCTTGAGTTCGATGATGATTTTCCATACATAAAAAACATGATATACATGTATGTATTATAAATGAAGACAATTTTAAAGGAGAGGCATAATATAAACTCTAAATATGATGTCTTCTAAAATTTACATGCTTACAGAAATGACTCTTTGAGAAATTCCAGATATTAATGAATTATTTATTAAGTCTGAAAAAATCAACAAGAAGACGACATATCATTTTTTGGATTCAACTGTGTTAGGTAAGTCATTCATATATGACCATCTCCATGAGAGGTAGTCATAACTAGCTAATTTATCATGATTTTTGAATAGTCCACTTAGCATTCATTGCATCAAGTGATGCTCACAGGGGTGAAGAAGTGGGATTGAAACTAGTGAAATGAATCACCCCTGTGAGCATCACCCGATGCAATGAATGCTAAGTGGAATATTCCAAAATCATGAAAAATTATTCAGTTACGACTGCCTCTCATGGAAACAGTCATATATGAATGACTTACTTAATGCAGTTGAATCTTAAAAATTCTATCTAATATAATGCACTACGGAAACCCCTCATACTTAAATACAACGAGTAAAGAGAGATCTAATTGAATGGTTCATGAGGCACAATACTTGCTAAGGTTTCTCAAATGGGATAGAAATCTAAGTGGGATTGATTGTGTGGAAAACTCCACAGTTAAGTGCACTTGAGACAAAGACGTTCTGGGATCGGTGACCTCCCGGGAAGTCCAGGCTACCGGGTGCAAGCCCCAGAAGTGATGATTGAAATTATGTGATTCATTCCAATAGTTTCAATCCCACTTCTTCACCCCTGTGAGCATCACCCAATGCAATGAGTGCTAATTGGACTATTCAAAAATCATGATAAAGTAATCAATTACGACTACCTCTAATGGAAATGTTCATAGATGAATGACTTACTTAATGTAGTTGAATCCCAAAAATGATATCTAACAATCTGAGAATTATGGATCTAAGCCTGAGCCAAGATCGAAGAAAAGTGTAGAAGGTGTCAATATGTTAACTATGATGTATCATGTACCATTAAGATGTGGATCCTATTGCAATAATTAATAACTTGATGGATATTACTTTACATGAGCCATTAGATATATGTTTCATTTGAGAAGACAATGAACATATTTTTTGGTGGTTCGTTTACTTAATTGAAGGACATCCTTTTAGGTTTGTTACAGAAAAATTCAGCCTATTCTAATTAGATCTTATTGATTTTAATGCCTCCTCCCATATCCACCCACTTTAACTGGCCTGTCGGGGTAAACATGAGGTGAGGGTTACTATGACATGAATCAACCTCCTAGATAACATTAATGAAATGGAGTCAACAAACCAAGGCTTTACTGACTTCACTCAGGTGCTACAAGACCACCAAGAGCTGCCCAACAACTCCAAGTGTCCAATCCACGAGTTAAATTTATTTTTCACTGAACTAGACCCCAAATCGCTCCCATGACAAGGCCTCCAAGTGATTGAAACCCTCTACTATATCCCATAAGCCTGCTTCCCAATGAATATAGTATTTTGCACTCAATTCTGTGCAAGCGACCACGAGATCTAAGCCACTTTTTCAAGGCTAGTCTCCAGGCCTTTTCCCATAACTTACTGAAACACATAGAAAATATAAATGGCATAATCACAAAAATTTTAACTCAAAACTTGACCAGAGACTTGGCCTAACCAAGCCTAACCATGACATGAATTTCATCAAACACATGATAAACATGCAACGTATGGGCCATGGATGCATATCTAAACATAGAGACTTGAAACATATCTGAGGTTTACCAAGGACTAATGCCTTCTCACAATAGCTGCCATAAAATTAATGTGGTCATGCATTCATTAACCAATCATTCATCAATTAAAAGGTGATAAGAGCCATACTTAAATTTTTCATAAAACCATGCTTATAACCAACATATAACCAAATAAATTACTATTATAGAACAACCATTGAATCCACATAATAGTAACTACTTTTACTCCTAAAATAGAAGAGGAGCTTAGCTCTTA
This sequence comes from Pinus albicaulis, assembly GCA_034641835.2. Taxonomy (NCBI): domain Eukaryota; kingdom Viridiplantae; phylum Streptophyta; class Pinopsida; order Pinales; family Pinaceae; genus Pinus; species Pinus albicaulis. The sequence goes on from CM076570.1 coordinate 855,991,602, forward strand.
TTAATCATATCCAAATCCAACCAAGTCAGGGACTTCCATGTACCACTTGAGCATAGATTGAATTAAACCAAATATTTATCTCATCCAATGATCCTTGTGCCATGTTCCAAGCATGAATGTGGGAATATCATGGGATAAACCAAAACATAACCAAACAAGGTAATACATAGGTTAAACCACCTCCACCCTCACACTACAATGATCTCACCTAAACCAGTCTTGAGATCCGAAAATGAAACTGAACTTGGATGCCTCAAAATTCCTTCACCATCCCTTGAGGATTTTTAGTGTCTCCACCCACCTATTGAGGGCATCCCAGATAAAACCATCTCCACCCCAAACCCTTGGGATTTTCTTGAGACCACCTCACCTGGAACCAAAAACCTTTAGGAAAATGAATCCCATCACACCATGGCTATCTGGAAATGGCAAGGAAAGGATGAAAACCATTGTCAAACCTGAAAAAACCCATGCTAATGACAACAATAGAACCAAATACACACACGCATATACCAGGCATGCCAAAAACTAGTAGGAAATCATACGTGAAACCTGTTATCTACAAGTATTCCCATTGAAGTCGCTTGATCCAAATTTTCATTGCTTGATCCTTGCTTCCCTTGTCCTTCCTTTTTTTTCCTTATCCTTCCTTTACTTGCTTGTTTGATTTCTACTCTTGGTGCTCTTCTCCTTTCTGAAGCCAATTCCAAAACTAGACTGGAAAAAGTATCCAAACTGATGCTTTGAATCCTTTTCATTATTGATGCCTATAATTTCTTCATTTTTAATCTATATTCCTTCAGTTTCTTCCTCACATGAAACTTGTGACCTTCTACCTTCCTTTTCTCCTAATTTCATTTATTTTCATAAATAAATGTGAAAAATCCCTTTTTTCCTTTTCAAACCATTTTTCATTTCCTTTTCCAATCTACCCTTATCCATAATAAACAACAACTAATTCCCACTAGGATGTTTTTCCAAAATTTCATCTTAGAATACATGTCCCATGACCTTGGTCTTATTTTTCCTTTATTAACTTTATTACATGGCTTTTAACCCATGCATGTTAATTGTTAAAGGTGATTGTGCCTTGTATTTTAATGAAAATATGTTGCAATAAACAATTAAATTCTAGTTACCCATCTATATCGAAGGCATAGAATTTGGTTTGTGACCAATTCAGTCATATTACAGGGACACTACATCATGCTGCCATGATTTCAGGGTTATTTTCTCAATCCTAACCTCTGTAATTCACTTATTAAAAATGAACAATTTTCCCCATATAACCAAAGGAAAATATATTAGATTGATGTTGTGGGAGATTTTGTGGAAGACCAATACATATAAATCCTACGACTGAATTATGTAAGCATCAATATTGAAACATTTAATGATGTTACAACTAGGATAAATTGTCTGGCATGATGAAGACATATACATACACCTTTGAAGGAGGACTGGGGATTGTTATTGGCATTATGGGGGGATAAGATCCTTAAGTAAAATTGAGCATTCACTATATAAACCCACAACCACACTCAGAAGAGGAATTTATTGCATTTCTTGTATAAAAGTTCAACTTTGAAATATCTTTGGAAGATAGACACTGCACCTTGAAGCTCATGTATACCCTTGTGTTAGGAGATACTTATCTTTGATGGTTTTAATTAATTTAATTACTACACATGTGGCATGAAAAGTCTCAAATTTAGTATATTCTAGATTAAATAAACAACAGGAGATATTTTACCCTTTGATAAGATGCATTAGGTAATTTTCATCTAAAATATCATTATTTTTTTGTAAATGAAGTTGAACATCTGCCTATAAATATAGATACACTTCCTCATTATTTTTGCATGGATGGATTGATGGGTAAATAACTTCAGCTAGTTGTTACACATTATTTTGTTGCTTCTAGGAAAATGATGTCAAATTCAGATTTTTTAATATCTGAAGAACCATTTACACCAATCCATGAAAAATATGCAAGAAATAACTCTCTATGGAAAATATTTTTTTATGGAAATACCTTAAAAGAATCTATTTTTGGATACCATCACAGGTGCCAATAATATTAACCTACAATGGTCACACCTTGCATGACTAACGTCTTGCGACGTCGTCACAACTTTCCATCACAAAAGGTGCAACAATTTTTTAAAGTGGGTAAAAAGAAAATGGAACGAGAAAATTATGTTCTAAAAGCCTCATGAAGGTATCTATTCCAAAAAATGTGAAATCATACATGCAACCTGGTATCTTTAAGTATTCATGCTGAAGTTGCTTGATCCTTTCTTTCCTTTTCCTTCCTTTGCTTTCCTTTACTTTCCTTTTCCTTCCATTGCTTGCTTGTTTTCTTTCTCCTCTTCATTTTCTTCTCCTTTCTAAAACCAATTCCAAAAATAAAATGACAAAAGGCTCCAAATTGATGCTATTAATCCTTTTTATTATTGGTGCCTCTAATGTCTTCATTTTTACTCTATGTTCCTTCAATTTCTTCCTCACATGCAACTTGTGACCTTTCAACTTCATTTTCTCTTGATTTCATTTATTTTGATAAATAAATACAAAAATTCCTTTTTTCCTTTTCACATCCTTCGTCATTTCCTTTTCCAATTTCCCCTTAGCCATAATAAATAACAAGTGATGCCCACTAGGATGTTTTTCCCAGCATTCATCTGGGAATATGTGTCTCATGACCTTAGTATTATTTTTCCTTTATTAACTTTATTAAATGAATTTTAACCTAGGTTTGCTACATTTCTCAAGGTGATTGTGCCTTAGATTTGAATGACAAGGTTTTGCAATAGACAATTGAATTCCAGTTACCCAACTATATGGAAGGCATATACTTTAGCTTGTGACCAACTCGGTCTCCTATTACAGGGACAGTACACCATGATGCCATGATTTCATGGTTATTTTCTCAATCCTAACCTTTGTAATTCACTTATTACAGACACAAAATTTTCTCCATATCACCTGAGGAAAATAGATCAGATTGATGTTATGGGAGATTTTGAGGAAGACCTATACAAATAAATCCCAAGGCTGAATTATGTAAGCATTAATATTGATGCATTTAATGATGTTACAACTAGGAGAAAATTTTTGGCATGATGAAGACGTATACATCCACCTTTAAATGAGGACTCGAGATTGTTATTGGCATGATGGGGGGATAATACCTACAACTAAAATGGATAATTCGTTGTAGAAACCCACAAACACACTCAGAAGAGGACTTTAATTTATTTCTTGTAGAGAATTTCATCTTTGAATGATCTTTGGGTGTTAGACACTGCATCTTGAAGCTCACATATACCCTTGCATTAGGAGATACCTCACTTTGAGGAGATTAATTAATTTAATTACTACACATGTGACATGAAAAGGCTCAATTTTAGTATATTCTAGATTAAATAATCAATGAGGAGATATTTAACCCTGCGATAAGATACATTATGGAATTTTCATCTAAAATATCATTATTTTTTTTGTAAAGGAAGTTGAGCATAAGCCTATAAAAAGAGATACACTTCCTCATTATTTTCTCATGAATGGATTGATGGGTAAATGTTAGGTGTGGAACCTGATTATATTATTTATTTAGATGTATCACTGCATTGGACCATTGTTCTTAACGAGGTAGAAATGTTGCCAGGGGGTCCGGGGGGGGAGGAGGGGATGAAAATTTTATGAGCCCCCCTCCGCCCCCCTAGTGGGGAGTTTCGGGGGCAATGCCCCTGAAGCGAAAAACAAATGTAAAATTTCCTTGTAAAATGTTGTAATTTCGTAGTCAATATAGCCTGTTCATTAGGCAGATGATCTGACAATAAAAGTTACGTTTAATTTAGGGTTTTTTTTCCCTAGAAGGAAACCCCTCATTTCATATGAGGGTATTGTATTTCTGTTGTGTATTGGGCATATATTATGAGGGAGAAATAGAAAGGGCAACTGTGTGAGAGAGTAGTGGGTATTATAGCAGATATGTTGTAGGTTGTGTATTTTCATTTTCGTGGATAATATAAAGGAAGGATTGGATGTTTCTGTGGATGTAACCCAAGTTGGGTGAACAACATACATCTGTGTCTCTCTTATTTTATATGTTTTATGTGTTTGTATTTCCACATCTCGTTATGTGTTCCATTTCTCTGTAATATATAATTTTCTAAAAACTGGTATTAGAGTTGAAGGTCTATTAGGCTGGTAAACTTTTAGGAAATAAGGGTTCCTGGTTCGAGTGGGAACAATGGCGGAAGATGGTAGGTTTAGGGTTGAGAAATTTAATGACCAAATTTACCCATTGTGGAAGATGCAGATGGCATATTATCTATATAAAAAATATTTGTACCAACCATTGAGTGTAAAAACAAAGAAGTCGCTGAGTATGACAAACAAAGAATGGGAGATTCTCGATAGAAAGGCACTTGGAACAATACAGCTACGCCTCACAGCGTCGGTAGCCTTCAATATTTCAAAGGGAATAAAAATAAAGGGCTTAATTGCAGCATTGGTGAAACTATATGAAAAACCCTCAACCTCAAATAAGGTATTTCTTATGAAACATTTATTTAATATGAAGATGTCGAAAGGTGGATCTGTTGCTGACCATTTAAATGAATTTAATATGGTTACCAATGAGTTAAGTTCTTTAGAGGTAAACTTTGATGATCAAGTTAGGTCTCTGTTATTTTTATGCTCATTTCCAGAAAGTTGGAATGGTTTACTTATGGCCATTATTAACTATGTCTCTGGACCTAGTACTTTAAAGTTTGATGATGTTGTTAATGCCATCCTTAGCGAGGAAAGCGACAGAAAAGCTCCGGTGAGACATCGGGAAATGTTTGAGTGGAGAGACTATGGGAATGAAAATGGAAAGAGGAAAGAGCTCAGGATATCGCGGTAAATCAAGGAAAAGAAATTATAAATCTAGATCAGGGATAGTGTGCTGGAAATGCGAGAAGAAAGGACACCTAAAGAAAGACTGTAAGTATCGGAAGGGAAAAGAAAGAGGCACACAACAAGAAAACAATCAAGAAGCCAATGTGATAGGTGATGTGTTACAAGATTATTTGATTCTTTATTTAGAAAATTTTATTGATGCCTGGGTGGTAGATTCATGGGCCTCGTTCCATGGCACATCTGATAAAAAAAAATTCATGACTATGTTCAAGGAGATTTTGGACAGATTCGCATGAGTGATGATAAACCCTGTAAAATTGGTGGAATGGGTAAAGTTATTTTAAAATAAAAGAATGGAAACCAATGATTATTAAAGGAGGTAAGGAATGTCACAAATCTAAAGAAAAATCTGATTTCAACAAGGCAGTTAGGCGGTGAAGGTTGTGTGACAATTTTTATAAACAAAACCTGGAAGGTCACTAAAGGAGCCCTAGTAATATCAAAAGGAGAAAAGGTTGGTACATTGTATTTATGCAATGGTATTTATAATCATGTTAATGCTTTAAACTCCATATTAGAAAATGCAGCATTATGGCATCGTAGGCTCAGACACATGAGTGAGAAGGGGATGAAGATTCTTCACTTAGGAAATTTATTGAGGGGTTTGAAGAATATTGATTTGTATTTTTGTGAGAATTTTGTTTATGGAAAACATAAGAGAGTTATAATTCTTAGATTTTGGAAAGAAAAGACGACCGAAAAAATAGAGCTTGTGCATACAGATGTATGGTGACCTGCTTAGGTATCATCTCTTAGCGGCTCTCGTTACTATGTTACTTTTATTGATGATGCAACTAGAAAAAATTGGATTTATTATATTCAGAATAAATCTGATGTATTTGATAGTTTAAAGAAATGGAAATCTTTGGTTGAGATTTAGATAGGTATGAAGTTGAAGTTTTTTAGATTAGACAATGGAGGTGAATATTGCAGCAAAGAGTTTGATAGGTATTGTTAAGAGCATGGAATTCGCAGAGAAAAGACAGTTTTGGGAACACCATAGGAAAATGATGTGTCAGAAATGATGAACATGACAATTATGGAGTGTGCAAGGTGCATGAGATTGCATGCAAGATTGCCTTTACAATTTTGGGCAGATGTTGTAGATAATGATGTTTACCTAATAAATAGAAGGCCTTTAATCTCCTTATATGGTGGTATTATAGAGGAGGCATGGACAGGTAAAAACATAAACTACTCTTTTTAAAGCCTTTTGGTTTTGAGGCCTTTGTCCATATTAATAAAAAAAATAGAACAAAGGTTGAGGAAAAATAAACATGAAAAATAAAACAAAGAATACACAGTCCTTGATGAGATCATAGAAAAATTAAAGATGCCTAAAAATAATAATAATCAACAGCCACAACAACAGCAATAGGCACCTAAAACATCTGAAAGTTGTGTCAGAAGATCTGCTAGGATAAGTAGACCCCCTGAATGATATGCTCCTTCATTATATTATGGATTGTTAACTGATTCTGGTGAACCATAATGTTATGAAGAAGCAATTCAGGTCGAAACCGGGAAGAAGTGGGAGCTAGCCATGGAAGAAGAGATGGACTCCTTGGCACATAAACAGACTTGGGACTTAGTGAGGTTGCCTGCAGGTAAAACAACATTCCAGAATAAATGGGTTTAGAGGTTGAAGGATGAAGATGGAGGAAAACATAGGTACAAAGCTAGACTTGTGGTGAAAGGGTTTGCACAGAAGAAGGGAATTTACTTTGATGAACTATTTTCTCCTGTTGTTAAAATGAATTCAATCAAAACTATTTTAAGTCTTGTAGCAAGGGAAGATTTTCATCTTGAACAATTAGATGTAAAGACAACCTTTCTCCATGGATATTTGGAGGAAGATATATATATGCAGCAACCACAAGGATATAAATTCAAAGGGAAGGAAATAATAGTGTGCATGTTGAAGAAGAGCTTGTATGACTTAAAACAGCCTTTGAGGCAGTGGTAGCTAAAATTTGACACATTTATGTCTGAACAAGGTTATACTAGATGTCACTCTGATCACTGTGTTTATCTGAAAAACAAAAATGATGGAAACTATATTATATTTTTATTGTATGTATATGACATGATTGTTGCAGGTTCTAACATGTCAGAAATAAATGTGCTCAAAGGAAAATTGGAAAATTCAATTGCAATGAAGGATTTGGGAGTTGAAAAACAAATCCTTGGTATGAGAATAACTAGAGACATGAAAAATCACAAATTAACATCATCTCAGAATGAGTAGAAACAAAAAGTGTTGAAATTATTTAATATGGAAAATGCAAAACTAGTTAGTACACTGTTGGCTAGCCATTTCAAACTTAGTAAGGAGATGTGCCCCAAGACCCAAGAATAAATGGATTATATGTCTAAAGTTCCATATGTATCAACAATTTGAAGCTTAATGCATGAAAAATCCAGGAAAATAACATCATATGGAACTTAAATGGATTCTCAGATATTTGAGAGGTGCCACAAATCAAGAATTATGCGTTGGTGGTTCAAACATTTCTCTACAACGATATGTTGATGCAGATATGGCAGGTGATAGAGATAACAGGAGGAGCACTAAAGTGTATGTATTTAATGTAGGCAGAACAAATATTAGTTGGGTTTCAAAAATTCAGTGTTTTTACACTTTCAATAACAGAAGCAAAATATGTTGCTACTGCAGAGGCTAGTGAAGAAATGATTTATTTACAAATGTTTATATATAAATTGGGTAAGAAGCAAGAGATGGGAAATTTATACAGTGACAACCGGAGTGTCATTCATCTTGGAAAGAGATCATAATTTCATTCCAAGACTAAACACATACATCTCAAATACCATTTCATACGGTCAATGTTGGAAGATGGACAGTTAAAGTTGGAAAAGATACACACTAGACAAAATCCTACAGATTTGTTAAAAAAAGTTGTAACGAGGGAGAAACTGATGTTATACTTAGTTTCAAAGGGTCTTCAAGAATGATCATGAATATGAGAAACAACTAGGTCCAAGGATGATTCATTGTCTAGCAAATGAAGCAGCGGTGGAGTTTCTACAATCAGTCTCTAAGTGTGAGATTGTTGGGTGTGGAGCATGATTCTATTATTTATGTATATGTATCACCACGTTGGATCCCTATTCTTAATGGGGTGGAAACACCGCCAATCATTTAATTGCTGCTAGGGGGGTATAAGGGGGGGAGGCGGGTGCGCAACGATGATTTTATGAGCCCCCCTAGTGAGGGGTTTCAAGGGTAGCAGCCATGAAGCTAAAAACAGATGTAAAATTTCCTTGTAAAATATTTTAATTTCGTATTCAATCTGGGTTGTTCATTAGGTAGATGATATGACGGTGTAAGTTATGATTAATTTAGGGGTTTTTGCCCTAGAAGGAAACCCCTTGGTTCATATGAGGGTATTGTATTACGGTTGTGTATTGGGTGTATATTCTAAGAGAGAAATAAAAAGGGGGAATGTGTGAGAGAGTAGAGGATATTACAACGGATCTGTTGTAGTTTGTGTCTCTTCATTTCTAGATAATATAAAGGAATGACTAGTTGTTTCTGTGGATGTAGCCCAAGTTGGGTGAACCACATATATTTGTGTCTCCCTTGTTTTATATGTTTTAAGTGTTTGTATTTTTTCATATTTTTATGTGTTCCATTGCTTTTTAATATATAATTTTCTAACAGTAAATCCCTTAAGCTAGTTGTTACACATTATTTTGTTGCATATAGGAAAATGATTTCAAATTTGAATATTTTTCTATCTGAAGAATGATTTTCACTAATCCCTGAGAAAGATGGAAGAAATAAGTCTATCTGGAAGATAATATTTTTATGGAAATACCTTTAAAAAATCTTTTTTTTTGGAGATTTCCATAGGTTCCAACAATATTAACTTACAATGGTTGTACCTTTCATGACTAACATCTTGCGACGTCATCATAATTTTATTTAAGAAAAAGTGAATTGGTCTTTTAATGTTGGTAAAAATTAAAAAGGAATGAGAAAATTCTATTCTAAAAGCCTCATGAAGGTATCTATTCAAAACGGTGGAGATTTGGATCACATCCCTCTTATCTTGGATCTCATCCCTGCCTAAGTGGATTTGTAACCTCATCTCTTATCTCCCCCTTTTTTTTTTTGGTAAATTGGACTATTTCTATTAGAAAAGCATATGGTACAAGATGTGTTACAACCAGGAAAGGCTAGATAGCAAGGAACCAGAAATGCAAAACAGTCAACCTCGATCCTGTTAAGTAGCCAAAAGAGAAGCAAGAGATTCAAGAAGATAGGCAGGGGAGCCAAAAGACAAACACTGGAATCTACCCAGAGAGGGTTGAATCCTCAGTACCACTTTTATTTCCTTTCTTATTTGAGACTCTGACCCAGCAATCATGGGGCAGTTGGGCCAGTATCACTTGGATCCTGTTGATGCCTAAAGGAGTGGGCTCCTTGTCAAAATCTGAGGAGGAGGTTTCATGAGACTGTTTCAAAGCACTTGAGGGACCAGTGGGCACTCCTAGGTCTACCGAGGTCATGTCCTTCTCTTGCTTTGCAACCTCCACATCTGTTATGATCTCTTCCTCATCCGTGTTGAAGGAGTCAATGACATCCATGGGAGGCAGTACACATGGTTTTCAGCTTTTGGAGTTTGATTTGTGGTTGCTCCCCTTCATTTGGGAGAGGAAAGAGGAGCAGGAATTCTGTAGGTGTCATGTTCGACGATAATGGCGGCATCAAAAAGCGGTGTTCTCATAATCTAGGGTCTGTGTCCAATGGAATTCTCCCACTTTGAGGTTGATTTGATCTAGAAGGCCCTTGTTGATGTCTATTTCAATGCATATTATATCGTAGGTGTATATTCCTGATTCTCACTTGGAGGTATCCACTACCAGAAAGTGTCTTGAGGTGTTGCTGATTCCTTGAAAGACTGAAAAGTGCCATAAAGGGGCCATTATATTTGGAAGCCTGACCCAAATAGGAAGCTTGGTAATAACATCCATGGAGGGGTCGAAGTCTGTGAACCATGGTGTGAGGAATAGCCCAAATTTTCCCTAGAACCAAGTTCCTCCTATTAAGCCTTTTTTATAGTCCTCATCGACTACGAATAGAACTATGAAGAAATCCTTTGAGCAGAATAAAATTAAGTTGTTATTGGTCCAAGTGGAATGGACCCATTGATAAATATCTGCTGAGTGTGGCCATAGTATGTTGAATCAGAAAATGATGGCCTTTTCTGCATATAATTGAAATTGGTCATCCAGTTTTTGGTGGGAGATTTCCACCACTGGTGTGTCCTCTGTTTTATCCATTAAAAAGGGATTGGGAGCCTCAGGGGGATGTGAAACTTTCTTAGGATGTTGTGCATGGACAAAAACCTTGTATGAGAAAGCTTGAGCAGAAGATTTCTGCACAGTAGCCCCTCCTCGCAAACGAAGGGATAAAACAATAGTAGCCTTTTTCTCAATATTATCGAAAGAGAGAGGAAGAGTGTTCTCGAGTTGCTTACCTAGGTAGAGGAATCACTACATTCCATAAGGGATCTTACATTGAGTTCCATAGCATGCAATAAATTCTGCACCAGATCTGCAAATCGAACCCAGCAGAGAAGGGTTTTTCCATTGAGAAGTGAGATCTCGATCTGGAAGGAGGTGGCTAAGACTTCCTTTCCAAGGGATGTGCCATTGTCGATAAAGGAGGACTCGTGCAACGATAGAGGGCCTCTTAGGCTTTGGCTGCCAGGCACAGCAAGGCATATCTGAGGTGAGATGGCGTCAGGGGGGTGCACACAGATGAAAATCTCAGCCATTATCTTCCATCACACGACAAGTAAGATCTGAGGTCAGACAGCTTTAGGGAGGTGCGTGCAGATGCAGATCTAAGCAACAGCTTCCATTGCATAGCAAGGCTTGCCTGGAGAGAGCCAAGTCTATTCCTGTCACATGCGCCTTGCTGACTAGAGAGTTCCCCTACCTCAGATGTGCATAATATCACCGGCCTTATGTCTTCATGGTGTAATAGGAACTAGATCTCAGTAATGGGAGATAGATCACGAGATGCATAGGACTGGAATGTAGCAGCAACAACTTCCTAGTCATGGCGGTCGAGTAGGAAAGCCCTTGCAAAAGTGGCATAGATTTTCTTATTATCGAGGTGGGATGGGGGCTTGTCATTGATGCGAACATTGCAGTAGAGGAGCATCAATATTCAAGATCTCGCCTCACGTAATCGGATGTTATGGATTTTCCACTGCAAGACTGTATACACAATAGTACAATCACCATCACTCCCGATCTGAGACAGTAAATGGTAAAAGGGGGGTAGGGGTCCTTGGATGAGAGTGTTGGATCTCCTAGGCATCGATGCCTAATGAGCACTATCGTGATCCCTCCATTCAGCCATCGCCTCTGATTGGGACTAAAGGCCCCTAGTCTAGGGTGACGCCTCCATGCATTTGAGGGCTTGTATGAAGCAGTCGTGGTTATCCAAGATAGTCCAAAGCCATAAACCCTAATTCCTTCACTCGCCATCATCTCAGTCCATGAACCTATCTCTGATCTCCTCTTACCCTTCTCTAGTCTATAAATTTAAAAGAATCTCAAGGGGAAGGGGATGGATTTTTTACTCTTGAGACTATATTTTTATTTTGCCAAAGTATCCATTAGAGACTTTTTTATTGCAAGGTTTAAATTTAGGATCATTAGGAGGAATATTTCAACATCAAGGCTTGCTTATAACACTCTCATTTTCTTCATTCTTGATAAAAATACATATTTCCTTCCCAGATAAGGGGGGGTTGTTAAAAACCACGGTGGTACATGATGACACGACAAGGCTAGCGTGGCATAAGACATTGGTAGACAAAGAGAGTTATGATTTTCTCTTGGAGGAGCCCACAAGATAACTCAACCCAAAATTATGACCTTGGAAGATCAAAGGGAGCATGAGGCCAAAGCTACAGAGAGATAGGATTCGAGGAAATGGAAATCTTTTTGTTATTTTCCATGCAGATTCACATTCGGTAGTTTAAATTTTTACAGAATTTCATGGAAAAATAAAGGTGTCAAACCCCCTCGCCGACGTATGATGAAATGGAACTTGGCCACATGGAAAAATCAAAGAAATAAATATGGCACATTTTAATTAGGTGACAGAGGTGATGTCAAGGCATGATGGCATGATGATGTTAGTATGACATGGCATCAATGAGGGTGTGACACATGGCATGCAAATTTTTCATTTTCAGGTACTTATGTGGGTAAAAAATGAGTAACACATGGCACCACTTAGTGAGTGAAATGTGTCATCCTCGCAGAGGCTGCACATAGGTTGGTACTGACAAGTCATCACATAACAATGGAGAATTGGTCCTCATGATACACAATCTCGGAAGAATGACCCTGAAATATATGGAGTGCAAATAGGCTGAGAAACTCAGGGAGAAATTTATGGAAAACAATTGAATACGTTTGGAAAATGTAACTCACCCAAGAAAGTCTGTGATTGGTTGATATATGCTGCATGAGGTTTTAGAGGGAAACGTCATCCCAGACCCCAGAATTCCAAGCACCCTAGAAGTTTCAAAGTGAGTTGAATACAATTTCTCTAGGATAACAAGGTGTTATGACACACTAGAAGATAAGTGGAACACAGTTGGAGCAGAAAACCAATAGTAATGGTGCAAGTGGCATGGTGGGTCCTCAGAAGATACATCATGTTGGAGGATTGACCATGGAAGAAAAAAAAGGCACTCAGTAATTTTTTTGGGGGGAAGGAGGCTAAAGGCTTGGCATCGAGACTTGGTTTCATTTGCACTATGACCATGGTCATGGAAGGTTTGGAATGGTGGTTTAAGCCCTTGGTGTTATAGTATATAAGGCCCAACATAATGTTATATTCAAATATTTTTTTGGTTGTATTATTAGGCCTTTAGGCTTGAATAAATATCCTTTGGGTGTAAGTTCAAACATATTAACGATTCAACAATGTTTTGCGTTTTGTGCCATATTTGGTGGTTTAGCACCAAACCAACAATCCACTAAAACTAGTGTATAGTGACATGAACAAGTCCGCAACTATTTGGTGGAGCACGGAGAATTTGATGGATTATTTAGTAGTGTGGAAAAATTTAGCACTTAGATATTTTTGGAACAATAGAGAAACCTCTCCTAAATCCCGTAGAATTCCAGAATTGAGAAAATTAGTGATTTACCTCAGATTTTCTCAAAGAGACAACAAAGAAGAGACTTGAGACTAATTAAATGCATCAAGAAGAGATACTAGTGTATAGAATCTAAGAAATTTTGATATTTTAATATGAGAAATCTGAAATAAAATTTCTTCTCACATAAACACATAGCTTCTCTACTAGATGCAACAGAATAGGAACATAAATAGAAGCATAATCACACAATTCAAAAAAAAAAATTTGTTTAGGGAACCTAATCAGGAAAAGCCTCTGATTGTTTGAAAATTTTATTGATAGAGAAATTGAGCAATTTATCTCTTACAAAATATAATTCTACTCATTGGGTCTTCTAGATCTTCCCTCTTATTAGTGATTTGGTCATCTGCAACCCACTAAATAGGGCTCCACAAATCTTCCTCCTAATAGATCATTAATCCTTTAATGATCATTCTACATGAGGAATTCAAGGATAATCCACTTGTCAATATTCTGGTTACTCCAGAATTCCTCTCCTATGGATTACAACTATTCCTTGTCACTATGACACATCAGCCCTATTTTCAGTCTCCTTCAAGCCTCCAAAGCTTCCCATACACTGTCAACTCTTTAATTGGTATAGGGATTTAAAATCAAACACTAAAAATCCATACACATATTTTTCTTAGGTTTCTTTAGATGTTCTTCTCCTATGATGTCTTTCTCTCTACTTGTATTGGTCTTTATTTTGTTCTCTTCTCTAATACCATGTATAATTTCATAGAAAATTCTACAACTGCTATGTGGACGATTCTGAAAACTAGTTTCTATTCACAAGATAATATTTTATCTACTTATATGAAATGGAATAGGAAAAGAAATAGAATCAAAATTACACAATTCAATTTTTTTTTAGGGAACCCTATCAAGAAAACAATCTGCTTGTTTCATAATTTTATTAATAAAGAAACTCAGTAATTCATCTCTTGCAAAATATAATTGTTTCAATCTGAAAGACACACTTGTCTTTCCTGCTTGTTCTAAGCTTGAAACCTATATAGGATTTTTGATCTTTGTCACCCTCCAGCAAATTTTACACAAGCTTCTCTTGCACACTCTTCCTTTCACAAGCTCCATGGAAAAACTCACACTTCCTATTGCTTGGTATCACCAATTCGTGCTCACAAAAAGAACGATCAAATTGGGCCTTATTTCATCCTTATAAGCACTTCAAATGGCCAAATTTGGTGTTTCTAATTAAGGAGTTTTCTTCTCTGATTGTTTGAGTTAACATGACTTAACTAATAATGAAAATCATCCTATCTCTTGAGACTCAACCACAAGTTATTTTCCTCAATTAACTCACACTAGAAGACTCATAACTCAACCTTCCTCTTTGACACATGAGTTAACTACTTCATGAACACTTCCTAAAGTTTAGGAATTTGGCCTAAATTTTCGGAACTCATCCTAATTATTAGTAATTAGCTCCTAACTCATAGGAACTCATGCATGCTCAAGGAAAAACTTGTTTTGGTTTCTTTGATTAAGGCACAAATCAAGGAACCCTTTCTCGCTATTATTTTCAACACTCCCTCTTAGTGAGGAACGTGTTCTTGGAAGAAACTCATCCACTTGGATATATCTCCAACACGACCAAGTTCTCCACTGCTACAACTGCTCTCTCTATGCTAGAAGGCGTCCCTGCATTCTTTTGTACAACCTACTTTGAAATCCTATTATTTCCCACCATGCTTTGCGACTCCACAATCTACTGCTATCAATGATCATAACTCCTTTTGTATCACTAAAAATTTTCTCACTAATTTTCCTACTAGCAGGCTGCTAGCTCCACTAAGAATTCTACTCATTGGGTCTTCTAGGTCTTCCCTCTTATAAGTGGTTTGGCCATCTGCAACCCACTGAACAAGGGCTCCACAAATCTGCCTCCTAACAACTTGTTAGTCCTTCAATGATCATTGTACATGAGGACTTCAAGGACTGCCCATGTGGCGTTTTGTGCCATATTTGGTGGTTTAGCACCAAACCAACAGTCCACTAAAACTAGTGGATAGTGACATGAACGAGTTTGAAGTTATTTATTGGAGCAAGAACAATTTCATGTCTTATTTGGCAGCGTGGACAAATTTAGCACTTGGATATTTTTGGAATTGTAGAGAAAACCTCTGCTAAATCCTATAGAATTCCAAATTTGATAAAAATAGTGTTTTAACTCATATTTTCTCAAAGATACAACAAAGAAGAGACTGAAGACTAATTAAACACATCAGGAAGACATGCTAGTGTAGAAAATCTAGGAAATTTTGATATGCTAATATGAGAAATCTGAAATAAAATTTCTTCTCATATAAACACATAAGTAGACGTAGAAGAATAAGATCATAAATAGAATCATAGTCACACAATTCAAAAAAACATAATTTTTTAGGAAACCCATGAGGAAAACCCTCTACTTGTTTGAGAATTGTATTAATAGATAAATTAAGAAATTTATTTCTTACAAAATATAATTATTTAAATCTAAAAGACACACTTGTCTTTCCTTCTTGATCTAAGAATGAAACTCGTGCAATACTGTTGATCTTTTCTTCCCTATACCAACCTGTGTACAAGCTTCTCTTACACACTCTTCCTCTAACAATCTCCACACACAAACTCGTGCTTCATATTGATTGGTATCACCAAATCATGCTCCCCAGAATAATGATCAAATTTTTCCTTTGTTCCTCCTTATAAGCACTTTGAATGGCCAAATTTGGTGAGTTTATAATTAAGGAGTTTTCCTTTGTTATTTTTTGAGTTAGCATGCGTTAACTACTCATGTGAATCACCCTATCTCTTAAGACTCGACCACAAGTTCTTTTACTCAATTAACTCTAACTAAAATACTGATAATTAAGTCATCCACATTGACACATCGGTTAACTTATTCATGAACACATCCTAAACTTTAGGAATTCACCCTAAATTTTAGGAACTCATCCTAGTTTTTAGGAATTACCACCAAAATCATAGGAACTCATGCATTCTAAATGAAAAAATCAATTTAGTTCCTTTGATTAAGGTACAAATCAAGTAACCTTTTCTCATTATTATTTTCAACACTTCCTCTTAGGGAGGAAGGTGTTCCTAGAATAATATCATCCACTTAGATCTATCTCCAACACTACCAAGTTATCCATTACTGTAACTTCTCTCTCTGAACTAAAAGGCTTCCATGCTTTCTTCTACAGAACACGTGTTGAAGAGATCTTCTTTCCAACCATGCTATGTGAATCCACAACATGTCACTATCAATGATTATAACTCCTTTTGTGTCATTGAAATTTGGCTCACTGGTCTACCTACTAGCATGCCTATAGCTTCACTAATAATTCTACTCATTAGGTATTCTAGATCTTCCCTCTTATTAGCAATTCAACCATCTATAACCCACTGAAATAGGGCTATAAAACTATGCATCCTAAAAACTCATTAGTCCTTCAATTATCATTGTACATGAAGACTTCAAGGACAAACCACTTGTCAAGATTATGGTTTCTCAAGAATTTTTCTCCTAGATCACACATATCTACCATGTGACTTTGACACATCAAGCCTATTTTCATTCTCCTCAGGGCCTTGAAATATGCCCACACCCAATCAACACTTTCACTAATATAGGGCTTGAAAATCAACCACTAACAATCCATACACTTACTGCTTTTTCGTTACTTTAGAAGAGTTTTCTCCTATGATGTGTTTCTCTCAACCTATGTTGGTCTTTATTCTATTATTTTCTCTTATACCAAGTAAAATTTCCTTGAGAATTTTGCAAGTCCTTTGTGAACAATTATAAAACTAGTTTCTATTCACAAGACAAAATTTTCTCTACTTATATGCAGTGGAATAGGAATAGAAATAAAATAACAATCACACTATTCAAAAAATAAATATTTAGGGAACCTAAATAGGAAAAATATCTTCTTGTTTGAGAATTTTATTGATAAATAAACTGAGAAATTGATCTCTTACAAAATCTAATTGTTTCAATATGAAAGACACACTTGTCTTTCATGCTTTTTCTAAGCTTGAAACTTGTACAAGATTTTTGATCTCTACTCTCCTCTACCAAATTGTACACAAGCTTCTCTTACACACTCTTCCTCTCACAATCTCCATGCAAAAAATCACGCTTCCTATTTCTTAGTCTCACTAACTTGTGCTCACCAAAACAATGATCATATTATGCCTTCATTCCTCCTTATAATAAATTCAAATCGCTAAATTTGGTGAGTTTTTAATTAAGGAGTTTTCTTTTTTTATTGTTTGAGTTAGCATGAATTAACTACTCATGCAACTCATCCTATCTCTTAAGACTACCACAAGTTATTTTCGTCAATTAACTCATACTAGAAGACTGATAACTCCTCCTTCCATGTAAGATCCCAAAAGGGAGATAGCAACAATACAAGACATAATAATGTAAAACACAACAAATATGAACATGAAATAAGAGGGATCAATATGCAGCCATCATTTTATTAATATATCAACAAAAATATACAAAATATCTTGAGGGTCAAGCCACTCAAGCAATAATAACAAGCCTCCAATGATCAAATCAATAAACACATGAGTTGCTACTACTGTATAGAATGTCAGAAAGCAGTGACAGAATTTTCTATATCAATGTAGCTGCTACTATAATCATACATAAATGTAATATGCCTGATAGATACAAAAGAAATGCCTTGAAAAGAATAAAATATAGTGCTCTAAAAGGAATGCACTCAAGCCACAAGATGGCTAAAATACACCAAAGAACCAAGCACTGGAAATGTGTACTGCTAGTGTTGCTGCTACTGGAAACTACTACTTTTGAGGAAAAGAACAATGTGCAAAAGGCTGTTAGCATGCTCAGAATTATCTAGGATTTTAACCACAGATTACACTCACAAAACCCAGAAAAAACCAGAAATGGTTTGGCCATATCATATCTTTGGATTTTCGGCCATTTTTGGGTTACCCACTGCAATAGGTCACTAAAATAATGAAATCGTGGACTGGAACTGAACTGTGAGGGTTGGTAGATGGTTAGATTGATGCCAAAATTATAGAAATATGCCTAGGAGCCTCCTTTATTATCCTCCAATGGATAGGCTACCTCTCCACTGAAAAACAAACCCAAAATTGGCTCTATGGGATCCTCCTTTGTTGCACGCTGCAACACAACCTAGCTCTAAACATAAATTTCGATATAGCTGAAGGAGGTGGCTTGGAAAAAAAACTAGAATGAGGAAATGCAACCCAAAGACCCTCTCCTTCCCTGAGGATGAGGTAGGGATTCCCAATCAAGAAAAACCTTGTGGTAAACAACACAGCAACCCTGCTAAACAACAAAAGGACGCAAAGTCTAAACAGACCAACATCAAAATGATAATCTTAAACATGAATAATAAATTTTTCCATCCTATCCATATATAGAAAGTGAACATCCTCACATTGGGTCCCACCCATACTTTCCACCAAGCTCATGCAAGCTGTCCTCCACTAAAACTGTGTTGTCTCATCATAAAGGCCACTCCTCCATGACAAAGTTGTTGACTTGGTCAAAGTTGACTGAATCAACATGATCCATTCCCTGTTCACACCCAAAGGTGCTTAATCCAGCTGTTTATTCTTCCTCATTTCACATTAGGAGTGTTATTATTTCTTCTAAAGAGGTTTATTGGCCTCCCTACCCACTTATTGACCTACCTAGTGATAAAACAAACTATAATATTCCATTTAGATGAAGGCTAATTTTTTGGAATATTACAGTCCTCCCCTCCAAAATGTTTCTTGTCCTCAATAAAATGTAAAGGTGGAGAAAAATTCCTCCCTTCCTCCTCTTTTGGCCTCCTCATCAATAGTTCCCACCACATCTCAACATAATCTGCAATAAATCTTCCCTCCAATGATTCCTCCCAAGTATGCAAAACCAAATGGTGTACATCATGAGAAAGTGGAAGGTGTAAGTGGAAACATTCTTTTTGTCCATTGGCCTCCTCAAGGTAGGAGTGATTATAAACATAGGGAATCTCATCCCCATTGAGAGTCTCCCATACCCATGCTATCATCCAAATGAAATGAGCCATTCCAGGTAGCTCATCAAAGAAATCGTCAACCCCTGGTTTATGCAATGTGTTCGGGCTGCATGGAGAGATTAGATTTTCCCATCCATGTTATTTCTCCCTCCATTTATGGTAAGTATGGGGTTTTTGCTGATATTGGGCTGAAATTTCATGGCCTCCAAGAATGGCCCAAGTTACCCCACCAAAAAAATCAGCCATGAAGTGCCTCCTCCAAGAACTCAAGTTCTCCAAATGGCTCCTCCCACATGAAGAAAAGAGATGTAGTATAGAAATCATGGTTTTCCCATTGTATCTCTTAAAACATGCAACATGTAAATTAGGGAGAATCATACTCCCAATGGGCACATTCAAATTTTTTGCCACTCTCCCAACAAAGCTTCCCATAAGCATGAGAACATCATCAATATATGGAAGCAAAAACCAATGAAAACAAGTTTCCATATGACAACCGGGAGGTGGTTCATAGTTCCACATATGGAACCAACAAAGTGCATCCCCTAACTACCTAAAATAAAATAATAACAAGTCCACTCCCAGACACTTGTTTTCTGGCACAATCATCCTACAAGATAGGATCATGATGGTAAAATGTGGTGTCAATGGTGCACACCAAGAATCATGTGGCTTCCCCCACAAACCACCAATAGAATAGCAAACCTCAATGTTGCAATTGGACTCAAGTACATCATAATATAATGTGCAAGAAGGGATAATCCTCCTTGGTACAACATGATTCTCATATAAAGTAAAGAAGCACAAATCATAATGCAAAATTGTACCTCCTCTACCATGTACCTTGGTCCTTGAGCTGAAATGGCTCAACTAAAAACTCTCCCTTAATCTTAATAAGTAGGGAAGTGGTTGTGACAACCTATCCATCACCATCTGGGCTATGCATCTCTCCTCATGCTGATATACATCCTATTTAATGCCCTCCCAAATGAACTCCTCCATCAAAGAATGAAATGCATCAAAGTGCATGGAAAGAAAGTCCACATGTGCTGCATGTAGTAGCTTCCTCTTGAACTCAGAAACTCTAGTTAGGAAGACTCTTCCATAAGAATAGATGACCTCATCAACCACCATATATATATCATCTCTCTCTGGGTCATCAAGAACCATGCAAGCGCCAAGATCCTCGGAGTACTCTACCAAGAGTTGAGACCTCCAATATGGATCAATCCTCCTAAGAGACAACGCTGAAGATCTTAAATGTGAAGCTCCCCATATGCTGTTGGCTTCTCCTTTGACATCCCTCATGCCAAATTCATCCTCCAAACTACTGCCATGCCCATCATGTAGCTGCTCATGCTCAAATAGAAGTGGTGACCTTTGGATGTTGGCCTCCCATGAGAAGCTACCATCCAAAAAGAACCTCCTGACCTTGGCCAATGTAAGCAAGGGTGGCCTCCATCTACTCCAATGTATGGAGGATTCCTTCCTCAAAGGAAGTACCCTATGTTTCTCTAGATCCATGGAGCAGCTCTCTTACACCATGAAGGTGCCATCCTCCATCACTGCAGCAACTTCTATTAGTGCAGTATATGTAGTGAGAGTGGGTAATGCTGAAAATGGGAGAATGGCTCCCTCCTCCTTGATTCTATCCCAAACTCTCTGTGATGTACTAGAATCCTCCAAGGTCTTCACCCCTCTAGAATCTAAGAGTGGTGGACCAAATAACAATATGTATCTCACCAACTCTATATCTGGTGGCCTCCCAAGTGGAATATCTCCATGTAATGAGACATCAAAATTTGAACTTGACTCTATATATGAGTGGACTGATTTTTCCCTCTCTTCACTACGCAATACATTCTCCTTATTTTGTGTAGAAACCTCTCAAAATAGATAAGGGTGAATGCTCATCATCCCTTGATGCTAATCCTTCCTTTATTCCCCGCCCTTCCATCTCACAACCCACAAAAACTAATACATGTTGCTCCGGAATTGTGCTTTGGTTCCCACATGTTAAATCATTTGGAACTCCTTGCAAAGACACAAGGGCTACTCTAATGGAAGAAATGGCTCCCTTTCCACCTCCATGTGGTGATGGATGTTCCCCCAATGGTAGAATGCTGTTAGCTCTTATTTGCTCATCCTCTTCATCAATATTTGAGAATGCCTCATCATCAATGAGAGACCCTTGATCTTCGTCTTCCCTTGAAGGAGGAACCTCCATGTCTTCAACTATAGAAGAGGGCTCATCAAGGAGTGGGGATCTTGCCCTTGGCAAGGTATCATGCATTTTTTTATCCCCTTTAACAGAAATATGGAGTGGAGTTGGAAAAATAGATCTCTCCAACTCATGCAAATGTTTTGAGTTTTTGGGTTCAAAAAAATATGTTTCACAGTGTTTCATATCAAATCTTCTCATTAATTTCTTAGTGAACCATGCATAAGTTTTTACATTTGCATGATAAAATGAAGGAGAACTACAAAACGACCAATCATGGGCCATACCTTTGAGGTGCAGTGTTGCTACTCTAATGGCCTCCTTTTCTAAAACTTGGTGTAGCTGAAAATAAGAATCTAGTTCCTTCACCCAAGCCTTGGCTGTGCACTTTTCTATCCATCAAAGTTAGATAGAAAAATTCTACCTCTCTTGCTTCTATTATGGCTGCTAGGTATTCTATCTTCCTTGATTTGCAAAAACCCTTGGAAGTCCAAGTGCTTTTTGAATCTCCATGATTGAGACTCATACTCTTGAAGATAGTCACTCAATGTCTCCTCCCTTGGTGCATCTACTTCCTCCATCCTTCTTGTAGTGAACGTGGGAAATAAACTGTGTTGTGGATCTACATGTGTGGCTGAATGTCCACACCCGTCATGTGAATATCTAGGGCTTGATTCACTTTCAATCCCTCTTGGAATTTTTCTACACTTCTGCCCTTTCATCTCCTTGAGATCTTCCTCGATATTTTTCATAGTTTGGAAAAGAAGCTGGGAGATCCTCTCTTCCTTCATTTCTCCAAATAATGGAGTCATGCCTTTTTTTCTTCTGTACAACTTCTATTTTCTGTGAGAAGAAGCTTCTCCTTCTAATGACATAATGTCTTGAATGCACAGGCTAAGCCAAGGTTATGCTCTAATACCACTGTAATATCCCAAAAGGGAGATAGAAGTAATAGAAGACATAATAATGTAAAACACAGCAAATATGAACATGACATAAGAGGGATCAATATGCAACCATCATTTTATTAATATATCAGCAAAAATATACAAAATATCTTGAGGGTCAAGCCATTCAAGCAATAATAACAAGCCTCCAATGATCAAATCAATAAACACATGAGTTGCTGCTACTGTATAGAATGTCAGAAAGCAGTGACGACGCTGTCTATATCAATCTAGTTGCTGCTATAATCATACATAAATGTAATATGGCTGATAGATACAAAAGAAATTCCCAAAAAAGAAGAAAATATAGTGCTGCAAAAGGAATGCACTAAAGCCACAAGATGGCTGAAATACACAAAAGAACCAAGCACTGGAAATGTGTACTACTACTGGTGTTGCTACTAGAAACTACTACTTCTAAGGAAAAGAACCATGTGTGGAAGGCTATTAGCTTACTCAGAATTATTCGTAATTTCAACCACGGATTCTACTCACAAAACCCAGAAAAACCCAGAAATGGTTTGGCAAGATCTTAACTTTGGATTTTCGGCCATTTTTAGGTTACCCACTGCAACAACTCACTAAATATCACAGTCATGGACTAGAAATGCGTTGTGAGGGATGGTAGATGGTTGGCCTGATGCCAAAATTATAGAAATATTCCCAGGATACCTCCTTGCTGATCCTCCAATGGAGAGGCTACCTCTCCACTAAAAAACAAGCCTAGAATTGGCTCTATGTGATCCTTCTTTGCTGCACCTTGCAACACAACCCAGCTCCAAATAGAAACTACGCTATAGCTAAAGGAGGTAGCTTGGAAAAAATTCCAGAATGAAGAAATTCAGCCAAAAGACCCTCTCCTTCCCTGAGGATAAGGTAGGGATTCCTGATCAGGAACACCCTTATGCTAAACAGCATAACAACCCTACTAAACAACACAAGGATGCAAAGTCTAAACATACCAACATCAAAATGCTAATATAAAAAATGAATAGAAAAGGTTTCCATCCTCTCCATATATAGCAAGTGAACATCATCACATTGGGTCCCATCCATACTTACCACCAAGCTCGTGCAAGTTGTCCTTTACTAAAACTGTGTTGTCTCATCATAAAGACCACTGCTCCATGACAACGTTGTTGACTTGGTCAAAGTTGACTGAATCAACATGATCCATTCCCTGTTCACACCCAAAGGTGCTTAATCCAGCTTCTTATTCTTCCTTCTTTGACATTAGGAGTGTTATTATTCCTTCTAAAGAGGTTTATGGGCCTCCCTACCCACGTATTCACCTACCTAGTGATTAAAAAAACTATAATATTCCATTTAGATGAAGGCTAAATTTTTGGAATATTACATTCCACTTTAACACATTAGCTAACTGCTTCATGCACACTTCCTAAATTTTAGGAATTTTCCTTAAATTTTAGAAACATGTCCCAATTTTTAGGAATTACATCCTAACTCATAGGAACTTGTGCATTCTCAATGAAAAACTCATTTTTTTTCCTTGTATTAAGGCACACATCAAGGAACCCTTTCCCACTATTATTTTCAACAACTGGAAGAAGAAAAAAAAGTAGATAATGAGATCAAAACCTGTCATGTTAAGTGTGAATTAAGAGTTGAACTTAAATAAAGTTCTAATTCTAAAAATAGTAGCTCAATTCCTTTATAACAAGAACCAAACAACCAAGTTTTAGGTTACTGGTGAAACAATATTATTAATGATAGTATGCATCAGGGGTGAATCATAGATCGAAATTAGTATCAGGAAAGTGTTTTAGGATGCAAAGAATGCATTGCTAGTATTTATTTTAATGCTTTTGTTTGGTGTATGTCGTAGAGGTCAAATATCAATGAATAGTATTTTTTGAAGGTATATTTATGGTGGCTGAGGTGTTGAGAGAAGTGATTTGAGGTGGTTAAGGCATGTAAGTGGCAAGGTGGTGTTTTAGAAGAACATAAAAGATTTTATCTATGCCAGGAAGGCATTGAGGTATAACAATAAGGAAATTTTGTTTGAACCAAAAAATTCTTTTTGATACGATTTTGAAAAATAATGAAATATGGATCGACATAGTTAGTAAGTGTTATCTTGAAAATCAAAGATTGTAGCTCCTTGTAGTAGTGGTTGGTAATCAATCATGGTAGAAAATTATATATTACAAATCAATGGAAGACATAATATATGTGGAAACACAAAGACAGAAAACACATAAAAAAATAAAACAAGAGATACATAGATATACGTGGTTCACCCAATTTTGGCTATGTCCACAGAGAATCACCCCGTCCTTCCTTTTATATTATCCAACAAAACGAAGAGATACAACCTACAACAAATCCATTGTAATTTCCTCTTCTCTCTCACACAGTCCCCTCTCTCTTTCTCACTGAGACTACCCATAATTCACAGCTGCAATACAATTCCTTCATATAAACCAAGGGGTTTCCTTCTAGGAAAAAAAAAACATAAATTAACCATAACTTCTACCATCAAATCATCCTCCTAATGAACGAAAGAGACTGACTATGAAATTACAAAATTTTACAAGGAAATTCTACATATATTTTTAGCTTGAGGGGGGTTGCCCCAAAACCCCCGCTAGGGGAGGGGGGGGGCTTGTTAAATCACCAATGCCCCTCCCCCCCATGTCACCCCCTAACGACGATTAAATGAGAAACTTTTCTGCCATGTTATGAACTGGGATCCAACATGGCGAAATATTTAAATAAAGAAGATAATTAGGCTCCATACCAAAAAAATCAGGGGTTGGAGCTCCTTTCAGTGTTAGCTGATAAAACCGGGCGTAGTGGCTCCCTTCAATAGCAATTGATATATTGGGGAGTAAGAGATTTCTTTCAGTAGTAGTTAATTAAACCAGGGGTAGTAGCTCCTTTCAGGGGTTATAAATAATTTAGGGAGTAGTAGCTTCCTTCAGGTGGCAGCATAATAAAACTATAAGTAGAATCTTGAAAGGGAGTGATGTAAAAGCTTGTTTTATATTTTCTTGGATGAAGGAATAAAGAAGAAGATTCATGCCTTTACACATTACATATGTGTTTGATAATGATGATGTCAATATGTCCTTCATATATTGGTTGTTTCTATTACATGAATGGTTTGCAAAGTTGCTTGAAAAATTTTGTTTGTCAATAGTTGTATAATTTGTTCACACTAATAATTCACCACCCCCCCCCCCCTCTCAATAGTGTCTTGGTATATAACACTATGTTTAGTAAAATCCTTCAAAAGAATGATTGTGACATAATGTTTTAGTCTATATTAATTTAGAACCATTCAAGTATTTTTATACATATATTTATTGGCACGTCATAAGCTTATGAGCCCTAATCAATAATTTAATGAGTTCCAAACATTTTTGGCACCATTACCAGGGAGGGTTTAAGGAACTAGGCCTTGGTTGGTTTGATGTTTAATTATGTTTCGTTGTCTGTAGTTCCCAATCATACTAAAAAATAAAGAGGTAGGAGTGGTAAGACGAGATGTAAAAACTTGCACATCCACTTTATTGCTGTGTCTACCTCACTAGATTTATATTATGTTGGTAATGTATGAGTTGAGGAAAAGGAAAAAATGGTAGGATTAAAGGAAATTTTAGTACTCTAGATAGCACATTAAAAATAAATAAAACCCCCACTACTAACTTGTTGATAGGAAACAATTTGGACAGGAAGAGGGAAGGAAAAATGATGGAGAACCAAGTGAATATTGAGAGTACATCCATAATCGGGGTAGTAATAATCATTTCCACCAGTTTAGTTGGTCCCAAAATCGAGATACCACTTGAGAGGGAGGTAGTGTCATCATTTCAAAACAACTTAGCTACTAATATTCCTCCACTTGAGATTGAATTTAACATATTCGGGGGTAGAAATGTGGCTAAGGGAGAAGGAAAAATGAACAAGGAAAGAAATCGGGAAAAGAATGAGGATGACATAACATTTGTTTTTCCAATTGTTGATGCTACTACCAATTTTCACATGAAGAAAAATTCTCCTTCGGCACTTCCATGATTCCAAGGCCTGGTAAGAAAAGACCCTGGCACTTTTTTATTTTAATTTTATGTTTTATGTTGTAGCATATATTATTTGAATGATGAAAAGAAATTAATGTTATCTCTTGCTACTCTTAAAGACTCGAACCTATGATGGTTCATGGGGTTATCTGAAATGAGTATCAAAACCTGGGAGGGCATGAGAAAATCGTTTCTTAAGAAATTTCAGGATTACTGTAAGGATAGAGAACTAAAAAAATAAATTGTAATGATGGTATAGAGAGAATATGAAATCCAGCTAGAGAACTACTTATGAATATTTGTATACAACATTTAGTGGGCCAGGAAACATAAAATATACCCTGAAACTAAAAAAATCCTCTTCCTAAAGGGTGTTTATGAAGAATCGATGAACATACTTAATTTAATGGGTATTGGGGATATGTAGGAGTTATTCTCAAGGTCAAATATGCACTGGAAAGGGTTCCCGAGATGATTTCCTATAAACATTAATACATCCTCTAATGGTGTAAATATAAAAGAGTCGGGAAACTTATTGGAAAAAATTTAAAACATATATACTGAGTACCCTTATTTTATAATTAAACATTAGAAGCTTTAAAAAGAAATAGGAAGAAGAATGAGAAACCCTTGCTATTTTTTTTCCCTATATGCCAGAAGAAGCACTCAAAGAAATATTGTCCTCTTGATAGTGTTGCTATTTGTGCCATTTGTGTGCAAGAACATACAACTAATATTTTCTCTTCTTTACCAATTCTTAAAGTAGTGTACAATGGAGATGATCAATTAGAACAACAACTTTACTCATTTTCAACTAAAAATACATCGTAGCCCCCGACGTCAAGGTATGTCTTTTAATCCTATTTCTAAATTTTTTTTATATTTTCCTCATCATCAATATACACCTTGGAAAATTACAACACCATGGAAAATGTGTCTCCAATAGTCGCCTCAAAACCATGCTTGGAAGCACAGTTAGAAAGGGTTTAGTTACAGGACTGCACCTCAATATCCTTACTTAGTGCAATCTCAGTATCCTTTGTAGCCAAAACAATTATCAAAAATATGTCAGCCCCGAGTAGTTTCACAACAAAAACCCCCAAACACATAGTTGTAGTTCTCATTAACTCAAGCTCCTAGGCCAAATCAGTTTCTTATTCAACCCATCACTGACACAAACAATAATGCAACCCAACATTCTTTGTATGTTGAGTTGTAACCCTTTTTGACTTATACTATGACTTCTAGAGAAGTGAAGGACATTAATTTCAGGTTTAGGAAGGTGATATGGAATCACATCCCCATCATTGTTGAAGAATAAAATGAGAAAGAAATCTCTAATCTTGTAATTGAAATTATTTCCTCTACTATTCTTGAAGAAGATGTTAGTCATCCATAATACTATTTTACATTAATAAACCTTCCTTATTTGGAAAGGTTCAATGCAAGCAAATCGATAATTCCCCTAGAGTATGAAGTGGTAATGAAATTTGCAATACTTGTGCTAGTATCTCACTACTTCATGTTGTTAAATATATACCTATTTATATAAAACAATGAGGGATTTATGCTTAAAAAAACTAGGGAAGAAATGAAAGGACCCACCTACCATACATCTTATTAGGGAGTGTGTTGATCTAATCACCAGAAATAACTTCGCAAAAAAGTATGTAGATCCTGTAAATCCCATCATATTTGTACACATTAATGGAATTCTCATCCTGAATACCTTAATTGAACTTGGAATAGCCATTAATATTATGAATGTACAAACCATGAAAAACTCTAGTTGAAAAACACCCATCCTACCCCAACTATCCTTAAGATGGAAGGTAGATCTAGGGTTAAACTAGAAGTAGTTTATATGATATAATTGTCTCCCTCAATTCATGGTTTTACAAACTAAAAAGGTAGTATGATGGAATGTCGTAATTTTGAAGAGACCATCTCTTGATACCATGGATGCATTCATAGGGTGCAAATCTGGAAGTATGTTTATCTCTCATTTGAGATGAGTGAACAAAATCACATTGTACCCGCCTACAAAATCTATCTTGAAATAAGAGGATGCCCCATGGTTATATGATTTTGTGAGTTATGAAGAGATAGTTCAACCAATGTGCACAGTAGACCAAGTAAGGAATTTCATAGGATGTTCTAAAGAGGATAAAATTGATTATCTCATGTGAAATTATTACTTTTTTTATGCTTCTAATCACCATCCATTGGAATAGGTTTTGAAAGATAATGTATATGAATATATAAAGATCTAAACTTTTTGTCTTCATCTTATAGTTTCTTCACAGGAAATTGAACCATATTTCATTCTAGATTAAATCAATCGTGCTAAATTTTGAATATTATTAACTATCTTATTGATGATCAACAAAAGGAATTGATCCATGTTTTATATTAATAGATAAAGACCTTTATTTGGGACTATCAGGAAATGAAGGGAATCGATCTGAAAAAATGTTCATATCATATTTACATGCAGATTGATGCCCTTCGTGTCCCACAACACTAGAGGTACATGAATCTCGCACTTAAGGAAGATTTGTAAGAG
Organism: Pinus albicaulis; assembly: GCA_034641835.2. Taxonomy (NCBI): domain Eukaryota; kingdom Viridiplantae; phylum Streptophyta; class Pinopsida; order Pinales; family Pinaceae; genus Pinus; species Pinus albicaulis. Next base: position 856,020,601 of record CM076570.1, read on the forward strand.
CTTCTTGATGCTAATTTGATCTATCCAATATTTGAAAACAATTGTGTTCCCCCCTAGTGGTAGTTCCTAAACTTTCCGATGAAATGGAATGTGTGTAGACTTCTAGGAATTAAACAAAGTTACCATGAAAGATTATTTTCCTTGTCCCTTCATCGACCAGGTATTGGACACCTTAGTGGAAAATAAATAATTCTTGTTTTTTGATGGGTATAGTGGGTATAATTAGATCAAAATTTCTGTAAAGGACCTATAGAAACAACATTTACCTATCATTGGGAACTTTTTCCTACCAGGTGTTTCCCTTTGGCTTATGTAACTCCCTTTCAACCTTTCAAAAAGTCGTGCTAGAGTTTTTCTAGGGCATTATTCATGATTATGTGGAGGTGTATATGGATTATTTAAATATTTACAGAGATTCATTTTAGGAAGCTTTAAATAATCTCAAGAAAGTGTTGATTATAAGTTAGGAAGCACACCTTGCCTTGAGCAATATAAAATGTCGCATGCTACTAACTAAAGGTGTAGTGCTTGGTCATGTGGTTTTTGCTGTAGAAATTAAAGTAGATTTATCCAATATTAAAGTTCTATCTCAACTATCAGTTCCTAAAATGTATAAAGAGGTAAGGATCTTTCTTATTTTTTCTGTATATTATAGAATCTTCATTGAGAATTTCATGAAAATTTCCACACCAGTACTTAATTTATTATCTAAAGTTGTTTTTTTGTTGGATAATCATTGTTAGAGTGCTTTTGAGACCCGAAAATACAAAATTTCTCTTGCACTTATTTTGAAGGAACTCAATTGGTCCCTCCCCTTTCATATTTCCATGGATGCCTAAGATATAAATTTAGGGGTTATCCTTGGGCAGAAAGGAGACCAATGTTGCTATGTCATTCACTATAGTAGTAAGAATATGACCCCTTCTAACCTAAATTATATTTAAAAAAATGGATTATTAGCAGTAGTGCATTTTATAAACAAGTTTAGGCATTATATTAAGGGTTATGGTGCCTTCATCCACACCGACCACATAGCTATATGATACCTAATGAATAAACTAGTAGCTAATGGATGGATCATGACATGGACTTTGTTATTATTTCAATAATTCAATGTGACAATTGTGGATCAACATGGTAAATATAATATGGTTGTTGATTTATTTTGTAGGTTATAGAATGAAAATAATCATATCCTATAAATATTAACTTCCCCGACGTATAATTATTTGTAGTTTATATTCACTTTCCTTGGTTTGTAGATATTGAAATTTATTTAGCAACAAGAAAATTATCTCAACATCTGCCAACTCACGAAAATTTTAGGATTATAAGTATAATTTCCTCATATTACTAGATCAATGGTGACTTATTTCACATAGGAATGGATCTTATCATTTGCAGGTGTATTCGAGAGGATAATATGCTGAAAATCCTAAAGGCTTGTCACAATAAGCCTTGTGGAGATCAGTTTTCTGACAAACAAACCACCCATAAGAAACTGCAGTATGGAAATTATTGGCCCAACCTATATAAATATGCCAAGAAATATGTGCAATAGTGTGATAGTTGATAGAGAATGGAAAGGCTAGTGCAATCAACTGAAATGTCATTGCCTCTGCAAGTGTTGATTGAATGATTTGAGAAGTGGGTGTTGGATTTCGTAGGCCCAATAACACCAATTTCAAGGAAGAATAAGTACATTTTTGTGTGCATTGATTGTATCACAAAATGGGTTGAGGCCAAGGAGTTGTCATGGGCTAATGAATAGACAGTCGCAAATTTTCTCTATGAGGAAATTGTCATAATATTTGGCATGCCTAAGGAGATCATCATAGACTAGGGAACATAATTTACATCTAGAATTATCAAGTATATTATATAAAAATACAAAATTAGGCATTTAACTTCCACCCTATACAACCCTCAAGAAAATGGGAAAGTGGATTCCAACAACAAGGTACTGGAAGCCATCCTCACTAAGACAATGCAAATCCATAACAAGGACTAGGTGGACTGGGTCGCTGAAGCTCTTTGGGCTTATAATATGACTTAGCATAGTAATATAGGATGTATTCCTTATGAAATGGTATATGGGAAAAATATTCTCCTCCCAATATAGTTCCAAATCAATACTTTTCAGAAGGCTACTTAACTTGGGGTGGATTTGAGTGAGGCATGGGAATAGAGGTTGTTATAGTCAAACCAACTCAATGAAATTAGGAAAGATGCAGTTAAACAAACTATGTTGGTATAGGAACAAAGAAATAAATGACATGGTCAATTTATTTCAAAAGAACAAGTTTTAACTAGGAGAAGTTTTAAATTAACGCAGTTGAATCGCAAAAAATGATATCTAATATAATACACTGCGGAAACCCCTCATAGAAGAATTTTTAGCTGGGAGCCTAAATTTCTCCTTTTTGATTCAAGATTTAAAGACTTTAAAGGGAAATTGACAACTGGATGGTTAGGACCCTATGAAATAGAGGCTATGTTTTAGAATATTGGATAACTTCAAATTAAGACCATTGATGAGGATCATGCCTCTTTCTTGTGGATGGGCATAGGTTAAAGTTATATCCGAAGCTGGTGTCCAAAGCAGGGTTTATAGAATATATTTATCAAGATAATGGGATGGATGTGGTGAGGCAGGAAGACCATCCCCATACTACTTTCTCTTCTCAAATTCTTTCTTTAATTTAAATAATAATAATAATAATAATGGGGCCTAATTATAAAGACCACTTTATGGCATTGTTGGGCCAAGATTCTACTTGAAAACCTATTTTTGGTGGGCATAATTCATTATTTCTATAAGTTGTTATTTTTTCCTTCTAAATATTGACTCTTAAACTATTTGCTTGATATCAAGTTAGCTGATGGGGGATTCCTTAAGGAAACCCTTCTAATGATTTTTTTTCCATTAACTTTAGAACATTATCTTTTATAAAGTATTAGAGAATATTTTTAGTACCTAGAGGCTTGCATACACTCATGACAGGTTCTCTCATTGATGATTAGTGGGACAAAATCAATGTCCCATGTTCACTGGATCTTGCAGGTTACTCGAACTCAACACATCTACTCACACCTTGCAAGATGTATTGGGGAACATTGGTACTCATTTTCATTAAATGTTAAGAAACCAACTCCAAAAATAGAATAAAAGAGAGATCAACGCCTTAGAATTCAACCACTTCGAGGGGGAAACCTCCTTTGTGTTACATAATGAACAATTCTTGGATGATACAAATGAAAAAACCTCTTTTCTATATATAGGAGTGCATGGGGTCACTATATAATCTTAGCCAACCTAAAATAATAATGTAATGGCACAATAATAAAAATATGGGGGTTACAGGGGTACAACAATAACAATAAGGGGGATACACTAACAACAATAACAAACTACACTAGTAATATAGCGTCCTAACATGACCCTCTCCTTCAAAAAAGTGTTTTCCTCAACTCTTGAGTAGCTCTAGATGCTTCTGTATAAAATTCTTATCCTCCCATGTAGAATCTTCAATGGGTAAGTTCTTCAACTTAATGAGATACTCTGAAGTTGATCGATTTCATAGTTGTCGAGTTGTTGTTTCCATGACTTCTTCAGGTTCCAATATGATTTTTCCTTCCTCATCAAGTTCTAGCAATATTTTTCGAACTATAATTTTGTCACCTATAACCTTATTTAAGCATGAAACATGGAAAACTGGATGCACTCGAGAAGAAGTAGGAAGCTCCAATTTGTATGCCATAGTACCAATATTTTGAAACACCTTGTAAGGACCGTAGTACTTTGGCGATAATTTATTATCCTTCTGAGCTAGCTTGAGGGACATTTTTTTTTATTGTTGTAGCCATTAAAATACCCAATATCCTACATCATAAATTCTCTCAGTGCGATGTTGATATGCCTGTTGTTTCATTCGATTTTGTGCCAAATTTAGGTTACCCTTTAAGAGTTGGAGAACTTGTTTTTGATGCTCGATGTGATCTTCCATTGCTTGAACCTTAGAATTCTCTCTTAAATATGATGTGACGGACAATGGATGATATCCATAATTTTCCATAAATGGGGTCATTTTTAATACAGTATGGAAGGAAGTGTTATACCACCATTCAGCAAGAGGTAACCACTTGACCCATTGTATTTGTTTATCAAATACAAAAAAACGAAGGTATCCTTCCAAAAAATTGTTCCTATCTTACATTTCCCATCGGATTGAGGATAATAACATGAGTTATGAGCTAATTGAGTACCCAAACAAAAAAATAATTAGGTCCAAAAATTTCAAGTCAAAATGGGATCTCTGTCACTTACAATAACCTTTGGGTTTCCATGTAGCTTTTGAATTGTTTCCATAAATGTAGTAGCAACTGTACTTGCTTTAAATGGATGAGATAATGCATAAAAGTGTGCATACTTGGTAATTCTATCAACTACCACCATGATGACACTCTTTCCTTTAGACTTAGGTAAACCTATGATAAAATCCATTGAAATCTCCTCCCAACATTGGTTTGGAATGGATAAAGGTTGTAGAAGACTCGGGGCCTTAATTATCTCTGTTATCACTCGGATTGAACCTTAGGCTGAAAAAGGAAATTCCGAGGTAACTTCAAACCACGCTTAGGAAAGTACTAGGCTAGGAGAGGGTTCTCTCCATATAGATCACAGTCAAAATGACTGAGGAAAGAATATATTAGGCTAGGTATAGTAGCTTAGGGTTTTGATTTTGATTTGTGTAGGGTTTTGCTGGATCAGGAGGAGTCAAATAGTCAAGGAAAGGAAATTAGGTCAAAATTTGCAGGGTGTTCTATGGAGAAAGGTAGGTACAATGTTTAGCACTTTAGGATTTCAATGACGGGATGATCAAGACATGTGAGGAGCTAGAAAGAACATGGTGAATTCATGGTTTCTTTCTAAACTGAAGAAATTACAAATTATGAATGTTTACCCAAAACAAAGCATAAAAATTATGGATTTTATTCATATAACTTGAAAACATTCACTTAATGAAAATTAGATGATGAATGGAATAAAAAAAACATACTAACATATGAGCACAAAAGAAGAAACTGAAACTAAACACAATACCACATGGATCCCATAAAAATAGCTGCAAATTTAATTAATGTCCATGCCAAAACTGATACAAAATTGTGTCCTTGAGAAGAAAAACCTCTAAAAGAGTCCAAACCTTACAAATGACTCATAAAATACATATTATAGACCTTAAAACTACTCTCCCTAGCCTCAAGGAGTTGAATCCATGAGATAGGAATCAGTTTCACCTACTGCCAAACAAGAAAATGAAGACTAGGAAGACCCAAGAATTTGCCTCTAAAAGAGAGGAAAATGATTCATTTGACCTCTAAAGGACTCACCTAATGTATCTACCTCAGATAAAATTCAAAACATGACATTTACATTCACCATGACCATTTACATCAGTAATTTCTTCATTTTCCCAAGTAAAAATAGCCTCTTTTGCAAGCAACGTTTGGAGGCCTTCCCGGTGTCCAAATCAGCTCCATGATAGCTCATTGGAAAGATCTTTGAGTCTAGTTTCCAAATATGCATCTATTTTCCAAAACTTTACTCATTTTCCCTATCAAAAATTTAATCTCCCAAGACTGGTAAACGTGTAGCGCTTAGGTAAAAAAGGAGGCAGAAACATGAAAGTTTGGTGGTTTTTTGCACCTTTGAGGGACCATTTTTCCTCCAAATTTTCTAAAACTTGATAGGGTTTATGTATTCATTATTCTAAACACAATGGAGGTGGCCATTTTTCCATTGGAAGCTCAAAAAAATATCACAGTGCCCTGGGCACTGTGCGTTTGGCGAAATTTGTATGTGCCAAAATTACTCAAAAAACCAAAAATGCACTAAAGTGCCAAGTGTGCCAAAAATTTGCCAAAATTGTGAGGTTTCTTGCTTATAAAGTGCTTGAGGCATGAAGAGACACCTTAGCAAGAGTGACCAAGCTATCATGAATATTTTTAATGAACAACCTTGTCAACATATGGTGATACTGAATCTGCTGCACCTTCTCACAAAATTCAAAACAACCAACATGTTTAAAACATGACACAGTGAGAGGAGAAGCCATGATCTCTTTTGTGGTTACTGGTTCATATCTGATGATTTTCCCTCCTTTCTTACTCTTCTTTGGTGTTTGTTCCTCACTAACACTTATGTCATCCTCTTCAGACATTGAGGACTTGAAGGCTTTAGAAACCCTATGGTAAATGGAATGAGATGAAGGGAGTGAGACCTGAAATGAATGGCTTAGGAAAATGGAGGGAGTGAAAGTAATTGAAAACCTAGGCCTCTGAGAACCCTAGGATTTAACAATGTTTATGAGTGATATGTATTTAGGGAGATGAATATGGATATGATGCATGAAAGTGGGAAGGAAATCGAAAATAGGGTTTCATAGCAATTCCCACTTCAAATTTCTTATGAAACACCAAATATATTAGAGGAGAGGTGTCTTTAGGGTTCACTTACTATTTTAAAGCTCCTTGAAGAAAATTGTGAGGAAATTTGACCTTGCTGGAGGTAGTGAAACCCTTTGAAACCCTGCCTGTGCAAATGTGCAGCGCTCTGGAGGATTGTACAGCACCCAGGCAAATGCACAATGAACATGGGAAAATGCATAGCGCCTATGTAATTTTTTCTGCAGTTGTCAGGAAAGTGTGCAGTGCCCCTAGGTAAACGCGTAGCACCTAGGAAAATGCTTAGCGTCCCTGCAACACTTTTTTGTAGACGACATTTGGAGGCCTTCTCAGTGTTCAAATTGGCCCCAAGATATCTCGTTGGAAATATTATCCCGTCTAATTTCCAAATATACCTTTGGTTTTTTATTTGGATTTAATCTTCCTTATCACAAGTTTATATTCCCAAGACTAGTCAAAATGTGTTGAATGAGGGTGCAGAAATGTAGAGTGTTGGTGTAGGCAACTTTTGGAGGCCTTCCTCAACTCCAAATTGTGCTCATGATAGCTCATTGGAAATATCTCTCTCTCTCTAGTTATCATTTGATGCATCCAGAAAATAATTTGGACACTCTAGCTATGAGAAAGCTTTATTTTTCCATGTTCACTCTAGAAGTGCAAAAAATCTCTTATGGCACCTATGTTTTTGAAATTTCCCTAAAATCATGACACCTATGTAAAATCGGAAGGAGGTTTTTCTTCCTTGACCTATGATGGAAAACAACCTCTCTCACTATTTTCAAATTCATCTTTTTTTGGTTAGAAACATAGTTTGAAGAAAAATTAGCCCTATGAGTGGCAAATGACTTGAATTTTGGAATGATTTCTTAAAAAATGATGGAGACATGATATTATGAGTTTGAATGGCCTCATACTTACTGATATGACCTACTGTATGCCTCCTATGCTTATATGCCTCTTTTTCATAGAAAACCCTAGCTCAGTGGGAGAGGAAATTAGGGTTTAGTGCTTGTGAAAAATGATGACTTGGGCACCCTTTGGAACATACAACTCCCTTTGACATTTGATGTGTTGGCATATGGAATTTTGAGTTGGCAGCCTTTGGGGAGACTGAATACTTATTAAATTTGAACTAACTAAAGAAAATCATGAGTTTATTCTATGTCACCTTCACACCTTCTGCTGCCCTTTATTGAAAATGAGACAATGCAATGGTTTGACCTAATGAAATCATAGTGACCCTATGAGAAATGAAAGAAACTGACTCAATGAGTGACTTTGACTAAAAGTGGAATGAAAGAAGACTTTTTTTCATCATGATAAATACATGGAAGAGGGTCAGTAGGCATATACTTGTGAAGGAAAATGGGACACTTGATAAGGAAAACCACCAGTGGAACAATTTATATCATGAACTAATGGAATGATTGAAAATTCTTTAGAGTGGGACACCTAAGATGCACATGAAAAATGTGTTTTGATCCTTAGTGGAAGTATGCAAATACTGGCACTAAAATTGGCTCCAACTGGGGATGGTAGCTCCTTGGAGGTGCCAAGAACACCATATACTAAGTGCCTATCCATTTGGAATGGAGTCAATAGCTAAAATCCAAAATTAATAATAAAAGAAACTTGACTCAATAAACTAAACTGACTCATACTAAAACACAACTGAAAAGCTGAAGAATATGCTCAGAATTGAGCTTATTCAACAACATCTACTCTAATTGATCCATTCATCACCTGATGAAGTGAAATGGAACAACCAATGTAACCATGTAAGAATTCTGGTTGTTGTTTTAATTCTCCGCAAGTGCTTGCTTATGAGCAAGAATAAAGAACTACTTAAAGGCAACTCCCATGAAAACTTGTCAACAGATCGAATCTTGCTGAAATTGCAAAGCATGAGCCCACTGGCTGACCTCAAGAATGCTGCGAAAGGATCTTCATAGGAATACATATTAATTTCCAGCCCACCTAATACATTACTTCTCTACTCTAGGTAGTCTGTGTACATTGGTTTTAAAATTTTCCTAACATATGTGCTTACTTTCTTTGATGACTGCAACAAGTTGACAAAAGGATCCTGAAACTCGTGAATGACTAAGTTTTTTTTTTATGATTAAAAAAAAAACCAAAAATATTCTTCATTACTCTCTTGATATGACTGCAAATCTTGGTATGAGATTTTTAATGAAACACCTGTTGAACAAGACAATGAAGTCGAATGTCGGATCAAGTTTATATCAACACACTTTTCAGGCTCACAGTTGGCTAATGGAGAAGGACTTTTATTGCAGATATCATCAAACACATTAGGTCATGAAAAGCGTGAAAAGACTGCTAACACATATCCATCGATTTTAATCAGACTATACAAGACTCTACAAGTTTCTCATCCTTTTCTTTAGAGATATTATGAAAATTTTTCTTTAAAAATTGAAATGCTTCAAAACATAGTGTTACAAAATCATCTTGCATCATTTTATCATGTGTTTCAACTTCCAAGCCTTCATCCGCAATCTGACATTCAATGGAATTCGGTGGCTGCAAATTTGGAGCTAAGGAGGATTCTATGTCGCAAATGAATTTCTCAACCAATTCAGGAGAATGTTCATCATTTATGGTGTTGACCACTCACTTATCAGCTTGTTTATATTTTTCTCTTATTTTTGCAAGTGAGGAGAAACACAAAGGAAAGGAGCTCTGATAAAAAAATTGATTATCCTCTTGATTGTCAAGATCAAAACTCAACGAGTGTTGATTCCTGATCTCATGAAAGTTATCTCTGATGAGCTTAAATGAAGTAAAACAAAGAGGAAAATATCCTTCACTTACTTCCAAATTTTCTAGACTTCCCTTATCACTGTCATAGCTGATATGCATTGGCTGATTAGTGCTTTTGAGTTGCTGAAACTAAAATTCCTCCTTCCACAAACCAAATGTTGATTGCTCTGCAAGATTAGCTTCTGTTTGGAGAACATAATCATCATCATACTGATCACACTTTGGCAAATCATCAATATAAGTAATGTCACCAATAATACACTTTATATTTTCAGATTGTTTCTCCTTAGATTGATCTACAAATCCATTTTCTGATCTATGGTAGCTGGGATTAGCAGGAAAATATTTAAGGCTTGCAAACTCTTATTTTTCAGGGATAAGTGAGTCACGATGATTGTGAATGGAAAGTACATCTTTCGTGGTGATACTTTGCATCATTTCCTCTATTGTACTTACCAAAATGTCAAGCTTTACCTCTGAATATGTCAAGTGCTTTGTAATGTTCTTCTTATCTTCGTCCTTTAGCCTTGCCCTTCTGATCAGCAGATTAGCCTCTACATCTACTACACTATTTTGCATCTCTTCAAGGGTTGCAAGGTTCCTTTCTCTCAGCTCAAACTCCACTTCTAGAGAAAACGCATCCGGGTAATGTAAGAGAGCTGAGTCAAGAGGAGGTATTATGTCACCAGGTATCGAATAATAGGCTTGATTGAATCTAGCAGAAAACAGTTGTATTATCTGCCCTAGCTATCTTTTTAACTAATCATACTCTTCTAGAATTAGGAAAGGGTTTTTTTTTACCGCCCACCTATCGAGGAAAACTTTGACGAACTACGGGAAATCCGAGATGCTCGCGGGAGGTAAGTTTTTGTACCAACTCTTGACTTTGCCTTGCAAAGAAAGAGAAAATAGCTTGATACTGAAATCCTCTTTGTCAACTTCAAAAAGTTCTAGGAAAGTCTGCAAATTCTTCATATGTCTCTCAGTAGTGATGTTTTCATATTCACCATCAAACCTCGACAAATATAGGTAATTATTTTCAAGGAAAGCATGGAGTATAGGAGGTAAGACGAGAGGTTTATATCTATCCGGGACTATAGAAGCTGGTATAGGAATATGTACAGAAGCTTTAGGATTAGTCTTGGTCTCTTTAGGCTCATCAGTTTGAAGATGGTCATCATAAGATTCAAAAAAAGGATGTGAACCAAGATCAAAGGAAAACTTAGTATTTACACTTTTCAAATAGGTAGAACCAATATTTTGATCATCTTTATCATACAAAAAACTCCGGAAAAATTTTAGGATAATTTCAGGAAAAGAAAAGAAGTAATTTACAAGAAATCAGATTAGATCTTGAATACAATTCCACTTTGAATACCTAACCTCTGTGTAAGATCTTTCCATTTTCCTATTGGCAAGGTTTATCCTCCAGTGGAGTCTTTACATCAAGTTGGAGTCGCTAGGTGAAGAGTTGAGCCTTCATATGCATCTAATTGTTGTTCACCATCAACAATTACATTTTATATTTGTCATTTATTTCCCAGGGAAGATATGCTCCTTTGTGTTTCCCAGTGGAATCGCAAGAATGTTATCACTCATATTGAACCTCAGGTTGAAAGAAGGCAATTCTGAAGTAACCTCAAACCATGCTTAGCTAACTAGCTAGCCCTAATAGGCTAGGAGAGGGCTCTCTCTGTATAGATCACAACCAAAATGGCTGAGGAAAGAAGGTATTGGGCTAGGTATAGTAGCTCAGGGTTTTGATTTTGATTTGTGTAGGGTTTTATTGGATTCACTTGGAGTTTTGGCATCTCAAGAGACATACTTTTGTATCAATTTTGGCCTGGATATTAATCAAAATTGCAGCTACTTTTATGGGATCCATGAGGTACAATGTTTAGTTTCAGTTTCTTCTTCTATGCTCATATGTGAGAATGTTTTGTGTATTTCATTCATCATTTCATTTCTATTGAATGAATGTTTTAAAGTTAGATGAACAAAATCCATAATTTCTATGCTTTGTTTTGGGTTAACATTCATAATTTGTAATTTCTTCAGTTTAGAAAGAAACCATGAACTCATCATGATCTTTCTAGCTCCTCACCTATCTTGATAATCCTACCATCAAAATCCTAAAGTGATAAACATTGTACCTACCTTTCCCCATAGAACACCGTGCAAGTCTTGACCTAATTTCCTTGCTTAGCTGCTTGACTCCTCCTGATCCAACAAAACCCTACACAAATCAAAATCAAAACCCTGAGCCACTATACCTAACCTAATATCTTCTTTCCTCAGTAATTTTGGCTATGATATATACGGAGAGAGCCCTCTCCTGGCCTAGTAGGGCTAGCTACTTGGCTAAGCATGGTTTGAGGTTACCTTGGAATTTCCTTCTTTCAGCCTGAGGTTCAATCCAAGTGATAACAGTCTCAACTTTATTTTACTAGCAAACCAAACATTTCTCCAACCAACTTTTGAATATCAGATTTAAGGCCATCCCAAAAAAATTCGTTCTTCACCCTCTGGTATGTTTTTGAAAATCTCGAGTGTCCTCCAAAGGGAGAAGTGTGCAATTCAAAAAGAATATCTTGTTTTAGTTGGAAATTATTACAAAGATATAAGTGATATTTGTACCATAAGGAATAATTTTTCCAACTAAATGTATTAGATGTACTAGGATCTTAATGCAATGTTTGAATGAGTGTCCACACTTCTTCGTCCTTCTTCCATTCATCCCTTGCTTCGGTTATCCAATCTGGTTGGATAATATAAATGGTACAAAGCAATGCTTCCACCTCTTCATCCTTTCTTGAGAGTGCATCTACAACAACATTTAGCTTCCCTTTCTTGTATATGATTTCAAAGTCATAACCCAACATCTTTGTGACCCATTTTTTCTGCTCCTCTGAAGATAGTCTTTGATCCAAAAAATATTTAAGACTATCATGATTAGTTTTTACCTTGAAGTGTCTTCCCATTAGGTAAGGTCTCCATTTATTTAGTGCATGTAGTACTGCCAACATTTCCTTCTCATAAATAGCTTTCTATAAATACTTTCCTTTGATTGAATTACTTTCAAAAGAAATAGGTCTTCCTTATTGCATTAAAACAACACCAATTCCATTTCTTGAGGCATCACATTCAAAAATAAAGGTTTTTGTGATGTCTGTAATAACTAAGACTGGTGCTATGCACGTTTCCGCTTTAAGATGTTCAAAGGCATTAGTTTCTTCAAGAGTCCTTGAAAATGCATATTTCTTCAATAATGTTGTTATAGGTGTTGTTATTCTCCCATAATTCTTAACAAACTTGCGATAATACCCTGTTAACTTGAGAAATCCTCTCAACTGATTTATGGTTGTGGGCACTTTCCATTCCTTAATGGCTTTAATTTTCTTAGGGTCTACCTTAACACCCTCGCGAGATACAATATGACCCAGATATTCCACCTCTTATACTCCAAAGAAACATTTGGAGATTTTTTCATATAATTGTTTCTCCTGCAATAGTTTGAGCACCTTTTCAACATGAACATGATCGTTCCAAGCCCTATTGTAGATTAGTATATCATCAAAAAATAGTAACAAAAATTTTCTAAGGAAGAGTTTGAAAATGGAATTCATCAACCCTTGAAATATAGAAGGTGCATTGGTAAGGAAAAAAGGCATGACCAAAAATTCATAATGACCCTAATGAGTTTGAAATTTTTCTTTCGTAATACATTTAGTCTTCATTCTAATTTGATGATATCATGAAAGAAGATCCAACTTGGTAATATAATTTTCTCCATGTAATTCATCCAATAATTCATCAATCATAGGAAATTTATCTTTAATATTGAGCTTATTGATCTCCCTATAATCTGGACACATGCACCATGATCCATCCTTCTTGTGCACCAATACTACCAGAGCAGAGAAATAAATTCGACTCAGTTTAATTATACCAGCCTCTAAAATTTTTGCAATCATACGTTCAATTTCACTCTTTTGGACATAAGTATATCTGTAAGGCTTGATGTTTGGAGTAACACTTCCTGGAATTAAATGAATAGCATAATCATGATCACGAATAGGTGGGAGTCCTTCGGGAGATTCAAACACCTTGGAATGATTGTCCAATTTTTTTGGAGATATGGAGAAATAGATGATTTTGATGTTGGAACTTCTAGTGAGAATAATTGTACAATTACTCCTCATTGTTCTTTCTTCAGGAGATTTTTCAGGACACTAGAGCTTATTGTCTTTCCCAGCTTTCCTGCATCCCATAATTCGACCTCCTTTCCTTCTGAAAAAAAATTCAAGAAAAGTTCTTGAAAATTAAAAGCTACCGTCCCCAAAGATTGTAACCATTGTACTTCTAGTACAACATCATCACCTCCCATTGGAATGGAAGTCATTGGACTATTCAATACATATTCCCCCATGGTTAGCTTGATATTATGGAATTTTCTAGAGAAATTTATATTTCCTCCATTTGCAACCATCACTTGACATTCTAGTGTTGAATATATGAAGAAATTCAATTCCTTGGCTGCCTTAAAATGAATAAAATTATGGGTACTACCCGAGTCAATCAAAACTATTACCTTTTTCTTCTTGATATGTCCTTCTATCTTGAGAGTTTGAGGAGTGGTAATTCCTACCAATGCATTACAGGATATGTCAAACTAATTTATTGTTTATCTAGGGTTTGTTCCTGGAGTATATCCTCTTCTTTTGAAGTTTATTGCTCATTTTCTTCCTCCTCTTCACAATCTATGTAAAATAATTTCTTCTCAGCACACTTATAACCTTTAGTGTATTTTCTATGACAACTGTACCAAAGCCCTTTTTCTATTTTTTCTCCCAATTGTTGTGGTGTAAATCTTGTAGGTTGTGGAATTCTAGGAGTATAAACACTTCGATATTTATAGATGTGAGTGGTCTGCCTCCTTGTCACCATAATTTACATTCAACTTTTCTTGCCAACATTAATGCTTTCTCCAATGAATCGGGTTCCAAAAGGTGAACCTCATGTAGGATGTTATGCTTTAAAGTCCCTATGAAGACATCAATATTGTGTTCCTCTAGAATATCGACTACCCTTATATTCAATTTTTGGAAGTCCTCAATTTTCTCCACCACTGAACCCTTTTTTTTTAGATTTATCAATTGGCTAAAGAAGGTGTTGCTCTTTGTATCCTCATAATGTGCTATCATTTCCTCCGTAAAAATTGACCTAGTGAAAAAAAATTTACGAGAGAAAATCCATCGATACCATACAAATGTATTTTGTTCTAAATATAAAATTGCAGGGCATACCTTTTGTGTGTTTTGCACATTATTGAGATCAAAATATTGCTCCATCTGTAGTATCCATGTTACGGGATCCTTGCCATAAAACTTTCTCATATTGATCTTTGGAGTATGGTGGGTCTTCAATCCAATTTTAGAGTTTATGAAATGACGATTAACATTTATTTTGTTCTCATCATGACTTTCCTCTACTATATTTTCACCATTAGGAATCATTTATTGTATCAACTTTGTCAAACTTTCCTTCAAACCTTCCATTTCTACTTGTATATCATTCTTCATGTCTTCCATTTTTTCTTCCATGCCATTATTTAAACCATCCATCTTCGCTTCCATGCCTTTCTTCAAAACATCCATATTAGCTTCCATGCCCTTATTCAAACCATCCATCTTAGCTTCCACCTCTTTCTTCAAAACTTCCATTTCATTTTTTTTTCTCTTTGCAAGAGCGAAATTTGGTGCACTTTCTCTTGTAATTTTGATATATCATGTTGCACTTCTTCCTCTTCATGATACATAGTAGAGTATTATGAGGACTTACTGGGTGTTAAAATTCTTTTTAGGGGCCATTTTAGAACCCAATACTGATATCTATTCTTTAATATTCCCTTCAAATCACTTCAAACTGATTTTTCAAACAAGACTTATGAAATTTGAAAAACAAATACACACCCTTTTCTTTCTTTTAAGGAGCTTGATATTGAAACTGAATCATCTTTGTGATTTTAGAACTTCAATTTCTAAAATTTAGTCCTCTAATATCCCTCTGATATTCTTTCGAATGCCATAGGTCTGGCCTGATTTGGATTCTTCAAGGAAAAGTTATGCCCAATATCCCATAGTGACCTAATTATGGACTTTTTCAGTAGAGAAAAGTTGTACGGAGTCCCACGTGTCAGTTTTTCCACCTTCGACTCTAAAAATGATAAACAAGAAACTAAATTTTGTTTGCTTTCAACCACTTTTTATAGAATTCCAATCTGATGCTTAGAGAGAGAGTTATGATGTTTTTTTTCCCAAGGTCACCTATTTTAGATGAAATTCGGAAGCCTGAAAAAGCCCTAACTTCCACAGATCATATCTTTGAAACTATTGCAAAGCAAGATCTGAAATTTTTACACGACGTTCCTCAAGATTTCTTTGAAATCGGTTATTGTTTTTAGTGTCTTAACTCTTGTAGAAACATATCTATATTGCAAATGACATGATGAAATGTTTGAAGTAGCAAAACCCTAGAATCCAAAGCTCTGATACCAAATGTTATGAAGCCAGCTCCAAAAATAGAAGAAAAGAGAGATCAACGCCTTATAATTTAGCCACTTCGAGGAGGAAACAACCTTTCAATTACATAAATGAACAATTCTTGGATGATAAAATTGAAAAAACATCCTTTCTATATATAGGAGTCCATGGGGTCACAATATAATCCTAGCCGACCTAATAATAATAATGTAAGGGCACAATAATAACAATATGGGGGTTATAGGGGTACAACGATAATAATAATGGGGCTACACTAACAACAATAAGGGACTACACTAGTAATATAGGGACCTAACATTAAAAGTGATCAACATCACATTAGTTAACAACATGCATTAATGGTCGTTAATTTGATGATTTCCTCAAATGCTCAACTCTAACACCTTCATTTGCATGTTGAGGGGTTGAACCTATTACTGAGTTAACATGTGAATACCTATGGTTTCATATTACAACAAAAACTATAGGTTTCAGGGTTGGTGATGGAAACTACTGGAATGGAGTATATTTCATGACTTACTACATCATTTGTGACCAACCCCTATTATACTAGCAACAATCTATTTTCTCAAAGATATGTAAGTATCAAGATCAACAACTGAATGAGAAGTAGTCAACAAAGTTATAGAACATGACACATTATGGGTAATACCATGGTTGAAATTCATCTACAAGACATAGCATTGATATTTTCCATTAGCTAGAATGATTTTTCTTGTGCATCACAAGGGTTACGAAATCTTGGAATCCAATTTAGTAAAAAGCACATTTCGATAATTGTTGGAGTAAAAAATGTATAGTGGGACTTTCAATTCCCGTAATTGGTCAACATACACTGGATGAGTGGATGGAATCGTATGGTTTCAACAGAAAATTATTATTATTTTCAATTATGCACGTGAATGAAAGGCTAGAATTTCGGTAAGTGTAAATGGTGGCTAAAGGTAACTATAGTGAATAGAAACTATGCTTTTAAATACATGTCTAACTTGTCAAAAATGCATAGGATCATTATTGTCACCATACGAGTAGTTGTTAAACCAAGATATGCCAATATTTCCACCTTATACCATCGCTTATCTATCAAATATATGTAATCATACGCACATGCATGCATGATTAAAACTGTCTCAAATGAACATAGCCATTACTTCATTCATCGATAATATAAAATTTTTATTTTATTTTACAAGTCATCACCTTTCTTCGTTCAATTTGGAATAGTGGAAAAAAGTTGATATCGAGTTACTCCCCCACACAGTTGAACACCATGCCAAAGGCACCAATGTTGAGGTTTGAACCCACTGTTAGAAAATCAGTATGGAAGAAATAATTTCTTCTTCTTGATATTTTACTTTTGATGTTCCTTAGTTCTTATTAGTTTCTTATTAACTTATTTATTCTTATTTCATCAAGTAAATATCAAAGTAATAGCACATAGATTAATGACCCCATATATAGGTCAAGAACTAGGCAAAAGCCCCACCCTAGGGGAAAACCCAGTGAGTAATTCTTCCTTCAATAGTTTTCCAGATACTCTAAACCTTGACTCACACTTCCTCCACAGCAAGTCAACCTTCTCCTTGATCCTACTTTGGACCTGGAAGAAACAACAACAACAACAATACTATGCAGCAATTCCTTCAACTTGGAAACTTTGATCTTGCTTCTGAGACTTTGACCTTGGATAAAATACTTTGATATTTCTTTAGGGAGTTTAATTTTGACCCAATAAAACTTATTCATGCACCAACACCTAGAAAAAGAAAATTTGACACATTCTTCTCTTGGTAGCAGCAACATGCAGCAACTGACAACAGAAAAACAATGAGGGACTTTGATATTCCAATCTAGGGCATGTGAGAGAGAGAGGGAGAAACACCAAAATTTTGATTTTCCTTCAATCCTTTAGCCTATCCAAACTTGCAAACCTTTTTTCTCCTTCCTTGACTTCGCACTTTTTCCAATGCAGTAGTAGATATCAATTTTTTGTTTGTAAGAGAGGATGCTCCAAATGAGTTCAATCTCCTTGTATATATAGGCTTGAGGTAAGCTTGAGTTCCTTGAGTTGCAACCGACTTTATTACATTAAGGTAGACATGGTGTGTAGGTTCCATAATTCATTTTTGACTCAATATTAAACCTTTTTACATGATTAAAAAGCCCAAGAGGGGTCAATTGAAATCCGTAATGACCCTATAAACTCAGAATAAATCCTAGAAGTCCACAATGGGGACTTTGAACTAAAATAATTTGACCCAAACATGAAACCCATGCTTTAATAAGTCATTTAATAATAATATAAAATTATTTTCTTTATTCTTTTGAAAAATACATTATATTTGGACTCAAGTGAAATTTATGAAGACGAAACCTAGTTACAATCTTCAACACACCCTCTTAACTAAGGAGGTATTCATAATATACAAGTACAAGGAAGATCTCAACTATGTGAACTATGAAGAATTTTTAGGCACCTCAATGCCATGGATTAGATTCTTGAGCAAGGAAATCTATCATTTCTCTCTCAACAATTTAGGCACCACAATTCCATGGACTAGATTCCCTACCAAGGAAATCTATACAAGTGGGACTAAGATGGACTAAAGATTTCAACCTCTATAGGTATCATCAGGCTTACTTAATAACCATCAACCTAGCGAACTAGGTGCACATCCACTCGATGCCACACTCCCTACCAGAGATTAAAACAAAGTGTCGATCTAATGTCTTTCCAGACAATGCTTCACTCACAAAGCCTCAACAACCAATATCTCCTTATCAAAATGATTTTTAGCCATCAAGCTTATCAAAACTTCAAGATATTTACCCTTATAAACTCAACCCCAGTCATTAATACACTTTTCAAATATACATTATCAAAAACAAACCTTCAGGGTCTCGATGTTTCTCTTCAACTTATCTCAATAAGGCTATGAATATTTGAGAAAATATTATCGAATAATTTACTTTCCTACTTCACATGTAACAACATATCATTCAAAATGTCTTCTCCAATAAAAAATATGTTGTGCCCTCCCTCTTAACCAGGGAGATTTATTATATCCATGCTCTCTCTTAATTTTGAGAGATTAAATTCTTCCTTTTGTGTTCGAGAATATTTCATGGTTTCAAATCATGCTTAACATATCATCTTCTTTTATAGGTGTATTCACCAATTTGAATATGAGGTACCTACACAACTTAGACAACAAGTACAACCAAATCTATAGAAGCATGAATTTATTCATAATGAAAACTTATAGTAGTGGAAGCATTATACTTTACAAACATAGTCAACAAGAGACTATACTTCAATACTTCAACTTCCAGCCCAAGTTTTCTTACAAACCCTAAATCACATGAACAACTCAATCAATATGATAGAAGATAAGTTCTGTCACATGGAGATCCCTAAAAATAAGTCAAAATAAAATAAAAGCATCTAATAAATTTCATAAGTCATTTATTAGATTTCCTACTAGGATTTTATGTAAACCTTAGATTTCATACATGATCTTTAATAGCATAAACAATCATAACATGAATAGCTTGTACTAGGGTTCAATATAAACACTAGATTTCCATTTACAAATTCTCATAAATCACTAGATAGATTCATAGATTCTAGATGGTTGTACATACTAGAGAATTTAACTACTACTAGGGTTTAGCTGCAAACCCCTAGATTTTCTAAGAAAAAACATCCTAGAACTTCAAACTTAGACTAGGGCTTGTTTCCAAACCCTACGAATTATGATCATTATAAAATTAGTTCAACACAGATATCTATTATTAAAAATAATCATTTCATATGTTGGGAAATATTAATACATTATACATATATCAACCAAGATAGGCTTTCAACAGAATGGACACATACCTAGGGTTTTATCCCTAGGAGCTTACTACAAATATAAGAGTATTCCTTACATACCCAACCAAACCATAATAATTTAGGATTTTAGTTCATACCATAGAAAACCATTCCTTATCAACACTTCAAGGGTTTTATATTTCAGACAACATCATTTCAACCCTAACAAGTTAGATTTTTCATGATCATACCAATATGCCAAACATGACATCATCATAATATAAATTACTTTATCAATGTCCCTAATTAGGTTTTATGGTTTCACACATTCATAGCATACCCTTAGGTTAGGGATATTCTAGAGAGCCCTTTTAGGGTTCTTTTATATAAACAATCAGATACAAGGTGGGTATACTTATTATATGATGAATCGCCCCCAACAAGAATATTTAATATTGAGTAGAGCTAGACACAATAATTGTTAGTAATGAATAATGTATATGCCAAAGAAAGTAACAAAGCTTATGAGATAATACATACCTTTGTTTCTTGAGAAATATTTTTAACTCCAATGCTTTATCTTATGAGGCCTTATTTCTTACTCCTTGAGGCCCTCTCTCATGATCCTTGAGCATTCATCAAGTCATTTCGTAGACAAGAAAATACAGGTAGAAAGGTGATTAATATTTAATATAACCAGAAATTTAAATGTATAAAATCAAACAACAAGATTTAATATAATATTATAATGTACCAAAACAAGATACTGAGTCCTTATACAATTTGCAGAAACAAAACACGATCGTACAATCACATAACAAGTAAGAGAAATAAATAATAAATCACACAACACAAGATGTATATGGGTAAAGAAACTGATCAAAACCGATATATCTCTACATTTCATATGGTAAATATCATGAAACGAGACAATGCTCTTTCTCCACTAAGAAACTTCCTACACTTTACTCACTGTCTCACTCTGATCTAGCTCGGATCTGGCTTGCAATCTAAGAAAAATTTGTCTAGTATTTAAGCTTTTTCCTACCTCTGTCTAGCCTGCCTTGCTTACAGGTTCTTGGGCTAATTGAGACATTATTAATTAGAAAAATACCAATTAATGATCGAACAATCCTTCAAGGCCTTCTCGATGACCTTATACATAACCTGTATAATTTTATAATAGCACAACTGATATACCTCTTCCCTTTAACCTCAGTTAACTGATTGATTACTACTTGTGAATTAAATAATATTTAATTCAGATAGATGAATGTCTTTTCAAAATAATCACATCATTAGGATTTGGTAGACATTTCGAACCAACAAATGTGTTTCATCCTTAGGACAAGCTGAAAAAACCAATCGATATTACTGAATAAATAGTGTGGATGCATCATTGCTCAGTATTGGCTGAAGAAATATGAGAAAATACCAGAATCAATGATGCATACCTACATCTTTTGAGAAACGTAAGATCTGACATTTTCTCAGGCACTTGTAATCGAGCCCCCTCACAATGATGAGCCTTATCATCCATATCCCTTCTGTGTAGGCTAATAATGTTAGATCTGAGACTTTTGTGATCCATAAGATAGATAATTGTCTTTTCATATTAATCACATCATTAGGATTTGGTCGATGTTCTGAACCAACTAATGTGGTTCATCCTCAGGACAAGGTGAAAAAATAAATTGATATTATTGAATAAATAGTGTGGATGCATCATTGCCCACTATTAGCTGAAGAAATATGAGAAAATAATGGAATCAATGATGTATCCCTACAACTTTTGAGAAACGTAATATCAGACTTTTTCTTCACCACTTGTAATCGAGCCTGCTCAAAATGACGAGCCTTATCAGCCATATCTCTTTTGTGTGTGGTAATAATGTTAGATATGAGACTTTTGTAGTTCATAAGATAGATAAATGTATTTTCGGGTTAATCACATCATTAATATTTGGTCGACGTTTTGAACCAACTAATGTGGTTCATCCTCAGGGCAAGGTGAAAAAACCAATCAAGCTTATTGAATAAATAGTGGGGATGCATCAATGTTCGGTATTAGTCGAAGAAATATGAGCCAATACCAAAATCAATGATGCATCCCTACATCTTTTGAGAAACGTAAAATCATATTTTTTCTTAGCCACTCATAAAAAAATTGACAATATAAATCTTAAGCTTACCATTCTAGCGAAAAGATAAATTAACATCTTTTTCTCCTAGAAGAGAGTAATGACTAGCTATTGGAAATAATAGGCTATGATTGTACCCAATAGATGTTATAACTCACTAGCTTTTCACTTGCAAAATTAATAGCGTTTTTGACTTAAGAAACATTAAGACTCTAAACTTATGTTACTAGTCTCATTTCATGTGTAAAAAAGATTATCATTTACATAATTCTCTTTTAACATAATGTAAATACCTAACTTCAAAACATGAAGCATAATAAAACAAGAATAATATTTCTAAAGAAAAAGATAATTTAAAATTGTATACCTATATATAACGTAATTTAATATAATTTTAAATTAATATAATATTAAAAATTAATATTTTTAATTAATTATAAAACAATAATTTATATTTTAAAATTTTTTAAAAATTTAATCTAACTTAGAGTCATAGCATTTTTTATTAATTAAACCAAAATCCGATAAAAAATATAAATTTTAAAATACATTTTTAATAATAAATTAACATAGCCACATTTAGACTCTTAAAAAATAGTAATCATGACAACATCTACTAACTCAATAATAAAAAATAATATAACAATTTGATTCAAATTATTATTGGAAAAATTCAAATTTATACCTCTCGTTTCTTATTAGTCCCTGCGTGCGGCTGGGACTATAGTAATTGAAATGAAAGGCTTACCATTACTTTAAGCTGCTTAAAGTTATGACACATAACCAGTGAAACATTTTACCGTCTTATTAGCCTCATATCGATGGAGATAAGAATATATTTCATAAATTTTACATCTTAATCAATATCACTTCTGTAATATAAGAGTAATGCTAGATTAATGATAATAATAATTATCAAGCATTTAATATTTACAAATATCTCACTCAATTTGTGGAGACAGACCAATATGAAACAAATGATGAACATGAAAACAAATGTGACCTGCATGAGGAAAACAAGTGTGACATGCGTCCATGCAATTGAAAACAAGTGGCATGCAATTGAAAACAGTTGGCCTGGATGGGGATGCAAGTGGCAGTCAGGTCTTTTTAAAGATTTGTTTATTATCAGAACTGCATTCACAATTCAACTTCATAATCAAGCAAGCATACCTCAAACAAGTGTGATTCCTGTTACCTATTAATATAACCTTTTACCAGTAAATGTTACCGGTTAATGTTGGTTGTATGGAACCATGGCTATATGGAAGCAGAGAAGCTGTTTTTTGTTTAGAACCTTGGCTGTATGGAAACAAAACAGCTCCTGAATGCTGAATAGCTCGGAATTTGCAGCGGAAGCACTTATTCCTTTATCGGTATTGCAACAGATTGCAACGGAGTGCACTTATTCTTGCAATATTTATTCCTCAGGCGAGTTTCAATCAGGCGAGTTGCTATGGAGCTGGAGGGATCTTGGTAAGTACGCAAATTAAATTTCCCTTGTAAAGCAATTTAATGTCAATTTCAAATTGAAAGAATCAAGGGAAGGAAAGAAACACAAAACAATCCCATTAATTGGATTATTTCAACATTGTTGCAGCCTCCAAGCTCTCTAAAATTCAGACCTATTAAGCCGACTTTGATTTGAAGAGAACAGTGAAGAATATTTTGACATCATTATTGAAACTAGGTTAACATTAAATTTCTTTGTAATAATTTCTATAATAATTTCTGTGGGAGTTCTTGAAAAAAATAAACAAAAATACAAAAAAAACCAGAAACATGTATTTATTCTATGTCACGGCTTGGAAGTTGCAATATAAAAGCTTCTAAGCCAAGAAAATAAGCAAATAATCAAATAAATGGCTTGCTTGGTTTACCTTCACCCGCAGGCTGCGGGTTAAACGTCTTCCTCAAATATTTAAATCTCAAACAACCGATTCAAAGGATATTTAAAGCTCAAATATTGACCTCAACCGATTCTTCGATTCACATGATGAAAACACCAAGAAATTGACAAGCTTGTTGCCTTTGGTTGACAAATTTTATAGATCCTGTTTAGGCTCAACTCTTATGCCTCGACCAGCAAAAAGACAGAGTCTTTCTGAAGCTAAAGAGACGACAGCCTCACATATTGGCATATGAAGATTGTTGAATTTATGGCACTTCGCTCGAACCCCATTCTAAGTACCCAGAGAAACCGTTGCCGTCTACCCACTAAACACGAGCCAAGTTCTGTGATCTGGGAGATCGACAGGGCCGATCTGCTGCCGATCTGGCAGGTTGCAAGTCCAGCTATTTTAGGCGCCGATTTGTTGTGTAGTGATCGTCATTGGAGTTCATCGGCACCTTTAATGCACTGGAGCACAACATCAACATGGAGTGAAGAAAGAGGGTTCCAATTGGGTATACGGAGGGAAATCCTGCCATCATTTTACGGCTTTGGAGAGCTTCGAGAGTCCTTCTAATGTGCAGGTGCATTTGGATAAAACTAGGCACGTGTAATACATACAGATTTTTAATCATGAAACGAAAGTAATCATGCTATCATTTTTAACAAAAGGCAATCCTGGTATCAAATGGATAAAACTAGCCACGTGTAATACATACAGATTTTTTAAAGTTACTTTTCATCCACTATCTTAAATAAAAAATTTGTTTCAACAAACTAAACAAATCATACACGTGATTATCCCTAGACTATGCTTTAATTATATATCGTTATTATATTTCCATTAAATTAATTGGTGTATACAATTAATTATCTTAAGTTAATTTAATAATCTAAATTTGATGGTTTTATTTTTCTTGGTTCTAAAAACTCTGTTATTGCCAATAATTTCCAGGAGTTGTGTTATCGCTAATGTTTTAAACAATTTTGGCAGTATGTTTACTATTGCATCTCATGGTTGTACAACATTTTGTTTGCCTCGAGAGAATATATATATATATATATATATATATATATATATATTCCATAACAAAGATTCTAGATTCAATCACAAAGTCCTCATTCATCGAAAAGGAAAAGTAAGTTTCCTAACTATTAATAGGGTCGCCATTATTTTCGAGCATCATCTTTATGCATGGAAATTAATGAAATTTCTGCTCACAAGAATTTAGAATATATCAACGAGTCACAATCAATGCACTCACCTCCTCTAAGCTTATGGAAGACAATTAATCCATATTACTACGTAAATTAACCTATGGATATATCAAAATGCTCATGTATATGATTAAGAGAAATTGATATAAGGTTCATTGTTATTGACCTTGTTGAAGATTCTATCGGTTAGTTGTGTCATTAATGTTTTCCCTACATTTTCTCTATAATTTAGATCTGTACTCTCAATACTGAAATCATAATTCCCGGTATGATAATATTAGCTCTATGATTAGTTGTGGATTGTATCTTCTAAGCAGATCTAGGAAACTTTGACTAGCTTTATAGTCTTTAGCTTCGTACCATGTTTTTTGTTTACTCTAGTGGTGGGGACTTGCTGCTTCGCAATGATATGTGGGTGAGAGTGTGAGTGAGAGTGTGTGAAAGTGATGATATGAGTAGAAGGCCAAGGGCTCGATATGCCCATACATATTTGTATATCAGGCCAAGTATTGTACATGTTTGAATATGTTTATAAATAACATTGTTTTTTTCTTAGCTCTCTCAAATTGTCGTTGTAGATTGTAAATGTGTTGGTGTATGCTTCTACATGGTATGTGATTAGAAAAATGGTGAATCTATGAATCTAGGAGGTACTAAAGTGAATGGATTGTTTCTGCGTGGGAAAGGAAAGTAAAGCATACATCGAATTGTGAATTGCTTGTGATAGGAGTATATGAATTCAAAGAGGTTTCATTGCTACGGGTTTTTCGATTGCTTCACTTCACTTCATTCTATTTCATTGTCTGGTATCATTGAACTTCCTGCTTGGGCCCTTACTGTGTTTCAGTCAATAGGTTCAAAGTTGCAATACCTGTCACTTGACTATTGTTTCCGTATCATAGATGAAGGATTAGTTTACATGCCAAGCTTTTCAACATGCCATATCTAATAATGGTTTCAGATATGTGACAAGAGGTTGCCCAAAAATTAGACATAGCAAATATTTCTATATTAATGGTGGTAGTGTTAAATCACGGGAGCCAACCTTAGCCAAAGGAAGTGGGCAGTATAGCCAACACACTGAGAGTGAAATGTCTAAAAACAAAATCAATATCCCTGGGGAAGAACGCAGAGGAGGATATTGAAGTGTGAGCACGCTAAGGCATTGGGAGAAGGCAACATTGGATGTGGCATACAGAAATGAACACAACATTATCCAGAGGAGAAAGATAGAACCAGAGGAGTGTTATCTATAACAAAAGAGTGTTGAAAAGCTTGGCATGCGGAGGCCTAAGTGAGCACACATGCAGAAGATTAAAGTGGGAAACACATAGAGAAGGAATCAATGAATGTTGGAGGAATTCGATCGACAATTAAATCTCTGCTTTTACAGAGATAACTCATAGTTGAATTACAAGAGGAGGTATGTGTATAACGCCTGGAATTCAAAGTTTTTTTGGGGGCCACAAGCATGTTATGGCTTAGCCATAGTGGATATGAGTTTGCATAGACAGATTGAGACTTATACTGAGCATTATGATGTCTAGGAATTATTTTCTTATTTTATCATTGATTGAATAGATCTAATGTTTTTTATGTGTGAGTTGAAGCACTTGTATGCACTTGTGCATTTGCAGTAGAACCATTTGATATATAAAGGATATACTTGTGTGTGGATGACATTTGGTCTGAAGTAAGATCATCATAAGGTTGTATGGATGTGATGGAATAAGTGGATAAATGCTACCATGTGTGTATTGGTTAAATGAAAGAGGAAATATCTGAAGCAGTTTTATATTGGAGTGAATGAATTTAATCTGATCCTAGAACAAAATGCGATGAGTCTCCAAAGGATGTTGGTGTGATGTGTTTTTGTGGATCGAATTTGGAGTGTCTATTAGAGAAGTTGTAGCTCATCATGGAAGAAAGAAATTGAAGGAGGTAGATTCCACCTGTAGAATGTGAAGAGTGTAATAATGCACTATAGTGTGTAAGGTGTAGTAGGGCATTGGCGCGAAGGGATTTGTCTCATTCCATATATGAAGCTTCAGATAATTATTTTTTCATGAACGAGACAATGTGTATTGTGAAAGTAAAAGTTTGAGTTGCAAGGGTTTTGAGTTAGGTCAATGAAATTTATTAGTTTTGGAAGGGTTAAGGTCTCTATCTTGAGACTTGTAGCATAGTCGAGGTGTTAAGGCTGCGACTTAGGAGAAATATATCAGATATTGAATCAATTGGTATATAAAAAAAAAGAAGATTCTTGCGTATGGAAATTTTGGGGTTACGTCATTTGAAAGGGTCAAAGTAGGAAGAAGCTTACAGCAAATCTGAGGTGCAGCAAATGCAAAGCAGAAAGGAAGAGGAATGAGATTTGAAATCTGATTGAGGTAAATATTATTCTTTTTTATTTATTTGAGAAATTTATGATTGCATGATTTAAGATTGAAGAAATAGTGAACAGAGATGGAAGGAAAATCTACTTTTAGATAAAGTAGATATAATTTTTGTTAAAGACAAATTGAGAAGATTTTTTGAGGTATATAAAGCATTGATGGCTGTAACAGTAAAAGTAGAATCAACAAAAGAGGAAATTGTAGCAGCAACATATGCAAAAGAGATTGGACAGTGAGGTATTGTATTCTTGTTAATTATTGATGAAATAATGATTACAAGTAACAATATGAGGGATTTTTAATGATTGTAGCTAGAACAATAAAGTTTTGATGATGATGAACCTATCCAACTAGAGGTTGGAAGAAAGGAGAAAGGTGACTAAGTGCAAAAGAGAAGAGAAGCTCTAGAAGGTTCAAGGGAGTGAACCAAGAGAGAGAATACCCAGGAAGAGATCAAGCTTAGAGAGAAAGCTTGATAGGGTACCTAGTAGCAAAGGGGAATTGCAGATCACCAAGATGAGCTTATGAGAGAAATGATCATGGAGGATCATAGAAAAGGTTCAAAGAATTTCCAAAGGTAAGATGAGTATTGAAGAGCGTGAGATAAGTCTTGCAGTGATGAGAGCACAGTTGGATATACTACAAGAATGGCCACAAAAGAAAAAGAATGAAGGCCGAAGACAAGGACGGCGAATGAGGAAACGGGTCAAATGGAACTTATTGCAAAATAAATGGAATACCAAGCTGATAAACAACTTTAGAGAACCTGAACAAAGATATATTTCTTTGTTTAATAAAGAGAGACTCAAATTAATTGAGTCACATCAAAAAGTATTTTCTGAAACCCAGAAAGTCCATTGTGAAATATTGGTGCTTGAAGCATCAAACGAGGCCGAAAGGTTTTGTATTTTCAAAACTGATAGTTTGTTTGTATATGCAGGTGAAATACCAAATGATGAGGTTTTTTCTAAGAAGGAGAAGAGAACTATGACAGCTAATGACCATAGCAAAGCTCCAGAAAGAAATTATGGTCAAGAATAAGTTTTGTGTGAATGTGAAGGAAATTCGGATGATTTTTTTTCATTCCATGAAGTTGAGTTTTCATATCAAATAAAGGAGACAGAGGTAAAGGATGATAACATATGTGAACCAGAACAAATAAAAATCATTGATTTTGTCACAAGTGCAAGAAAACCATCTACAACTGATATGAAGACGGAGGGAGAGGAAGAAGAACAAAATCTAAATTTGGTTATAATCACAGATGAAGTAAAACATTCAGATGTTATGCTTGAGAGGTATGATGCTAAAATAGATTCATTGGAAAGGTTGATGGAAGAATCTGAATCAAAGAAAGAACCTCAGGTAAACAATGTAAGTTTTACATTTAATGATTTTGAAGACGAAATGAAATTTTCAAAAGAATGTTTAGAGTGAAATGCAGATGAGGAATACTCAATTAAGGAAAAGAAGTGGATTGCAAAACCACACAACAGTGGTACAAATGAAGATAATTTGCAAGGAAGAAGACATTTTAATTTTTATGAAATGAAGTATGAAGAAGAGGAAAATAATAATTTTGAAGCTCTTATAAGTAATTTTCAACAAAATGACGATTATTTAAATGTTGAAATTGAGAAATTAAAGAAGTTGATGATGAAAGTACCCAGCAAAAGGTACATGAATGTGAAGGAGATAAACAAAAGCAGAAAGAGAATGATGATAGAAGAATTGATCAGTAGCATGAAAGGAAGGCTACAACGTAAAATTTGGAGACCAAGAGAAAAAAGATGACATGTAAAAAAACATAGTAGCGTGGAGAAGAAATACTGAAGGACCAGCAATAAAAAAAATTTTGGGATGCTCGAGGTTTCTATCAACATATGAAACATATGATCCAGAGATCATGAATGTTTTCAACCTTGGGAGTCTGATGTAGGAGCATCTGGCTCAAAAAATAATTGTATTTTTTATTGACTTAGGGGGTCTAATGTTTGTTAAATAATTTAATTTATTAAAAGGAATTTTTGCATATTTTAATTATTTGAATGAGATATATGCGTGTGAGGTTTTAAATGTAAATATTCTCATATAATTTAGAACACAAGAGATATTAGCTTTATGAAAATATTAGGGATTAAGAAGATCCTAAAATAGAGATTTAGTTGAGTCAAAGGTGGAGTAAGAGATTTTCGGAATTATTCGAGTGATCTATGGAGAAGATCATGGATTTAGAATAATACATAACTATGTAATTATTTATATCAATGTAAGCCTGTATATGGGAAATTCAAAGAAAGAGGTAAAGGTAGAGAGTAGGTGTGAGTGAGAGTGTGTGAAAGTGATGAGATGTGTAGAAGGCCAAGGGCTCGATATGCCCATAGATATTTGTATATCAGGCCAAGTATTGTACATGTTTGAATCTATTTATAAATAACATTGATTTGTTTTAAAATCTCTCTAAAATTCTCTTTGTAGATTGTAAATGTGTTGGCATATGCTTCTACATGATATATGATTAGAAAAATGGTGAATCTATGAGTCTAGGAGGTATTAAAATGAATGGATTGTTTCTGCATGTGAAAGGAAAAGTAAAGAATACATCGAATTGTGAATTTATTATGAGAGGAGTCGCTAAATTCAAAGAGGTTTCATTGCTACGGGTTTTTCAATTGATTCATTGCACTTCATTCTATTTCATTGTCTGGTTTCATTAGACTTCTGGATTCGACCCTTACTATTTTTGAGTCAGCAATTTCAAAGCTACAATACATGTCACCTGACTATTGTTTCCACATCATAGATGAAGGATCAGCTTACATTGGTAATGGTTGCACTATGTTGATGCCTTTGAGTCTTTATCATTGTAATATCTGATAATGGTTTCGGATATGTGACAAGATGTTTCCCAAAACATAGACATAACAAATCTTTCTATATTAATGATGGAAGACTTAAATCATGAGAGCCAACCTTATCCAGAGGCAATGGGCAGCATAGCCAGCACACTGAGGGCAAAATGTTTGAAAAAAATATCAATATCCACTTGGGAAGAACACAGAGGAGGATACTGAAGTCTGAGAACACTAAGGCATTGGGAGAAGTCAACAATAGATGCGCCATACGCAAATGAATGCAACATTGGCAAGAGGAGAAACACAGAACCAAAGGATCATTATCCAGAACACAAAAGTGTTGGAAATTCGGGCATGTAGAGGCCTGAGTGAGTATGCACGCAGAAGCTTAAGGGGGGAAACACACAGAGAAGGAATCAATGAATGTTGGAGGAATTTGATTGACAAGTAATTTTTTTTTTTACAGAGATAAGTCATATTTGAATTACAAGAGGATATCTGCGTCTAACACCTGAAATTCAAAGGCATTTTTAGGACCACAAGGGTGCTATGGCTCAGCCACAATGGATCTGATTTTGAATAGATCAATTGAGACTTACACTGAGCATTATGATGTTTGGGAATTATTGTCTTACTTTGTCATTGATTGAATAGATCTATTATTTTTTTAAATGTGAGTTGAAGCACCTGTATGCACTTGTGCATTTATAGTAAATCAAATTGATATCTAAAGGATATACTTGTGCGTGGACTACATTCGAGCTGAAGCAAGATCATTATAAGGTTGTATGGATGTGATGGAATAAGTGGATAAATGCTACCATGTGTGTATTGGTTAAACGAAAGAGGAAAGGTCTGAAGCAGTTTGATATTGGACTGAATGAATTTAATCTGATCCTAGAACAAAGTGTGATGAGTCTCCAAAGGATGTTGGTGTGATGTGTTTCTGTGGATTGAATTTGGAGTGTCTATTAGAGAAGTTGTAGCTGATCATGGAAGAAATAAATTGAAGGAGGTCGATTCCACTTATACAAAGTGGAGTGTAATAATACACTATATTGTATGAGGTTTAGTAGTGTGTTGGCAGGAAGAGATCTGTCTCATTCCATATCTGAAGCTTGAGATAATTATTTTTTCATGAACGAGACAATGTGTATTGTGAAAGGAAAAGTTTGAGTTAGAAGAATTTTGAGTTAGTTGAATGAAATTGATTAGTGTTGGAAGGGTTAAGGTCTCTATCTGAAGACTTGTAGCATAGGCGAGGTCTTAAGGATGAGACTTGGGAGAAATAAATCAGATATTACATAAAAAATCAATAATCATTAAATATTGAATGATTAATAAAAATCAATAATCATTAAACCTTCACTTTACATTAAAATTATTATGGTAAAGAAATATAATTTATTATTATTTTAAAAATAATAATAATTTATATACGAAAGAGAACTTGCATTGCAAGCATTATAAGTTTTTAATTATTATAATTGATTAATAAAATTTATAAATAGGAGGTTTTTATTTATAATTAAAGTTTTAAATTTATTTTATAATTAAAATTTTATATACAAAAGGTTTGATGTTTATATTTTAATTTATTTTTATACTTATTATCATAATTCTATTTCTTAATGTGGTTGATAAATATATTTTTCATTTGTGGATTGATTTGTATGAAAGTGGAAAATGGTATCAATAAGGATGTATCAACTACATTAGTAATTGTGGTTGTGCTAGTTGACAACTTCTACATATGAAGATGATTCATTCACTATGGTTGACCATAGTTGAAAAGGGTTGATGAACTTGGTCATAATGTTAGTGTTAAAAATTTTAATATTAATATTAACATTAACATTAATTAACAATGTTAATATTAATACTTATATTTGTTTTCATTTCCAAAACATTTCCCACACTACCAACCTTCTTGACTTATTATGTCAACAAAACTATAATGATCTAAGAGCACTTCTTTTTAATCATAAAAATTAAATATTAAAGATTCACATTTGATCTCTTTCTTTCTTTACTTTCAGCTAGACAACGGTCTTGGTGGATGTTCTCCATCATGATGTCATCATTATTAATGTTAAGATTAATATTAATATGTCAATAAGTTGACATTAATATTAGCATTAACATTAATATGTTAATGTTAATATTAATATTAAATTAAAATTTTAATATTTATATATGTATTAGAATGTTAATATTGAACAAAATGTATTAACTTTTGGTTTAGTATTATCAATTATAGTTGACAAAGGTTGATATTATATTAATTTTAACTAATTGCATGAGATGTTGCAAAGGAAACACTATAAATAGATAACATTTGAGAAAATAACATAGATAACATATCGAAAAATAGTATAGGTAAAGAAAAATGTGATATGTTATACCCCAATTTTAAAATTAAATGGATGAAAGAGTATTTTTTTAATAAAATTTTATAAATTTCTTTAAAATTAAATAGTGAAAGTGAAGTTAATAATGTTATATTATGTTTTTAAATAAAACTAATTAAATATGTATTTTTTGTTTTTGTTTTTTTATTACATTTCACATTGTTTTTTTTAAGTAAATATTTTATTGTATTTTAAAAGCACATGTACACAACTCCCTTATACTATGTACAATGAACTTATCTCCACAATTATTTTTCATCATATCCAAAAATATGTGTGTCTATCTTCAAAATTAAATAATTTTTTTTATAATTTAATAACATTCAAATTGCAAATAAATTACTATTATAATTCTATTTTAATAAGCACTAATAAATATTTAAAAAAAAATATTTAATATATTATTAATAAATATTTTAAAAATATTTAATATATTATTAATAAATATTTTAAAAATGAATTTAAGAATAATAAAAATATTAAAATGTATAATATGTTAAGATTAATAAAAAAAATAATAAAAATTTAAAAATTTTATGTGGCAAAACGAAAGCATAGAGTTCATGAAGTCATGTATGAAAATATTTTAAGTCATTTTTCACTGTCATGCGATATACCTAATGTCCTTAAATATTACTAATTCCATCACATATTGAACATTATCAACAATACTTATTTGATTGGTTAACTCACAACATGAAATGCTAATGCTATCACTGGTTCTAAATAGAAGTTGATACCTTCTAAATGACACTATAATACCAAAGTAACATAATCAAGTCTATTATTATAACTTTTGATAATGATATGTAAAATCATGAATAGTTATCAAGGGGATGTTTGAGATTTAATTTCCATGATAGTGTACACAATTTAAAAGTTGAGATTGAGATTTATCTCCAAAGTAATTATGTTTTTTTTTTTTTTTCTATTTTAATTAAATTGATTAAATGAAAAAAAAAATCTATAATAACAAGTGGAATGAGCTATAATTTTTAAATGAAATGAATTGGTTTTTTAGGCACGTGGTCTTGATAAACCATAATATTATAAAAAACCCATTTTAAATATTACTAGACTCCATGATTGATTAAGTAAATCTACGTGATTAAAATTACAATTATATATACATATGATAAAATAAATTTCAGATTAATCAATAATATATATTATTTTTTTAAATAATAATAATAATAATAAATTTATATTTTAATTAATTTTTTTAATTACTATTTTTATATTTTGTTAAAGTAAAATGTATAATAAAATAAATGTTTGAATATGATTACCAATTATTTAATTTATATAACTACATTATATTTAATTTATAGTACTACCTCTTATAAAACTTAAAAAACATAAAATACAAATAATTGAAAACACAAATATGAAATATTTAATACTATTCAAAAACGTAACTGAACGAAACACCAATATGAATATTTACCATGATTCAAATAACTTTACTTCTCTAACTAATTTTAATATTAATTCTAATTAAATTTATAATTTACCTGTTAATTACACTTTAATTCTAATTAATTTACAATAAAATTTTAATTACACCTTTATAATAATCAATTAAACTCGTAATTACCTTTAAGATGCCCATTACAACTTTTGAAGATCCAATATCAAACCTACTCTATTTTTTTTAAGTTTTGGAGGTTCGAAAACATATAATATCAAACCCGAAGCCACATATCACAGAGTTGTGCTCTTCTTATTACAAGTATTGGTGGTTTGAAAACATATGATAGAGTACTCTATTTATTATAAGTTTTGCAGGGTTGCAAACATATAATAGTTAGAGGATGCCCATGAATATACTTGACTTGTAACGAGGGGTATTTTTTGTAGGCTCAATTACCAGCGTACAAAAAAAATTTGGCTAAATTAAATGTGGTGAGGACATTGAGTGGTGATTTTTGTAGGCTGAATTACGAGACTAAGAAAATGTTTCGCTAAATTAAATTTGGTGAGGACATTGACCGGTAATTTTTGTAGGCTAAATTACCAGCCTACGAAAAAAAAATGTTTCACTAAATTAAATGTGGTGAGGACATTGTAACGCAACCTTATATCTAAAATAATAATAATAAAATCATTAGCCTGGTTTAATGGCAAAGTTGTGCAAGTGTACCTCCAGAATCGATTTCAGTGTAATCAAATTTAATATTAATAAATCGTAGTCAGTAAACAATCATGCTTATTATGACAAAGATAATTTGTCAATCCGTAAACGTAAAATGATCGACATAGAAGGAATTGATATGGTAATGATAAAAATTCGGTAGTTATTGATAAAGAGACCTTGTTAATCCAAAGAAATTGTTAGATATAATTGAAATGGATATTTGTTATTGTATATCCACAAATGAATCAAAAGAATTATGTTTCTAAAAGAAAAAAACTCCATTTTATCTTATGGAAATATTAGAAACTTACTTTAACTTTACAATTTGCCAAATTGGCCATACATATTCTTAGTGAGAGTTAGTGAAGTCGTTACATGGCTTCGTGCTTTTCACAACCCCATTTCAGCCCTCGAAAATAAATGAAAGCTAGAGTATATTTTCAATATCAAACCAAAAAAAACCAGAGTATATTTTTAATTATGTAACGAATACGAAATTCTTTATCGAGAAAGTAGGACATTGATGATTATCATTGTGACTCAAGGGAATCAGAAAATAATACTGCAACATAATCTAATAGCATCAATGTACAAAAGTTTATGTGGTATACAAAAGTATCAATTACATCTTCATGGACTCGAATAGTTTGAAGTGGTTTTTAACGTAATAGTCAACACATAATGCAACATATTTGAACGGAAGGATGCATAATACAGCTACATATCGAACATGATGCACCATAACTTTCTTGTTGAAACTTTTACTACTTCATTTCACACCTACTACAAAGCTTGTTTTTCATGCTTAGAGATAATGCTTATATGGTAAATTTAGAGTTGGTTTAAGATTTGGTTGAGAGAATATCTCAATTCCTATATTCATATTTAAAATTAGTTGGATCTCAATCCAACTATATATGTATATAATATTTGTGAATGAATGTAGTGTGAAAAATAGTTTATGGTGTGAATTTGATTTTCTACTTGGTATAGAAACTCTATGGGCCTGGGCCTTGGCCCCTCCCGGGCCCTGGGATATAGAGAGTAGATAGAGTCAAGAGTATGTTGTGACTGTTATTTTGATTGTACATTCATTTGATATATTTGTTGCCTTCAGTTGCACTCGTGTGAATGTTATAGCCTTGTACAGATATTCAATCATTGCTCCCTTGAGCGCCGCAGTGGAAGGCCTCGAGGAAGGATTTTAGCAAAGGGATGTTTAATAAGAGATGTGACTATTCATGTCCCATGTTGGATCTAAATCAACCGCCCAATAGAGGGCTAGATGATCATGCTTTATCCTCTAAAATTCCCAAGACCCCATAACCTGGAGTTCAGTTTCTTCCTTGTGATGCTCAGTTTCTTCCTAAATCGAATATAGCTCGGACTCCGACCTCTGGCCCCTTCGATATAGGCTCATGTATTGAAAGAGGAGTCACGGCTAAGGGAGAGATGATCATGGCAATCTTTGTAGTAGCGCTGCTTGGAGGAGCCACTCTAGGAAGTTCACACAGTTCAAGGATAGATGTTGTCTTGACAATGTAGTCTCGGTATATATGGCTTGGAAAAGCCTTCTCTACTGATGCAATTAACTTAGAAAAAATTATAAGGGAAACTCAAGGTGGTCAGATTCCTCAAGAAATGAGTGTACCATTCAATATGGTTGAAGGTTGTTAAAGGAGATACGTGTGGTGATGTATATAATTTTTATTTTTTATTTTGTTGTTGTAACTTATATTTTGTGTAGAACCAATCATTGTACAATATAACATAGTTTAAATCGATGGTTTTTGGTGCTTGTCATCGGTTAATTGTGTTTACATACTATTGTGGTTTGTTGTTCTCTGCGCTCAAAAATCCATGAACAATGACTATATGTTACAATATGAGATCCATGTGTGTGAAACAGGTCAAGTTGTTTAATCAATTTTTGAATACATTCAGTATTCAGACCCACTTCCTAGCAACTAATGGATATCCGAAAGTGAAATATCTTACAGATGGTTATTAGTCCATAGGATGGTTCATTACTTGACAACTCTTATCGCAGAAGCCCCAACAAGGGAGGTTTTCAATATTAATGATATTACAAATTTCATCAAAGATGGTTAGATGCAATTATGTATTGAATGAATTGAATGGGAAGCTCGAATATTGTTGTGGTGAAAATAGCATTGTCTGAAGACTTTATAGTGGGGACAAGTGCAGAGGAAGACCACAAGACAGATTAGACATGTTAATTGTAATTTATTTTTGTAGTAATGTATATGTAAAAATTAGAGAGAGAACTTAGAGATAATTCTTACATAGTAAATTTAGAATTGGTTTAGGATTCGGTTGAGAAAATATCTCAACTCTCATATTTATATTTATAGAATTAGTTGAATCTCAATCCAACTATATATGTATAATATTTATGAATAAATATAATATGAAAAATCGTTTCTGGTGTGATTTTCTACTTTCACTCCATGAATTCTTGATGATCCAATAAGGTCTATACCCAACCGTAGCAGTGCAAATCCTTTATGTCCATACCCCACCAACAACAATCCATGGTTTATAAATCTCTTGCTACGAATTAGAGGAAATGAAACGCCTCCAATATATGTTTGCATGAACGTTGCATTAAGTCCAACCAAAAAAGGTGCCACTTTGAGGTGAGGATGTTGCATCGTTACCCTCTTAAGAGGGAATCTCCAATTTAGAGTCATTTTCTAAACTTGATTCTATTTTTAAATTTTTAATAGTTTGATTAAATTTTATTGCATTCAAATTTTTTTTTTTGTCTCTAAGAATGAGTCCGGTAGACATAACTAAGTGTCAGAGGGTGAGAAAAAGGTAAACATAATAACCAAGCGACTCATCATCATGGTTTTTTAATACAATTCAAAGGTGCAGACAGAAATATACGTACCAGCAAAAGCTCCGTGCTTCACAAGGTTGGCTGCAATTTGCTTCACGTCAAGAGGAACAACAGTGAAACCTATAACTTTAATAACTGCTAAATCAGTGTTGAAATTGTAATCTGCTGGACGAATTTTATAAAAATTACTTGATGTGGTTCATTACTTCTATTAATTAACTTACCTTGGCTTCCACCAAGAATTTTACAAAAATCACTCGACTCACAAAAATCACTCGACTCAGTTCATATATAGATTGAAAGTTGCAATGTCATGGAGTCAAGATCACTATAGACCAACCCAAAATTATCTATTTACACACTATTTACACCCTAGTCCATATAGAATAAACAAAGGCAACAAAAGAAAGAAATACCACAAATCTATTAGTCCATATAGAGTAAAGAAAGGCGACCAAAAAAAAATACAAAAAATCTATTTGTCTTAAGTTGAAATCATGAACCATCTTTTATTATTAAATCATAAAGTTGAACTATCTGTCCAGATTTTATGTTGATGGATATATATGTTAGAAAGATTATACTCTAACAACATCGCAACGTTTTCTTATACTCTGTGAATTTAGTCCGAAGAAGATGATGATGAAAGTAGACTTGACTGAAATAATAATTATTCAGTGGGGTGTTGAATATCCTAAAGGAAGTAGATGCACCTATGCTAGAAAGCAGATTATCACGGTAAGGAATGCTTCCATGATTTGTCTTTGCATTTTTATTTTTTATAATGTAAGTTAGCCACTCGAAATCTTCCTTATTAGACCTAGAGAATGAAAATCTAGAATATCTAGTTTGGTATCTTAGAAAGCAGACATTTAGTGATTTTCCTTACCAACATGATAAAAAGGATAAATTTTCTTGCTTTATGCACTAGCCTTTGGGCTGTTATTTGATTCACCTTAGTGGGATTTAGCAAAGGTATAGTCCGAATTATGAGATTCCAAGGACACAGGTCTTTGTAGATATCATTCTTTAAAGTGCTAATATTGTATAGATAGTTGTTTTTCTGTTTCTTTTTCATCATACTTTTTTTATTACCAAGTTCTATCAATTTGACATATTAGCTTCTTTAAGTAGATTCCATTCATGATTTTAATAATGACCAACAATACATTTCGTTGTTTGAAAATTGTTCATTGCATATGATACTGAGGTATAACTATCTGAAAGTTGCTCGGCAGAAAAGAACACGTCTGAAGAGATAATGTTTGCAGAAAATTCCGGGCTCATGGAAAAGCTTGTTGAGAGGACTGCATGATCATCCCCATAATTATTATGGATTTCATTTGTATTTCTAGCTTCTTTGTCAGATGATATTCATGTCTTCCCTTATATTTCATTCCAAGAAAGATTCAAGCTTCCAAAAGTGACATAAGAGGATGATCTTGAGGATCCACTTCCAAAACAAGATGAAAAATCCTTAGAAGAAAAGTTTGCCAACATAATTTCATGTGAATCTTTCTGAAAATGATTTCATTCTTCTATTAGAAGCTCCTTGTAATTTAGAAGTTCCAATATTTTCACCAATTTTCTTCTTATATACAGGCCAGAGTCCACCTTGCTAGGATTTCACATAAGTAACAAGTATACAATATTTG
Source organism: Pinus albicaulis (assembly GCA_034641835.2). NCBI lineage: Eukaryota > Viridiplantae > Streptophyta > Pinopsida > Pinales > Pinaceae > Pinus > Pinus albicaulis. Next base: position 856,059,806 of record CM076570.1, read on the forward strand.
AAAAGAATAAACAAAAGTTTTCTCGTTCAACTGTGTGTCAAATTAAGATGATGTGATCTCTCCATTACTATTCATTAAACTATGGATTACATTTATACTTCAATATTTCAGTTATGATTCCCTAACTGAATATAACTGATCTAACTAAACTGCCTAACTAAACTACCTAACTATACATAATCTCGTAGGATTACAACATTTCCCCCCTTGATTCTATAGGACATATGACATACCAAGTAAGGATCTAAATTTTTCGAACTTTTCACGCCCTAATGCTTTGGTAAAAATATCAGCAATTTGTTCTGAAGTTGGACAATGCGCCAGATGAATTGTTTTGGCCTCTACATGATGTTAAATCAAATGATACTTGGTGTTGATATGTTTGTTTCGATCATGAAACTTTGGATTCCTGGCCAACTAAATTGTAGGATAGTTGTCAAAAAATAGAGGAGTTGAATCCCTTTGTTTCTCCTACAAATCTTTGATTATTTCACAAAGCCAAATGATTTCCTTAGTGGCTTGAGATTTTACAACATATTCAGCTTCGGTGGTAGAATCAGCAGGAACAAATTTCTTGCGTTATCCCCAATTGATGGCACCTGATCCAAAATTCATCAATAACCAGAAGTTGATACATGATTCTCTTTATATCCATCAAAATCATAATCTGAATATCTAGAAAGATGGAAATCTAAAACTTTGGAATATTTGATGCTGTAAGTTTGAGCTCCTTTTAAATATTTCAAAACACTTTTTGCTTCTACCCAATGCTCCTCACAAAGATGATGGATAAACCTGGAAATTATTACGACAACAAAGGTTATATCAAGACGAGTAATAGACAAATAAATCAAACTTCCAAGAAGTTTCATGTACTTTGTTGGATCTTCAAATGGTTATCTTTCTTTGGAAGTGAGTTTCAAATTTTGCACCATTGATGTAGCAACAAGATTACTATCCATCATACTATATATGTTCAATAACTTACCAACATATTTCTTATGAGAGATGAAAATATCTTATGGTTTTTTATCAACTTCAATTCCAAGATAATAATGAAGTAAACCTAAATCTGTCAGATCAAAAACCTTTTTGAATTCGTTCTTTATAGATGATATATATTCATCATTTTTTCCTGTGATCGTCAAATCTTCAACATATACAACTAGATATAAAATTGATCTTCAAACTTTCTTAACGAAAAGAGTTGCATCATCTAGGTCAAAATGTTTATAGTTTAATTTAAGAAGATGTTAAGTTAGCTTTTCATACCATGCTCGTGGTGCTTGTTTCAAGACGTACATAGGCTTCATTAGTTTTCAAACCTTTTGTTCCTTCCCTTTAACGAAAAAACCTTCTGGATGAAGCATGTAAGCATCTTCTTTCAAATATCCATTTGAAAAGGAAGTTTTAACATCCATATGATGAATTTTCCATTCTTTCTGAGCTACAATAGAAAAAAAGATCTGAGAGTGCCCCATTTAGATGTAGGATCAAAAGTATCTATATAGTCCATACCCTCTTTCTGTCCATATCCCTTCGCTACAAGTCTTTGTTTTTGTTTGTCTAGCAAATCATCAGCTTTATACTTAGTTTCATAAATCCATTTGCAACCAATTGGTTTGATGCCAGTAGGAGGATCCACCAGCATCCATGTGCCATTTTTTATGAGAGCATCATATTCCTTTTTCATTTCAGCTTTCCATTGATCATAAATAGCAGCATCTTCAAAACAAGTAGGTTCACAATCCACATGAAAATTAAATTCACAATGAGAATACTTATTGGATGAACTTCTAGACTTAAACTCATCATATTTCTTTGGAAATGTTCGAATACGAGCTGACCTTGGCAAAGGTTGTGTATGAAGTTGTTCAAGAAGTTGCAGAAGTTGCTCATATTCTTCATATGGCTTAGTTCTTGCCATTTCTTTCATTATTTCTGTAGAAACACTTTCATCAACCAATTCCTCATTAGCAGAAATAGAATCATCATCAACCAATTTATCATGATTTAGAGAAGGAAACTCCATAGACTGATCTAATATAGGAATACCCCCTCCAGGATGGGGAAGTATATTATCTAATTCATAATAAAACTTTTGAGGTACAAACTTTTATATCTGATTAAGTTGTCTATCAACAGTGAGGGAGTCTTTATCCGTTTCAAGAAAAATTACATATCTTGAAAAAATGAACTTTTTGTTCTCTTCATCATACAATTAGTATGCCTTAGAAGTCATGGAATACCCTAAAAATATACATTTTCTTCTTCATTCACTCAGCTTATTCCTCTGATGTTTAGAAATCAAATCATAACATTAAGAACCAAAAATTTGGAAATGTTTAACAACGAGAAGACGACTATACCACATTTCATATGGAGTTCTATTGTTGATGACAGAAGAAGGGCACCGATTTCTAATGTATGTCGCACAAAGCATGACTTCTCCCCAAAAAATCAATTTTACATTCTTAAAAAACTTCATTGACCTTACCATATTAAGCAATGTTATATTCATTCGTTCAACAACACCGTTTTGTTGTGGATTATATGTTATTGTGGACTGGTATTTGAGGTAATTCTCTTGCAAATATGTTTCAAAATCATGTGAAGTATATTATCCTCCATTATCAGTCCTTATAGAACCAATAGTAAGTTGTGCTTCATTTGTTATCAAGAGATGAAATTTCTTAAACACATCAAAAACTTGTGATTTTTCTTCAAGTTGATAAACCTAACACATCCTTGAATAATCATCAATAAAAGTGAGTATGCATTTATTTCCATTCGCGGTTGGTACAGGCATTGGAGCAGATAAATCAGAGTGTATGAGGCTTAATTTCCTTGTAGCTGTAGACTTCGAATCATTAAAATATTGTTTGTGATGCTTGCCCAATATACAAGCATTACATGGGGTCAACTTTCTGGGAATTGTTGGAAGTCCCTTAATCCCCTGTTGTTTCATAATTCAAATACTTTCATCATTAACATGAACGAAGCATGCATGCCATCATAAAGAAGATGATAGAGTATAATTTTGTTGAACCAAATAAGTTGTGTTCAATGCAACAGGTGACATAACATGCAACTTCAATAATATATCTTCTTCCACACCAGTCATTGCAGTTTTTTTGTCAGATTCTCTTCTAATTTCCACTTTACCATCAAATATGTGAATGGAATGTCCCTGCTGTCTTATTTGTATAAGAGATAACAAATTTCTTTTTTATTTCGGAATGTAAAGAACATCATTCAAAATATAATTTGAAATTCAAGGAATTTTTAACTGAATTGAACCAATCCCCGATGGTGTGATTTGGGAATTATCAACAAAATACGCTACTCCTTCAATATTATCACTGAATTGATCAAAAAATTCACTTAGAAAGGTCATATTACAAGTGTCACTTGTGTGTAGAGCCCAAGTGTCATACCATGAAGAAGAAGAAGTACTAAAAACATCTTCCATGTGGAAATTACAATGAACAACAACATAATGTGCATTCTCAGAAGACTGTCCTTTGTCTAGAATTATATGATCTTTATTTTCAAGAAATTGTTCTCTTCTTTCATTAATTTTCTCCTAAGGAATCTATAATTCGTATCAGTATGTCTAATCTTACCACATCTAAAACATTTTACAACTGGTTTATCAAAAAAAATTCTTTGTTTTTCATTCTGCTGTCTATCTCCTTGAATATTCCCCCCCCCCATGCCTCTATAATTCTTCCTACCTCGACTTCTCTTACCCTTAGTATTTCTGAAAGATTCCTCTTGAGGTTTTTTGTTTTTTTAGCAAGACATAAGGGTTTGGTATTAGAACTATGTGATGCTTCTTTCTTGCCAAAAGCCTTCTCTTTTTCTACAATTTTCCCTACTAATTTGTCAAAATCTAAATCTTTTAATTGCCCACTAGCTTGGAGAGATTCCAAGTATAGTGAATAACTAGGGTAAAGCGCTTTTATAAAGGCAGTAAATGGAAAATCAACTTTAACTCCAGTAGATTCAATTTCATGATTGATGGCTTTAATTTCAGAGGCAAGGTTTCGAGGATCATTATTGCTCACTTCTAGATTAAACAACTTCAACAATAACTAAATTATCTCCAATTTAGAATGTGAATCATAAAGATATTTTAATTTTTTATGGCATCATAGGTTGTTTTACTCTGAAAAATTTATATCTGCTTACCTCTTCTAAGACTAATGTGGAGATTAACGCAAAGGCCTTCTTATCCTTACTTTTCCACATTGCTAGTTGTTTCCACTCATAAGCCTTCTCTGGTGCATTCCCTCCTTCTCCTTCACAGACTCCATGCCATAAATCATTAAAGATAAGAGTATTTTTATCTTTCCTAAACCACTCCTAGTAATTTTCCTCTCCAAAAAGGACAACCCCAATTAAAGATACCAGGGAGTTCATGTTTTCATCACCAAAAAACTAATTTTGATCACATGCACAGAATTTTTTCTTTACAAAATTCTGATTCAACCACCAAAAAAAAAAAATTGTAATCACAAGCAAATATTTCTCTAGAAAACTCTGTTTTTAACTAACAGATTTAGTGCTTTTGTTTTTAACCAAAAGCAGGTACACATTTCTCTTAAAAAAAAACAATATGTTTTTAACTTTGTAGATACAGAGGTTTTCATTGTTTTTTTTCATGACAAGGCACATATTTCCTTTAAAAAAAATGTGTTTTGCAACTTATTGATCATCACCAGAACCGACGCTAGAAAAATAATTTGAATTCTTTTCCCAGAAAAGAACTGCTCCCAGGGTTCATGCTGGCAGTCTCTCTGCACTACCACACTGTAGCACTGAACATGCAGTCAATCACGACAAGGGTCTTCTCACAGCAAATATGTCTAACACACACTCAGACACTCCAAGGGTCTTCACACAGGAAATTTTACAACAATTTTTTTTGTTATTAGAAAACAAAATAAAGTCAATCAAATCATTTCTCCCTTTAACCTCACATGCAGATGTGTTTATCGAGTAGACCATGACATCTGCACCGAACAATCACTGCAAATGTCGCGAAGAGGTTCTTCAACTCACAAATAGGTCACCAATTTCACTCTATCACATCAGTTCAGAAAATTCACTCCAAAAAAAATCGAGCAGGTGTAAATGCCTCCAATGGTTCCCTATATGAGCAGGTTGATTACAGTCAACCGTTTAACACCAATGTTGTTGCGCCTCCTTGGATCTCAAGCTCCAACCTCTCTAATGGGCGTGGTCCTCAGATCTCAATGCCCACTCCACGAAACCACTTTGGTACGACTGTCAAATTAAGATGATGTGATCTCTCCGTTATCATTCATTAAAGTATGGATTACATTTATACTTCAAGATTTCAGATATGAATCCCTAACTAAATATAAATGACCTAACTAAACTGCCTAACTAAAATACCTACCTATACATTATCATGTAGGATTACAACACTATGACACATTTTTTGAAACCGAAAATCCTACTAACAAACCCATCGAGGAATTATAGCATTCAATAAATACATAATTTAGTGAAGCACAACATGTTTGAAATTTTTTGCATAATTCTGGCTTGAAAGACAATTATTTGGAGTAAATAAAGGAATGAGTTTAACCACATTGACCATGCAAATATATAATTAAATTATTCTCATATCCTCATCATATGCAATCATTGTTTTTTTTTCCAAAGAAAAAATCAACAACTTTATATTAATGAAAATGAAAAGTTATGTTTGTGTAGATGCAATTAAGCATTCAGACAACCGAGAGGGCCCGTGTGCTCAAGCACACAATGTAGCGAGGCTACCATAAAATTAATAAAATAAAAAATATAGTAAAAAATCACATAGTGCCAGCAGGGTTGGGCTTTTCGCAGTTGCCTTTTTTCTTTTGGACAATATGTCAAGTCCTCGAATGTCAGGAAGAAGAAACCAAGACCAACTCATTATTCCTTGTGGTATTTTCTTTGTTTGATTCTGACCTTTCAAACACATGCAATCTTTTATTTTCACTTGTACTTGTTACTATTAGAGTTTCAGTTGGCCTGGGATCAACAGTGGTGAGAGGGCTATCCATTTGTTGGATGAAATCCTCTTTTCCTTCCTCTCTCCCTTGTGCTTCTTGTTTTTCTCATGTTCCTTAGGTTCATGATTTTCTTCCATTCCTTCTTCATTTTCTTATAAGGGACTATGAGGGAATATCCATCCTTCTTGCTTTTGAATTTTTTTTTGTACCTTTCTTTGCAAGTTTGTATGTGCTTGGAATATGCCCTGTTTGTTCGCATATCCTGCAATAGAAAGCAGTGTTTTTGAAATCTAGTGGCTGTACCCACCTTAAGTCTTTGTGCATCATGTTTATGTTGTCGAGAAGGCCTTTACTTAGATCCATTTCCATACAAATGCGGGTGACGGTAAAAATTCCTTTTTCAATTTTTTCGTTGTCCATATTAAGGAATCTTCCCAAAGAGTTTCCTATTCCTTCAAGAACTCGATGGTGCTAGAAGGGAAGTGGAAGGTTGTGAAGTCTTACCTATACCGGCACTTTTGATACTACCATTGAATTTGCATCGAAATCGGGGAACCACAGGGTTACGACTAGGCCTTCCCTTCCCCAAAACCATGGACCATCGGATATGACAAGGTTGAAATCATTTTGTGAATCAAACTGAACCAAAAAAATTTCTTTTGTGCATAAATAAATATCGCATTCGATGGTCTAGTTTTGGTAAATCCACTCACTTGACACATCAGATTTTGGCTAGAAACCATTAAAATGACCAATGATTGTTTTTTATTGAAGGATGATGAATAGATCTCTCACTTCTGGTAATTCAATGGTTATCTCTAGAGCTTTTCCCAGCTTATCCACCATATACGGGCCTCAGAGATTTGGGAGTTGTTTGTCCTGTAAGACCGCTTTCCCCTTTAATATGTCTTTGAAAGAATTCTGGCCCTTTCCTGGGGAGGATGCTCTAGATGGTATAAGGTTTCTAGGATCCCCTTCGTGCAATCTAGAGATCTGGATGATTGTGGAGTTCCTTTGGATCCCATATTCTTTCAACTGTTTTTCATGCTCCAATATTTTGTCGGAAAAAAGAAGAACTTGGGTTGAATCAAGGATGCTTGTTGCTATATGATATTTCTGCTTCAGATTTTTCATAGATTATGTACTTAGCACCCAGATTAGTTTTCTGACCCTTGATACAGTTTTAAGAAAAATCTCAAAAGAGTCCTCTAACTCTATGGTCTCGCTCTCTGGTTTCATTATTTTTTGGGTTCCTTGTTCATATTGAATCAAGGTTCTCTTATGACAACAACATCTTGGATGATGGATACCTAGATCTGGAATAAAAAATAGTAAATCTTGGCTATTACATAGTAGATCTAGGGTTGATAAGAATTCTAACTTGATTTTTGTAAGCCGATCCAAGCCAAGTAAGAGGTTTGCCGAAAAAATGAAGTCCTTTGGCCATAGAAACCCCAACGAAACTACAAGTTGCTTCCCCAGATCTGGTGCCAAATACCCTGCAGGCTATGATCCTACTATGTACTTCTTCAACGATTGAATGCAGATCCCAAATAATTGAATCAATATCTCGAGAGGCATGGCCATCATTGCCGGGATCAATAAATAATCGTAATCAGTTTCCATGGAAGCCTTGCTCAACCTGTTTGGATTTCTTTATAAATTTGTTCTGCAGATTTTCTGAGAGCCCGAATGACGAGTGGATAAGATCAGAGCCCTCCATGCAACTTCTCCGTGGATAGAAATTGTTCCAGATCTGTACGCCTGCCACTGCTCCGATATCTAGATCATCAACATCCTTCATGACATGCTACAACTCAGCTCAGGACGTATGAGCCCCTGCTCGCATCCCATCTCTGGCATCAAAACTGTGGGCCTGTGGAGGCCACATCTCATAGAAGGAGAGAACATGCATGTCATTCTTGCCATGGATTTTCTTCAAACCTTGAAACTCGAAACCTTCCTGATTCCTCGATCCTCCAGTGGGTGATCGATTAATTAATCCAAAAACAAATATGCAATCATTGTTGCTAATCATTTTTTATTTGAAACATTTATGTTTTAAGCCATTAGATACAACTTCTGGCTCAAACTTTTAAGGTGATGATCTAAAATACCATCTGTATGATTTGATAAGCATATAGTTGAATGGAAACCTACAAGAAGAGGAAAACATATCTCAAGGATAAAAAATGCCATCTATATGATTTGATAAGGATATAGTTGAATGGGAACCTACAAGAAGAGGAAAACATATCTCAAGGATAATAGTTGCAGGTATAGCAAGAATTCTCTCGATCTCATGTTCATTGGGATAAGATGGTGGGATGGACTAAAAATCGCTGGAAAAGATTGGCCTTGAAAATAATTTGAAATCAAATGATATGAACCTTGTGATCATAGTCCATGAGTTGTTGCTAGCGGATCTTTGGAAGCTTTCTAGTGGTAAGAAGGTTTCTTGCTTCAACAACTCCTTTAATGTTGAATGCCCAACGAGAACCCTGGTTGCTTTGCAAACATACCATGTACTGAAACTAAATGAAATAATGACATGTAACAAAAATTTCATAACACAAAGAAAACGTACCATGTACGAATTTATGAAATTACGTACCATGTAATTTCGTAACACAAAGAAATTAAATCTTGCAGTTCCAAACATATCATGTACGAATGAACTAAATGAAGTAATCACATGTAACAAAAAATTTATAACACATCAAGAAATTAAATCTTACATTTCCACTTAGACCAGACCACTTTTCGTCTATTAGGCACGTGTTTGGCCCTTTTTATAATGGGTAAGCTATGAGGTGAACAAACCTCCATAAATACAAGTCACTAGTACATAAATACAGGTCTCGGATTCGAACCCTCTAATGGATGCTTTTGAAGCTAGGGGCAAGTCGCAGGTGGTTCTTTCTACAACAAAGTTTTGACCCCATAACATTTCCAAAACGATGTACACATTTTAGGCAGTTCAGCCAAAATTTTAACGCTTTTGATTAAACCTGGGTATAAAGTAGCGTGTGAAGGTGAGGTGCTGGGAAATCAGTTATGGTGGTTCAAACCAATCCCAAAATCAAAATACCCACTCAATCAATGGATTTTTGGTTGGTACATAAAAGATAAGGCCCTCATGCTCACAACTGAAAAGTATGTTAAAAAATTGCAAGTTCGGGTGAATTCAAGGTAGTTAACAATTGGATGAAGGAGTTGACTCTTTCAAAAATTTCTGTTAAGACCCATCTTTGAGAATATTAAATCTGTTGAGGCCCCTTTTGATCAAATTTCTTTTAAAAATTCCTACCGGGCAAAGAATGAGGTGGCCGATAGGCTCTCTCTAATTATGGTTTTTCATTGTCTGAAATTCATTAGCATGATTTTAACGTGAGAATAGATAATCATCGAACTATGTTCATCATCTGATGGCTTAGATATGCTCTTAGCATCAGCCTAGCATTACTGTCCTCGATGTCGTAATATACACACGCCCCAAACTATATATATAGATATATATAGATATGATGATGAAGGTTGGCTTGAGGGTTTCAGCGGTTCAATTAGGGATGAGGGTGAGCAGAGGGTTTTAGCTTGTTATTTGAATACCTGGATGGGATCACTGAAGAGATTGGGGATTTACCCGGTAATCTCAATGCATTGGAGTGGAGTGTAAGCAGAGCAACGTGGGAGCTAGAAGGAACCATTCCAGAGGCTAGTGTTATTCTGTGCTTGAGAATTCGAATCTGCGTTAAACCACTGAATAGTTTTTGAAGCACGGAGTATTGACCAAGTGAAACTTGGCAAGTGGATTCTTGATTGTGTGGGTTTTACTTGATATTTCCGCTGGAAGCTTTGCATAATCAACCATATGGCTGGTTGAGATTGAGGCAAGACAGGAAATGAAGATGCAGATGCTCGGGCTGGAGGCTTGGATTTTCCTGGTATGGGTTACTTCACTTCTGAGAATGGAAAACAGACTTAGATGATTATATAGTGGCGGAATGTAGTCATTTGGTCTGTATGTGCTTGACATTATAGAGTTTAGGAATCTTTTTGGTCGGGATTTCCTTCTCATTTTTTCTCCATTATCCATTTAGTTCAGCTGCTATTGGCTCCTATTATGCCATAGTTGTCCTATACTATTGTTTTCTGGCCACTGTCTGATGGTGGTTTTAAACAGCTCATCCTCAATTGGAATGCCTCTCAGTGTATGCTATTCCACAGTCCTCATATAGGGATTCCTCTCCCTAGTTTTCGTCATGCTATATACTTTCATAACCTGGGCCTATGACATTCTCGGATGAAGTGGACATTGGCATTATCATCATACTATCTATCGTAGCTTATTTGATCCTATCAACCCTCATCAAATTGTGTCTCTCGAATGGTCGAAAACACAGTAATAACCATCTTATCTACTGAATGTTCTACCTCTTCTTCCACTCACCCTGAATATCAGTCTGATAATGGTCCTCACAAATGGTATTGGTTTTGGCATATGTGGGTTGACTCTTTTATAATTTCCAGACCATGTAAAAATTTCAGTTTTCGAATTGGTAAAAGGAATTTCCAGACCATGTAAAAATTTCAGTTTTCGAATTGGTAAAAGTTGGTGGATTTTCCCTGGTTGTATATGTTGTTGTTGCTGTCACTATTAGAACTTGCTCTTGTCACAGCGGGACTGGTTTTCCCGACTATATCTACAGATTTTCACAAGTTTTCCAACTGCCGGAAAATTTATTTCTCTATCTGGTGGGTTGGTGCAACTTGCCCATTTTCATATCTTGAAGGATATGGAGGTGGCTCGAGGACGGCTCACAATTATGTTGTTGATGTAAAACAGGGTGATTGATGTTCCATCTACTCTGTGGTCAGTGGGTTTTATTATCATCTTATCCTGGGAGTTCATTCCAATTGTCCATTTCCAACGCTATACATTATTATTTGGGACACTATATCAGGTATTGGCGGCGTCTGACATAGAATTCAGCTGACTCACCGTGATTGGATCCAATATTATATTTCCTCTCTTCAGAGGTCATAAATACAGCGCTCACCTCTCCATCTATTAGCCATACTGGAGGTTGTACTATTCATATTCTCATCGGGATTTCTCAACACTCCATCACCTGCTCTGTGTCAGGTCGACATTAATCTCTTATACTTTTGTAGATCTTCTCTTGATATCTCATTAGGTCATGCCTCCACTTGGAGGTGCCTGGGGTTGTGGATTTGTCTTCGGTGTTTTTCTGACTATGCCATGATGGATCATTCGAACATGACACTTGGACCCATCCTAGACCTAGCGTCGGACACCTCAGCACATGAAACGTGCATCCGGGCTACTTTGGACACCGAAACACGTTTTTCTCGTCAACACGAGTTGGACTGCCTGGTTATCAAACAGGTGGGACAATTTATACAGGCTGAGGCGGGGAATACACAACAGGTGGCGGAGGGACTGCATAATCATAAAAATCAAACTGGACGCAAAAACAGGAAGAAGGCTTTCTATAAACACAGGCTGGAGATCAAGGAGATTCAATTAGACCACGATGATCTATGCCGCAGGGTGGCGAGCTTACAAAAGCTTGTATTGATCGGGAGGTGGATGTTCCCCGACGGCAAGGGCGTCGATATGGATGTTTGGGTTCGTAAAGTATGGTTTTCTTTGATCGGTTATGCTCCCAGAGTCAGTGTGCTTCTAAACGGATGGTACAGTATCCATTTTATGGATGTTTGTGACATTCTTAAGGTTATCAATCGCACCTGGGTGCGCGGTCAAAGTTTTTTACAACTTGTTCCATGGTATTTGGGATTTAACCCAGTTATGGAAGCCCCCAGGAGTCGTAGTATATGGGCTAAAATCCTTGGGCTTCCTTTGGAGTTCTGGACTCACAAGGCACTCAGAGCCATCGGCAATTCAATCGGCACTACAAAATACATTGATCCCAATACTACTGGTGCACGCGACAAAAGAATTGCTTGGCTGTTAGTAGAAGTGGATTTTTCTGGCGGACTACCGGGGGACGTGGATCTCATATGGGGTCAGAGGCGACATAGACAGCGAATCGATTATTGGGGTGTACCTTTTCGCTGTCTTATTTTCCACTGGACTGGTCATCTCTGGGATCGCTGCCCTCTCCGACACAAGCTCGACAGCAAAAGGCCTCATAAGGTGGTTTCCCGTCGACTTCAACAATCTCATCTTGATGCTCAGGGTGGCCTTGACCCAGGTAATTCTTGTCCGCTTTCTCTTGATGATAATGATGCAAACATTTCTGCCAATGCTATATGTGATAGACCTTCTCCGGATAATGAGGGGGTGGGCCTTTCTCATACTCTATCTAACCCAGTATATGGGCACGACGATGCTTCAATTATTCCATTGGGTGTAAAAGGCCTCGAGGTTAACCAGAGACCTCACAATTTTGGTATAGACATGGGGATAAATGGGAGGGATGCTTTCCTTTCTTCTCCCGAAAGACAAGGAAATGTGCCATATAAACCTTTACCTTCCGCTCTCACTAAGGAGCTTTCGTTCTTTAATTCTTCAAACTTCCACATAGGGGAACCGTCTCAAGTGCATGCTGATTATTAACCTGATGACTCATATCTCACCCAGTCCCTGCTGACATCTGCTGAAGATCGCGCTGACTCATCCTCACCTCATAATGTGGTCTGTAGTGACATTGAGTCGCTCTTATGCTACAAAAACCTTGACCTAGCTGCACTTACGGTCTTTGAAAAAACCATAGACTCCCCTGGCATCATCATTTCTCAATCTCGTGTGTCCAACATGACTATCTGAAAAAAGAAGAAGAAATGTTCGCGTCAACATAGGGTCTCCCCCAGAGTTTTGCCGCACTTCTCTGATGATCTTGAAAATTTTACTGATATTGCTGTTGCTGAGACTGATGATATTAGTGTCGATATCCGGGCACTTAGAGCATGCCGACCCGTTGACGCTCCAAAATGATACAATTCCTTTCTATGAACATCTGGGGTTTGGGAGACACCACCAAACTCCAAAGCCTGAGGAACATTATAAATTCTAAGAAACCTTGTATCATTTTTTGCCAGGAAACTCTCAGTACAAGAGATAAAGCTATAAATTCTTTTTTGAGCATTTGTAAAGGATGGAAGGCTGTTGCTATTGATGCACATGGGCACTCGGGGGGACTAATATCCCTATGGAATCCTTATTGGGGCAATCTTAAGGCATACAGGTTCATAGGCGGGATCATATTGATGGGACAAATCAGAGGATTCGATGGCACTCTCAACATCTTCAATCTCTACGCCCCCTATCAAAAGAGGCTGACCTTTTGGAACCATATTAAATCATCGGGTTTTCTGTCACTGAGGAATTTGATCATCATGGGTGACTTTAATTCCACATTGTATCTGAATGAAACCTGGGGCGATAGAGCTCGTGCAGATAGCATGGCTGGTTTTCTTCACGAATTGTTCACTGACTTCCATATGGTGGACATTTGCCCCACTCCTTTTATTCCAACATGGAAAAACAAGCATACTGGGTCAGATTTTATCGGCAAAAGAGTTGATTGTGCCATGGTTAATATAAATCTTATAAATACTATGGGATTGCCCAGATCCAAGATTTTAGTCTCTCAGTTATCTTATCACATGCCTATCCTTCTGCGATGACGGGTGGGTAACAAACCTGTGGGTTCTCACTTCAAGTTCAATAGAGCATGGCTGGATGACAATGACTTCATTCAACTTATACAAAAGACTTGGATGCAGGAAGTCGACTCGGATGATTTGGCGGGGTGGAACCTTTTCCATCTCAAACTGCAGAATCTGAAACAAGCCGCTAAGAGGTGGGAGATCAAGAAGAAACAGGAATTAAAAGCTGAATTGAATGCGATTCAGCCAAAAATGAAAATAATTTATCATGGTTTCAAGGATCGCACTCCAGTGTCTGGGACATATGATCGCCTCAACTCCCTCGCAGCTTGGGAAAAAGAAATTTTAAAAGTCAAAGAAATCTCATGGAAGTTGAAAAGCATAAATAGATGGCTGCTAGAAGGTGACCGTAACACTAAATATTTTCACAAATATGATTATGATCGTAGATGTCGAAACGCTATTTGGCGGATCAAGCGGCCGGATGGTAGTTTTGCTACGACTACACCGGAGATACAGTCGACTGCCCTTGATCACTTCAAATCGTTCTATCAACAGGGCCAGGAGATAGATTATACCTGCCAACAATGGATATTAGACCATGTACCCAGATTTTATGAGGCGGATGATATTCGGATCATGGATGAATAGATTACATCCGAGGAGGTCCAAGGGGTGCTCAAATCACTTCCACACGACAAATGCCTGGGACCTGACGGGTGGACTTCTGAATTCTTCCTATTTTTCTTTGACATCATGGATGCTGAACTGACACAGATAACGGAAATATTCAGATCTACTAGCCACATTCCCTCAAACTTGAATTCTACTTTTATCGCTCTAATCCCGAAAAATGACAACCCATCTAATTTTGGAGAATATCGCCCTATTTCCCTTTGTAATCTTCTGTATAATATCACGTCCAAGATCATAGCTAACAGAATGAAATCGGCTTTATCTAACTTCATCTCTCGAGAGCAATATGGCTTTCTTCCTAGCAGGTCTATTCATGATGTGATTGTTGTGGCTCAAGATATTATGCATTCTATACACTCTCAGAAGAGGGAGGCCCTGATTATGAAAGTAGATTTGTATAAGGCTTATGATACCCTCGATTGGTCCTATATCCGCCTGCTGCTATTGAAGATTGATCTGTCGATCCGGGTTATCCGATGGATCATGTCCTACATAACCACGGTCTGTTTTGTTGTCATAGTAAATGGACTGCCAACTACATTTTTTGAGGCGGGCCGGGGACTTAGACAAGGTTGTGCATTGTCCCCTCTTATTTTTATTCTTGTCTTGGATGGTTTCAGTAATTTGATGAACATGGCCTCACAAAAATGGTTTATCTCCTCCTTTCAATGCTCAGGATCCACAACAGTCACACACTCTTTATTCGTGGATGATATGTTACTATTCGGGTCTATCAAAAGGAACAGCTGGTTCTATGTCCACTTCTTACTTAACAAATTTGCTGCAGCTACAGGGTTATGAATTAATCAGGCCAAATCCTTCTTAATATATGAGTCTGGTGACTTGAGAGAAATCCGTTTCATCGCTGATTTTCTTGGTATTGCTATTCAATTGCTCTCGAAAGGTTTGATGTACCTTGGATACAATATCAAGCCATGCAGATACAAATGTCTGGACTGGCTATGGTTGGTTGATCGGTTCAGAAGGAAAATCGAACAGTGGACACACAGATGGTTAACTTTGGGTGGGAGATTAATCATGATACAGGCTATTTTATCCCAATTGATGGTCTAACGGGCCATTTATTCTTTCTTCCTGCTAGCATTGTGGCGGACATTAATAGAATCATAGCACGATTCCTTTGGAATGGCTCCAAAAATCTGCACAAAGTCCATGTCGTCATACTTAACTTATTATGCAAACCTAAGATGCGTGATGGATGGGGCATCTTGAATACGCGGCACTTTAACATTGCCCTCCTCATCAAGTCCTTTTGGCGTGCCATCAGCAAATCGGGTATTTGGTCTAAGATTATTAAGTGAAAATATTTAGTTGGAGATACTCTATATTCTCTTCTCTATCATGATTTTTATATTCCCACGTCCTTTTCTGTTATCTAGGGCAGCTTCAAGAAGGTCCTGGGACACACTGCTGACAGATTAACTTGGCTATTTAGGGATGGCAGCCGTATTCCTTTGGGAAACCTTAATATGCAAGGTTTTTCCCGTCAATCTAAATTATCTGTCTGTCTCTCTCATAGATTGGCTCACCAGGGCATTATATATCTATCTGAAGCTATTTATTTATGGTCCTTTGGAGCCCCGGTATTTAAAAATTCCTCCCAATTGGGCCTTGTTGGTGTAGACGCTGTTGAATGGGCACAAATTCTATGTTCATTATAGGATGTTGGAATTTGTTATGCGACTGGGGGCGACATCATCATATGTGACGGCCCAATCGTGGATGGCCACCCCATCGTAAGTGATATTTATAATAGGATCAACATACAGTCCTATTCTGAAGTGATCACCAGTACATTTGCCCCTTATTGGAAGCGACACCTGCCTACAAAAATCATCCTGTTCGGGTGGCTTACATGGAAAGATAGAATCCTCACGTGGAATAATATGCTGAAGCGGGGCTTTTCGGGACCTGGTCGTTGCTCTCTTTGTGGACGATCTGAGGAGTCGAGCACACATCTCTTCTTTCTATGCCCTCTGGTCCTTTAGATATGGAAATGCTTCTCAAAACATTTCATTGATCCAAATTGGGCTCCTTCTGATTTCATTACTGTCATTGGCGAATGGGATTCTATGAAGCACAAATATCGTTCGCTGCCATTCTACTTAATTTGGGAAGTTTGGAAAGCCAGAAACCGACTCATTTTTTATGGTGATCCTTTCAATATTCCCAACATTTTTTATGCTGTTATGAGATGGATCGATGACATACCAATCAAACAGAATTCTATTAAAGATCGGTCTCACAGGATCAGGCCACATGACATATGCCTCCCTGCTCTATTTTTTGATGGGGCTTGCAAAGATGGAATCATGGGTTGTGGTGCTTGGATAAAACTATCCGGCAATGAAAGGATACACATGCATTGGAATGGTGGCCTTGGCTCCAACAACAAAGCTGAGCTAATGGCCCTTTGGGGTGGGCTTTATGCTGCGGTCAATATGGAATTACCTGAGATCCATATATATGGTGACTCTGCCATGATCATCGGATGTATTCTAGGTAGAATTCACATACAGACCCCTAATCTTCAGGGGTGGATCACTAGAGTTCGTCGTCTTTGGCTGCGGCTTGGCTCCCCACCTATATCCCACATATACAGAGATTTGAACACGCAGGCTGATGGTCTGTCCAAATTGGGTTTAAATGGTGAATATGGCATCATACAAGTCGTTCATTTCAGGGATGGCGATAAAACATGGGAGTCCACCATTCCTATTCCTTAGCATTTCTACATCTCTGCCGGTTTTATGTATACTCGTTTAATTTATGTTTTTTTGCTAAACTTTCTGTTACTAGCAGCCTTGTTTCTATGATATTTTGTATTGCTCTCAAGCAAGCCTGTTTTCGACTGCTCTTCAAGCGAGCCTGCTTACATTCAGATGCAACACTTTTATGGATCTGAATAGTCACTTTTACTCTGCCGTGATGATTGGTATTCTGCCTCAGGAAGCCTACAGTTCTGCTGGAATGACTTTTATCAATTGTCCTCTTTATCTGCTGACTACTGGACCTGCGTGCCTACTCATGCACTCTTGTTTGATCACGATCATTTGTTTCATCATCTGCGTGTTTCTCTCCTAGCGGAGTTGTCACATGGGCCTAGTCTTCATTACTCCTTTTTATATGACAAAGTGAGCCAGATATGAGATCTTATGCATTCAAGCGAGCCTGCCAATTTTTTATCCTTTTTTGTCAATTTCCAGATGAATATCTCAGATAAGACAGATTTTTGCAGGCGAGATGGCTTTCATTTTGGTTGGAACCACTGTCTTCATCAATACTAGGCACCTTTTGGAGCAGTCATGGGTTCACACTTGGTTATCACAAGCGAGCTTGTTCTTAGACAGACATCTGCATGTCATGATAGTGCAACAGGAGAGTCAGTTTCCTTATTCTGATTTCTTTTTGTTTCTTCATAGCATCATAGTATTTATTCTCATATGATGCAATGGCTTATAGCTTTCTACAGGGCCAACATTAGATTCATCAAGCGAGCCTATTTTTGTCTATGATTATTATGTTTTTTCTTCAATCCTGTCGACTTCAGTAACAGATGGCAACATTTCCCCTATTTAAGGGCTGATCTGTTGTTTTTCTTTATCTGGACTCGCAATCTATTTGGGATGTTATGCATCCATATTTGTTTGATCTCCACATATTGTTCTCACTTTAACTCCTTCTTTCTTAGAAGTTGTCACTTTGGAAACTGTTTCGGATTGGGTTCTCTTATCACCATGAAGGGGATGTAATGTTTTGTTATATGCACTGTTAATAAAAACATCGTTTTTTTCTTTCTGAAAAAAAAAAGATATGATGATGATGATGAATTTTGATGTGTATGTAAACTACGTTGCCCCGGGAATGAAAATTTTATACTTTAGATGTATTAAATAGAATAGGACCACAGTACCACTTCGCAGTGTTTTGGTTGCCTTCCATGCTTTTAATTACATGACATGACTTCTTAGTTTTTGTCTCCCATGCTCAGGCTTTGGGAGTTGGCTTATGCTGGGATCTAGCCCTCATACATACCATGCATATGAACGACGGACACAATCTTCAATACTAGTTTGTGACATCATTATATTCTAGATTGGGCCTCTCATTTACACTATCGTGTGTCTGCAAAGCAATACCATTGTCAAATATCGCTTAATTAGTTCCTGAGTTTGGATGATTACCTATAATTAACATATATATGTTTACCCTTATATTACTGGTGCAAAAAAGTATGTGCATAGGGAATATGTCATATGAGTGGGTTACTCATACAATTATGTATTTGTTCTTTTTACCCAAAAATTTATGTTACATAAATTTTCATAGATAATTTTTCCATTTTTTTTCAGAAATTTGTCACATTAGTTTTCCACTTAGTATTACGTAGAACTTGATAATAATAGTTTTTAGTGTTTTTTAATAGAAATTTGCCACTTTAGTTCTCTACTTAGGATTTGACATATAATTGTTATTGTTTTTTAGTAAACATTTGTCACTTTAGTTCTCCACTTAGTAGTCTAGGATTTGATAGTATTAATTTACATAATAATTTTTAGTGTTTTTAGAAAAAATAATTGTCACTTTAGTCTTCCACTTAATAGTATGTAGGATTTGATAGTATTAATTCACATAATAATTTTTAGTGTTTTTAGAAAGAAAGAAATAAATAAATAAATAAAAATATTAATAAATAAATAAATAAATAAATAAAAATATTGTCACTTTGGTCTTCCACTTAATAGTATGTAGGATTTGATAGTATAAGTTTTAGCGGGCAGCGAATTTAGTAGGATCTACACGCATTAGTTTTATTGTGCCCACAATTGGGGAATAATAAAAATTGGATGAATTTTCTTACAACAATGATTCATTGCCTTATTTATAGTGCTGATGTAAATCAAATACATGTCTTTATTTATAGAGTGCAACACTGAAAACACTACTTACTTTATCACCTCTCGTTAGAGTCGAGGTCAATACTCTTCTTTGGGCATCACACCAAGCCGATAACGTACGTTCAAGCCATTACATGCATCCTAATTCTTTTCCTCCCTATCACCATTTCATAATTGAATAACGTGATAGAGTTTGTGAACTATTAAAAGGATAATGGTATAAGGTAATAAAATAACTTTTCCTAATTTCTTACTCTAAATTTTATCAACTCTAAAATGTTTTTTAACTTAAATTTTTACTTCAAAATCAAATAACCGTGTATTGAATCATATACTAGCCTAGATCTATTTTAACTCCGGATCTATCAAGCGTCGAGAGGGATCAAATCTCTCGAGGTGAAAACCTCTTTTTTGAGTGCAAAACTTGAGGAAAGGTTTTCACCTCGAGATATTTGATCCCTCTCGGCGCTTGATAGATCCGGAGTTAAGATGGATCTAGGCTATTTTGAGTCGTGTGCGACCAAGGAAAATATATCGATAATATGAGGAACATATGCTTAATTTTATCAATAATATGTAAATACATCTAATATTAACATAACCAATTTAAATATGTTAAATATGTCTGAGATTTATTGAGTCATCTTAATTTTAAATTTGATTAGTTACCTCAGTTTGTTGAGATGATAAATATTGTAAAATAACTTTAATGATGAAATAAAATTTTGAATGCAAAGTGACAATGCAATAATATTGAATGATAGAAACTGTGAATAATAAGAATGTAGTCAATTACAAATAGTCTTCATTGTGATCAATTTCAAACTATTTTCTTCTACTATTCTTATTTTCACCCATGTTAGTTTTGTCATATTTTCATATTGATTATTTGAAAAGGACAGTTGGAATCGTAAACCATTTAAATATTTAGCTCGAGTTGTTGTAGTAAACATCATACCTTGTCTCTCTTTCATTGATTATTTGAAAAGGACAGTTGGAATCGTAAACCATTTAAATATTTAGCTCAAGTTGTTGTAGTAAACATCATACCTTGTCTCTCTTTCTTTCCAATATTAATAGGTTGAATTACTATAACAGAAAAATTAATTTACATTGTCAATAATTTTTTGTGCTTACACTAAAATCAGACACACTATTAATCCAATGACTTTAAAATTAATGTCCCATCATACATCCAATTACATCAAATTAGAAATCAACATATACACTGAAATCAATGCAACTAATGGAAGAAATCAAATAATAATAGAAAACCACAACTACACTAAAATCAATGCAAGTAATGAAAAATGATTATAAATCAACATTTTCACTCAAATAAATGAGTCTAGTGCAAGTAGGAAAATAGGATTTAAAGCCAACATCTACACTGAAATCAATGCATCTAGTGCATGCAATCAAATAGGATTAGAAATCACCATCTACACTGAAATAAATGCATTTAGTGCAAGGAATAAAATAGGATTATAAATCATCTACATTTAAATCAATGCATTTAGTGCAAGCAATCAAATATAATTATAAATCAACATCTACATTGAAATTAATGCTTTTAGTGCAAGAAAACAAATAAGATTAGAAATCGCCATCTACACTAAAATCAAGGCATTTAGTGAAAGCAATCAAATAGGATTAGAAATCACCATCTACATTGAAATCAATCCATTCAGTGCAAGCAATCAAATACCATTAAAAATAATCTACATTGAAATCAATTCATGTAGTGAAAGAAATCAGATATAACCAAAATCAAAATCTACATTAAAATTAATGCATCGAGTGAAATCAATCAAATAGGATTAGAAAACATCATCTACACTAAAATTAATGCATTTAGTGCAACCAATCAAACAGGATTAGAAATCATCTACATTAAAATCAATCCATCTAGTGTAAATAATCAAATATCATTAGAAATCAACATCTACACCAAAATCAATTCATCTAGTGCAAGAAATCAAATAGGATTAGAAATCACCATCTACACTGAAATCAATGCATCTACTTCAGGAAACCTTCTTCCCTCTCTCCCCCATATATATCTATATATCCATCCATCTCTCCTTCTTTTTCTCTTTATCGCACCCCACCATACACACACTTTCTCTCACTCGATATCTATCAATTTCCTTGTCCCTCCCTCCTCCTCTCCATCTATCTTTTTTTCTCTTCACCTTACATCTATATCTATATCTCACTCTATCTCTCTATATCAACTCCAAAACATAAACTCTCTTTCTCCAATCTATCTATCTATCTATCACTCCCTCCTCCTCCTCTCTCCCTCTCTCTCCCTCTCTCTCTCTCTCTCTCTCTCTCTCTCGCTTCTATCTCTCTTCCTTCCTGCTACCCTTTCTCCCTCTCTCTCCATCTTCTTTATCACTCCCTCTCTCTCTCTCTCTCCACCTTTCACCCTCTATGTCTTTATTCTTACCTCCCCCTCTCTCCCTCTCCATCTTCATATCTATTTCCCTACCTCTCTTCACTCTCTCTCTCTTCCTTTCTTTCCCCCCCTCTCTCTCTCTATCTTCACCTTCCAACTTTGTTACCATATGCCTCTATCTCTCCTTCTCTCCCCCCCTTCTCTCCATATCTCCTTATTTGTCTCTTTATCTCACCCCAAAACATACACACTCCCTCTTCATCTCTCCCTTGTCACTCCCCCTCTCTCTCCATTACTCACTCTCTATTTATTTATTCTTCCCTCTCTCTTTCCTCATCCAGCTCCATCTCTCAATCCCTCCCTCTCCCCCCCTCCAAATCCATATTTCTATCCCTCCCTCTCTCCTCCCCTCTCTCCTCCTCTCTTTCAAGTCCCCTCTCCTTTCCTTCCTCTCTCTCCCTTTCTCTCCTACCTCCCTTTCTCTTCCCCCATCTCTCTCTCTCTCCATCTCTCAATCGCTCCCTCTCTCCCCATCCAAATCGATATTTCTATCCCTCCCTCTCTCCTCCTCTCTTTCAAGTCCCCTCCCTTTTCCTTCCTCTCTCTCCCTTTATCTATTACCTCCCATTATCTTCCCCCATCTCTATCTCTCTCTCTCTCCCTCCCTCCATCCCTCTCTCCTATAATCCTCTCCTTCCCCATCACTCTCTTCCTCTCTCTCTCTCTTTCCTCCAATCCTCTCTCCTTCCCCATCACTCTATCTCACTCTCCAACTATCTTACTATTTCTATCCCTTTATCCTTCTCTCCCCCCTTGTCTCTATCACTCCTCCTTTCTCCCTCTCTCCCCCTTGTCTCCTTCACTCCTACATATCTTTATCCCACCTATAAGCATACACACTCTCTCTCCATCTCTCCCTTGTCACTCCCTCTCTATGTATTTCTTCTTCTTTTCCTTACTCCGCCTCCAGCTCCATCTCTCTATCCCTCCTTCTCTCCTCCACCTCTCATCCTTTCTCTCTCTCCCTTTCTCTCCTACCTCCCTCTCCCTTCCCCCTTCTTTCTCTCTCTCTCACTCTCTACCCTCCAATCCTCTCTCCTTCTCCCTCCCCATCTCCTTATCTCTCTCCCACTTCCATCTTTATGTCTCCCCCTCCCTCTCTTACCCTTCTTTAACTCTCTCACTCTTCTCACTCTCTCTCTCTTCATTCCTCTTCTCCCTTCTCCTTCAATTTATCTCCATATCTCCCTCGTCACTCCCCCTATTTCTCCACCTCTATCATATATCATGATATATTAATATATATTACAATATAATAAATTTAATATTGTATTAATCTAAACATATTAAATTTAATAATATTAATATTTTAATATCAATGTTAGGGTTAATAATATTTTTTTGCATGGTATTAATAATAATTTGGTCCATGGTATTTGACCCTTATACTTCATATATAATTAGATCTTGATTTCTAATCATATTTGATATATTTTTATTTATTTACCTTACCTCTTTATACCTCTTTTATATTTACTTATTTACCATACCTATTTTATAAATATATTATTTGGCCCATGGTATTTTCCCATGGTATTATTAATAATTTGTCCCATGGTATTTGGCCCATGGTATTAATAATAATTTGTCCCATAGGCTTCACCTAAATAAAACCCGTTTTTGAGTTTTTGTAAATATAAAGTGGTTTATTGAGTAAATATAAAAATCGGTTTTATTTATTTACCATACCTCTAGTTTATTTATATTTTTATTTATTTACCATACCTCCTGAGTAATATAAAAAGAGGTTTTATTTATTTACCATACCTATGGTTTATTTATATTTTTATGTATTTACCATATTTTATTTATTTACCATATCTCTTTTTTAAGTGTTAGTAAACTCTTCATATTTTAAGTTTATATCATTTAAATTTATTTTTAATAAATTATTAATTGTTCATTTATATGTTTATGTAAGCTATTGTTCAAGCCAACATTTTTTTTGGAGGTCATACTGGGCTGTAGAATGCGCCTCTCAGCGCAATAACCCAGTATTGAATTATGTAGCTTCCTACGGAGAGGAGGCGAGGAGAGATATTTGAGTTTTTGTTTTAATACGTCAAAAGTTATGTATACCATTCAAAGTTATTTTACTTTTCATCTACCAATTAAATATTATTTAACTTCACAATGAGGTGCAATTATACATTTTTAATTAGAGATCTTAAAGGTGTAACCCCACAATTTAAAATAGAAACTTTAGATTCATTTGATATGTAGTTCAAAATTATCTAACACTTTTCATCTACTAATTAAATATTATTTATATTCATAATAAAGTGTAATCTTATATTTTAAGATAGAAATAGTAAATTCATTTGATGTGTAGTTCTACATTTTAAAATAGAAATCTTAGATCCATTTGATGTGCATTCAAGATTATCTAACACTTTTCATCAACCAATTAAATATGATTTAAATTCATAATGAGGTTCAATGCTACATTTTAAAATAGAAATTTTTTATTCGTTTGATGTGTGGTTTTTAGTTTAACAATTTTACGTTTTGATTAAGTTTTTATATACTTATTTTTATTTAAAATTTAGTAAATATGGTTGAAATTTAAATATAAATTATATAATTTTATTTATTTAATTAGATATGTTAAATAGTTAAAAATTGTGATATTATAAAAAATTACATCATTAAATTTTAATAAAAAGACATTACTTACTATATTATTTATATTATTATCCAATTTTAAGGTCACGGTCAAGGTAGCCATTAAATTGGTGTATGAGACCTTTTTGGTAGCCACTAAATTGGTGTATGAGACCCTCCATAGAGCAATTTGTCTCATAAGTCTAGGAAGACATACATACTTTACCCCCCCTCTAGTTTTGAACCTGTGACCTCTTAGGATGAAACACTTGCTCTTAACCTTTAGGCCCACTCAAGCTGTATACACGATTAACATTATGCCCACCACTACATTTTCCATAAAAATCATTAATTAGTTTAGACATTGCGTAATAGAGTTGATAACTACCTTTACACATTGTGAAATGCTTGAAAATCCTAAATTAAGAGAGACTTTGTGGCCACATTTTTATGGTAATAGGCATACCTATTTGAACCTCTAGATGTTTAAGTTAGGAATACATATTAACCAAAAGGCATAAATATTAGCCTTTTCTTTGAAAGAATGTTTAATATGAATGTTTTCTTGGTTTCATTTATAGAAGTATGTAACTAAGACTAGTTATTTTCATAAAAAAAATTGGAACTAATATATATTTTAAACAAATATTAAAAATAATAAATTCAAAGGATTAATATATAAACCCTTGAGATTAATATTATAAACCCAAGGGAGTATAATATTATAAAACCAAGGCATTAATCCCTTTAATAATAATAATATTATACACTATTATAATATTAAACACAAGGATTATATTACTAATATTAGAAACCCACGACAATAATAAACCGAAGTGATTAATATTATAAACCCAAGGGATAAATGTGGTTGACTATGTTAGGGTTTATAATATTTATACAATAGCACATGTTAACTATGTTTTACTATTGCTGACATGGTCAACTATACTCAACATGGGCTTCATAATCAACAAAAGTTAACATGTCTACCATGGTGAACCATACTTCAAGAATCATGATCTATCTATAAATGACCTATAGTGAATAATAATGGATGACCATGGTTGACCATGAAGTCTTATAGTGGATGAATATGGTTAACAATATTAATCCTCATGTTTATAATATTGATCCTAGGGTTTATAATCTCATGGTTTAACAGTTTAAAATTAGGGTTTTTAATAATAATATGAAAATCAAACATGGTCAACCAAGTCCAACGTCAATCATGAGTTTACTAATTTATTGCATTTATAATACTAATATGTTGGGTTTATAATATTATTACTTCATTGGGTTCATTTTAATCCCTTTGTTTTATAATATTAATTCCTTGGTTTTGTTAATCCCTTGGGTTTATAATATTATTCCTTTGGGTTTTTAATCCCAGGGTTTATAATATAAATCCCTTGGCCTTTTAATCCATATGGTTTATCATATAAATCCCTTGTGACAAATATTATCTCAATATTAAAATAAAACATGGTCAACCATGGGCAGAAGCTGCATTGTGACAAATATTGTCTCAATATGAAAATAAACCATGGTCAACCGTGGTCCAACGTTGAATTGAGACAAATATTGTGTCATGGTCCAACGTCACATTGTAACAACCATGGTCATTTTAATCCCTTCGATTTATTAATCTTAGGGTTCATATTCCTAGGGTATAACATTAGTGATACGATTTCTAATATTGATCGTAGTGTTTAACATAAATCTCTTTGGTCTATAATCCATTGTGTTTATAATATAAATTAATTGTGTTTATTAGTCCCTTGACTTTATTAATCCCTTGGGTTGATTAATTGTATTGTGACAAATATTGTCTCAATATGAAAATCAATCATGATCAACCATTGTTAACGATGGTCCAACGCCGCATTGTGACAAGGATTGTTTCAATATGAAAACCAAGGATGCTCAACCATGTTTATTTGAGGGTTTATAATATTTATTTTAGGATTATATACCTTGTATTTATAATATTAATCCCTTGGGTTTATAATCCTTTGGGGTTTTATTCTTAATCCTTTGGGTTTATTATTCCCTTAGGTTTATAATATAAATCCCTTGGGTTTATTAATCTAAGGGTTCATATTCCTAGGGTATAATATTATGCATAGGGTTTATAATATTAATCCTATGGTTTAATATAAATCCCTTGGTTTTATAATCATATTATACCATGGCTAACCATAGTTCAATGTCACATTGTAACAAATATTGTCTCAGTATGAAAATCAACCATGGGTAATCATTTTCAACAATCATCAATCATGGTCAACCACGATCCAATGTCACATTATGACAAATATTGTCTCAATAAGAAAATCACCGTGGTTAAGCATGATCAACTATTATGCAACATCAAATTATGAAAAATAGTGTCTCAATATGAAAATCAAACATTGTCAACTATGGTCAACCATGGCCCAACGTTGCATTATGATAATGATTGTCTCAATATGAAAATAAAGCATGGCCAATCATGGTCAACCATGGTCCAATATTGCATTATGAAAAAGATTGTCTCACTATGAAAATAAATCATGGACAAACATGGTTAACCATGGTCAACCATGGTCAGTCATGGTCAACCATGGTCAACCATCATCCAACGTCACATGGTCCCACGTCAATCACATGTTTACTAATTGCTTCGATTTATAATATTAATCCATTGGGTTTATAATATTATTAATTCATTGGGTTCATTTTAATCACTTGGTTTATAATACTAATTCTTTGGGTCTATAATATTAATCCCTCGTGTTTTTAATCCTTAGGGTTTATAATATAAATTCCTTAGGTTTTTAATCCCTTGGGTTTATTCATCACTTGTCTTAATAATCCCCATGGTTTATACTATTAATCCCTTGGGTTTTTAACCTTTGGGGTTTATAATATCAATCTCTTGAGTTTATAATATTAATCTCTTGGATTTATAATATTATTAATTCATTGGGTTCATTAAGCTCTTGGCTTTATGATATTAATCACTCGAGTTTTTAGTACCTCTGGTTTATAATACTAATTTCTTGGGTTTATTAATGTAAGGGTCTCATATTATTATTTAATTTTTAACCCTATTAATCTATTATTATTTATTTTTATTAATTAATTATTAATATTATTAATTCAATATTATTAATAATTATTATTAATATTATGATTTTTAAAATTTTGTGGTTGTCGTTAGTTGTAGAATCTATATTATCCACAGTATCATAAAACAATGGTCGATGTTTCGAATTTCAACGGGGATCCACTATTTATACCTTGATCTTTGTGACCTTCTTTCATTCTTCATTCACTTCTCGTCCTGAAGATGGATCCTCGTTGGGATTCAAAACGTCGACCATTTTTTTATGATACTGTGGATAATCCAAATTCTGCAATATTGTGATTATTTGTTAAAATTCATTATTTTTAATAATTAATAATTATAATATTATTGTTCTTACTATTAATATTATTTAAGATTTCATAATATAATAATTATTTTTATAATATAATTATTAGTATCAATATTGTTATGAATATTGTGTCTATACCATTAATGCTTATTGGTGTATCTCATCATATATATATATATATATATATATATATATATATATATATATATATATATATATATATATATATATATATATATATATATATATAACAATCAACTAACAATAAAAATAAAAATGGATGAATTCATTATTATTAATTTTAATCTAAGGGGTGATATTCCCAATGTATAATACTTTTGATAGGGTTTATAATATTAGTCATATGGTTTAATACAATTTTTTTGGATTTATAATATTAATCCCTTGGATTTATAATATAAATCCGTTGGATTTATTAATGGAAGGGTTAATATTACTATTTATTTTTTAACCATATTATTTTACTATTATTTATTTTTATTATTTATACTCTTCAATTATAGTTATCAATATTATTCATTCAATATTTTTAATATTTCAATCACATTTACTAATGTGGTTGTGTTAGTAAAATAATAATTTAAAATAAATTTTAGTTGGAATATGTAATTCCTACTTGTTTGTGGTTGTAATTCTCTATTTGAGGAGTCTGTTCCTACAGTATAGGAAGTAGCTAGAACTATATTAATTCCTAGTTTAGTGTGTGGTTAAGAGAATCTCTCAACCACATTATTGTGTGTCCAAGATAGATTTCCTATCTTGATACTGTCTCATGTATAAATGTGTGTACTCTTTAGTTAATTAAATATAGTTTGCAGATTTATATTTTATCTTGGTATCGGAGCTGGTAGAGCCCGTAAGGGCCTTTGGCCCTTACTGGGCATAGAAATATATATTTTATTTAATATTTGTTTGTCCATCAAGAGTCACGATTGTTGTAAGCCATCTGCTCGATCGAAGCCAAATCTGAGCCCGTGTGTTGTTAATTAGGCATGAGAAATTACAAGGCATTATGAAGCTGTTCAGAATCATTGAAGCTGATCTGCGAACCTGTGCCAAAGAAAATAAAAGGTGTTTTAGTTTCTCTAGAAATAGATTGAAGTTGGACCTGCGAATTGCTGAAGGCACAATGTGTTTGAGTTGTGGATCCGTGGGTGGATCCTTTGGTTAGCTGCTGTTGTTTGCGAGACACTGCCTATTTGTGTTTTAAAAGCGATTGGTTTGAGAGTCGTAAATGAAGAGGATATTCGGTTATGGCTAACTTGTTTGGAACTTTGGAACAATGGAAAAATCGCTTTGAAGCTACGTGTAAGACCTCCATTTGCCTTCCTGCATGAGGGAGTAATTAATTGTTATCATTTGATGATGGTTTTCCATCTTGGTTTTCTTCAGAAGCTGGCGAGGGAATTTGCCAGAAAGTTCATTATTGGAAACATTTAAGTCCCACAAGAAACTGAGATCCGGTGACGGCCCTGACAGAATGTTGTTCTACAGGCGCAGAGTTAACACCGGTGGAATCGATCCGCGAAGATTGTTATCGGAAGCTTCGAGCCTCACCAGGCGCCTGAGCCGAGTGAGGTCACTAGGAATCAAACCCGAGAAGTCGTTGGAAGCCAAATATAGCTTGTATGCTCAGTTTCTAAGTCACAATGGATCCAAGCTGTCGTTGAGCTGATTTCCCATAAGGAGAAATAAAACAAGAAAGTGGAGGAAACAATTGCCGACCGTTGAAAGCCATTTTTAGTATAGCGACATGTGTTAAAAAAAAAAAAAAGTGAAAATTCAACAGCACTTACTTATTGCGCTGAATGTTCCAGCCCCTATAGTGAGCAGGTGTGTAGACTACAGTAATAATTTTTTTCTGCAGATCAAAGCACCATTGTCAAGGTCTGGAGGTATCTTCATGTAGAAATTGGAATGATTTGTTTTTTCCAATTGCCTTGCATGTTATGCTCATTTCAATTATTTAGACTTTTCAACTATTACAAAGGTGATGCATATACCGTCTATATTTATGACAGACATCATGCTAAATAATCTAATGTCGGTATGTGCGTGGAGTAGCGTGAGAACATCATGTTTTGATAATCTGATGTCAATTTTTTTGTCCATTTAAGAGCTCATTGTCTTGCAATAGGACAACAGGTATTTCCGTTGGGTCATTTCTACGGTTTTAGAATTGGATATATTGTTCCGTGGATGATAAGGTCTATAGATGGTTATTATAGCTTTAGCAGAAATGTTTACACTTCAACAATTTTGGGAAGGAATGAACTACTCTGTTGTTGTATGGCGAGAAGGTGGACGAGGCCACTAAGAA
Source organism: Pinus albicaulis (assembly GCA_034641835.2). Classification (NCBI taxonomy): domain Eukaryota; kingdom Viridiplantae; phylum Streptophyta; class Pinopsida; order Pinales; family Pinaceae; genus Pinus; species Pinus albicaulis. The sequence goes on from CM076570.1 coordinate 856,089,940, forward strand.
GGGCCAAGTCCTGAAATGATGGTTTTTTTTTTGTTTCAATTCGTCTTAGTTTTTCGTTGGAACTAATCGGTGGTGGCTTCACCCACATGTTTTGTTGGACATTGCAGCTTTCAGGTTGGAATATTTTTTGTTTTGTGATTTATATGCAGTGACCAGATCCATTTATGTTGCAAAGGTCACCTAGTGCCAGTATCGGTTATATTAGCTACTGGTGTTGTGAACGTGGCCTTGTGCAGTGAAGAGGTCGATAGATTTTTGGGGCTTCTGTAGGTGTTAGAAGAGGTGTAGAAGCACGTGGAGTTTTTGGAAGGATTTCAGCTTTTTATGTTTAGATCAGCCTGGCTAAAGTGAATTTGTTGACGACAGAGGATCGGACCATGGAGTCCTGGATTCTTGGTTTGAGAGAGACATTTTGTTATTGTTTCTCTTCATCAGGCTGTGAGTGCCTACGTCTGGATCATCAGTGTTGGAATGCACTGCATTGAGTCCAGTTGAAATGTCATCAATCCGATTCTTTATCAGTGGATCCCTCAGAGGTATCATTGGAGAAAAATGGTTGTTGTTATGTTTGGGAAATAATGATCTTTGGGCAGTGATAGAGAAATTAAATCTGAAGAGTTTATGTTTTTATTTAGTTTCTTGGAATCATGTTTAAAGTTATTGAGCCTTATTGAGCCTAGCTAACTCAATGTAGGTAAAGTTATTTTGTTAGAATTCGCGACTCTAACAAATGACAGGTTAAGTATGGATTTCCAAGAATTTATTTGACAAAGACAAAGATTCCCAAGATGTGAGCAACGAAAGAGGAGGTAATGAAGCAACACCGACTATTATGTTGGACAACAAAGTAAATGCTTGTTTGAGTTACTGTGGATTTATGGGATAGACTCCCTAGCATCTTATAAGCAAGTCTAGGATGATTTTGTAAGTGGTCATTGTATGTACTTGGAGACTTCAGGAGTTAGAGTATGGAATGTAAGCCTTGTTGAGGCATGTGTAAAGTTCGTGGTAATCTCAAAACTACCTTGTAATGGTTTATGGTCAGCCGAAAACCATCTTTTGTCACTGTAAAGTGATGGTTTGTGGTGAACCAGAAACCACATACAGAGCCTTAGTGGCTACAGGATTTTCCCAGTGGTGGCATATTTAAGTTCCGTATTTGCCTAGTGGTAGCAGATCGGACTTGCCCGGTGGTGGCACATTTAAGTTCCATATTTTCCCGATGGTGGCAGATCGGAATTTCTCGGTGGTGGCATATTTAAGTTTTAGATTTTACCGGTGGTGGTAGATCGGACTTGCACGGTGGTGGCATATTGAAGTTGCAAATTTGCCCAGTGGTGGTAGATCGGACTTGCCCTGTGGTGGCAGATTGAAGTTGCAGATTCACCCGGTGGTGGTGGATTTGTAGATACATGTACATATATGCAGTGATAATGGTTGAAAAAATCATGTATGCGAAGGACATCCTACGAGACTAGCTGTAATATCCTGAAAATGGATTCATCAACAAATCATGCCTGAAAAACGAATTATTCAGTTATAATGCCTTCATATATCATATAATATGTTTGAAAATGCTCAGAAACCAAAATAAATAACATCAGCAACCTTTACTCAGCTTTTAAGGACAAAAAGGCGTGGAAAAGTGAGGATTTTGGCCCTAAAATGAGTGTATAAGGAAATATGCGTAAAATGACATCTCAAGGTTCTGGGATATGTTATAATAGGTCAAGAGGGACTTCCATGTCTAATATTAGCTCAAAAAAATGCGTTTTTCTAAGTTAAACAGTTCCTCCTTCCAGACTAGTCAATAAAAACCCTGATTTCCCAAGACTTTGAATATGCAGAAATTTTCTGAAGCAAGGGAAGAATATTTTCTGAAGGAATATGATTTATAACACTATAAATAGTCAAATAATGGATTTATGAGCATGTCATAGGCTTTCAGCAAGGTTAAACATTAGTTTATATAGAAATACCCCTCAAAATAGAGGTGCTGCAAGACAAAGATTGATCCAGAAACACTTCAGCATTTTCTCCAAGAGGTTGAAGCTCATATTTATTATATTACATATCTGAAACTGATAAATACATGAAAAAAAAGATCTATAATGAGACAAAATTCCCAAAGGGCTCTTTATTACTTTCCCCTTGGGGATTTCAGCAATACACGAGAATGCCGGAGCAGATCTGAGTTTTACTGCAGCAGATCTGAAGAATGATTCATAATTTCTGAAGCAAACTTCAATATAATATCATAAATATACTTGGATTGGTTGGCCAATCCAATGATCACCCTCAATCAGAGATCTAACTCCAAAATGATGCCAAAACCCTTGGAATGCTGCTCCTTCAGCAATAACGCAGATCTGGGGAAAGAACTACGCAGTATACCATGAAGAACACTTCGGCCTAATGCCAAGATCAACAAATCAGCTCCAATGTCTCCCAATCTGATCCTCCAAAGGAAAGAAAGGCTCTCCCTCTGAAAAATAAGAGAAGGAAGTGGTGTTGTAAAGTCACCACGGCAACACCCTACAACACAGTATTACACTGCTGCAGCAATAACGCTGTCCTGGAGGATGATGATAAGAAAATAACCTTGCCTGAGCAGGCACTCGAAGTCCGTCAAGGCTAAGGGTGAGATCTCCGCACAGAGACACTCGGTGCACTAAATAATGCAGGAGACAGGCTAAACAACCAGTGTGCCAAGGAAAGACAAATGTCTCACTCAATAATCAATAATCCAAGAATCCAAGCATGCCCCAAATGAGGAGGCTCCTCCATCTTTTATATTGTAGGTTTCCCTCCAAAACCCAATGTAGCCTCTCTCTCTCCTCCACATCCTCATCCTTATCCACATTCTTATCCTTATCTGTGTAGAAGCTTGGAGAAACTTCTAGAGTGTACATAGGCCCCCTCCTTCACCTGGTGTTGGGTCACCCCTTGACTCCCACTTAAGTCACAACGTTGTGCTACTAGGTGAATGTCTTATTTCATTTAGGTGAGTTTAGACCCCCTTTACTCACTTTTTATTTATTTACAAACTATGGGTGGAAAAATAAACAAAATAGAATATTCCAATTTGTTGTCACAAATTAGGAATATTACAGTCCCCCCTGGAAAAATGTTGCTTTCCCTCAAGCAACTTCCTAAGCAAGTCTCCTCCTAGCGGATGCTCTCCACCGATACTACAAAATATGCCTGGGTCCCAAATGTGCCACTGAATCTCCCCTATACTCTGCATCATCCTGATATGAAGGGATCTCTCAATGCCAGGATCCCAAACTGATCTCTCATGGTACCAGCCAACCAACAATCCTCCTAGATCCCATCACCACCATGGCCAATAATAGCCCAAGTCCCATGGCTCAGACTGTGCACTGCCTCTAGCTATGACTGATGAAGACCATGACTCCAGCTGTGCTATATCTGTCATGGTGTAAGCCGTCCCATTGACTGTGTACCAGCTCATCACCTCTCTCCACTCAAGGCATGAAGTGAGGAACATCTCTCTCATGTGGATCCTCCATCCCCAAGCAATCATCCAAACAAAATGAGCCACCTCCCGACACGGAAACTCCTGAAAATCTCCTTCCACCTCAAGCTCTGGTAATGAAGTTGGGCTGAAAATCTGATCTTGGCAAGCATCATAGCTTACCCCATTTTTTCCTTCTCTCCACTCATGACAAGTGTAGAGTGTATGTTGATCTTGGGCTACAAAATCATTGCCCTCCATTGGAAAAGTGAAGAACAATCCTCCAAAGAAGGTTCTTCCAACAATGAAGAACAGGTTGCCCCAAAACAATTCATCCATGAAGAATAGGACATGTGCATCATGGATCATCCTAATGAGATGTTTGCTGAAGGTGTTACATGAGGATACATAATGCAAACAATCTCTCACAAGGATACAACATAGTCTCATCCACTGCAACTTCAGAAAATTACATGGCAAGCAATGTACAAGATTCATCACATCTACTAATGGATAGTAAATGGCTGAATATGAGGAAAACATAATACCAAACACTTGCCCATGGCTGTACAATGTATGAATATCAATCTCATGGCCCACCTCAAAAGAGAACACATATGTAGTAGTGGTGGCCATGCCTCCTCCCATGCTCCCATTAGAACATGTAGTGCAGAGAATGTGAGAATTCTTCCCACTCAAAGACACATCCAACTCATGTGTCTCCCTCATAATCAAGCCTCCCATACAAATCTGATCTATATCAGCAAATGGAGACAAAATCAACAGCAAAATGAAGGAAACACTGAAGGTTACATGTGATGAAAAGAGGTACCAACAGCTTCCCCAACAAGTACAACGCAGTTTTACAAGTTGCTGTTTGATAACAGTACAAGGAAAAATGTTTATGTTACCCATGCATGTCTTCATATGATACATGATATAGTGCTGCAAATGAACATACATGAGGTGATAAAACATTTTACTAAAGCCACAAAAGAGATGGTTGCCTCCATCATGTAGATTGGCCCAATAAAACTCATAGAGCAATATGACAAGCTTGCCCTCCTGTGAAGCAATGCACTGCATAGGAATGGTAAGAGTGTGCAAATCAATGAATCTATAAACAACCTCCTCACTATAGGCTAGAAGTAAGATGGTACATGGGTCCATACATGAGTCCTCCATAGTGTTTTGGCATGCTCTGAAGAAGACTAAACCATGTGCTGCAAACAGATAATCCTCCTGATGCTTGGAAATCCAAGTCAAGAAGAATATGCCATAGATGTCTCTATCATCATTACCTCCTCTAAGTGCAACAATTGTGAAGTGATCCTGGGACCTATGGGTTATAGATCCACCATAACTTTGTTGGGTACACTTCATCCATAAAGTTCTGCTCCAAGGTGACAGCGCTATGAGCTCATGCAAGTAAGCTCCTGTCAATACAAAGCTCTGTTCTTTGACATGCTCCTTGTCAAAGACTCCTCTAATAATGCTGCAACAAATATGGAATACCTCCCAAGATGGAAGTGCTTCCCAATCATCGTTAAATACCAAGGAGATAGTGCCATCTCCTCCTCCTGCAACATCATGCAAAGTGTGAGAGAAAATCTGCCCTTGCTCTCCCAAGCAAAGCAACAAGACATTTTGCTGCCTCCCCATACTTCCATCATACAACTCATATGATGAAGACATAATGAATTATTTGAGTAACACATCAACACCATGCATCCATACTCTATGCTGCTCAATGATGCAAGTATCTAGCCATCTTCTCTCCGTCCTCCTACTCTTAGGAAGAGTATGTGCCAAGTGATGGCCAAACTCTTTCAAGAGCAACCAGCGCAGCCAAGCCTCCTGCTGCCCGGTATCATAGATCTGCAAGTAGCCTCCTAGCTCCTTTCTCATCATCCCCATCCACTTAATCACTTGTGGATGCCTCCTTCTTCTCCTCATCCTGGTACTCTTCCCATGAGGGCTACCATCCTCCCAAATCAAATTACTAATTTTGCACTTCATGGGATTTTGAAATATAAACTTCTCAAGGATCAATGAGACCTTGTCAAGAATCAAATAGGTGGTGGGAAAAAACCTCCCATCATGATGTGTATGGCTCAAGGGATGTCCAACACAAGCATGAGAGATGTTATCCATCCTAAGATGTCCTCCATCTTCTATCTGCTCTTGTGAGAAGGGAAGAAAGTCATTGCATCCCATAGTGTGTCGAAGTGCATCTCCAGTGATATCTCTCCTTGAGACCTCCCTTTCATCCATAGTCTTCCAAAACCAATGAGGTCTTGGATCTGAAAGTAGAAGTTCCTCTTTGAGCTGAGAAGAGCTCATTGAGAAAGTGTCATCTTGAAGGGAGAAAAGGTTTCTTACTCCAAGATGTCTACTATCAACCTTCAAGTCTTCAAACCCCAATCTCCAATGTGATGTAAAATCCAACAATGGCTCATGAGAATGAGTGCGTGATTCCTTCTTGAGTGTTTCCATGTTGCACAACGTAGTGCAACCAAGCTACCTTCGATCTGCATTAGGAACTTCTTGTAGAACTGCAAGAGTCCCATCCTCAAAATCGTTGGCTACTCCAACTGTTGATGCATGTGGCTACTCCTCCATGGGTGTGACAGCGTTTTCACAAGCCCCCTCAAAAGGTGATGTAATCTCTTCTTCTTGATGAGCATTGGAAGCGCATGGTACTTCCTCTTCTTTTTCTTGAACCTTCTTGACCTCCTCAACAATGGATGCATATTTTCTGGATCTGAAAAAGAATAAACTCTTGACCTCCTCAACAGTGGATGCATCTTTCTGGATCTAAAAAAGAATAAACTCTCCTTTTTCACCGTTTCGGTCTTCTTGGGCTTAGACTCATAGGGACTATTGGATTCCTCATGCATGGGAAGAGGTGATCTCCCAGTAGTATGCTGCAAATCTGAACTCTGTATGCTAGAAACTCCATCCTCTCTGAGCTGACAGTAATCTTTGAAGGGAAAAATTGCTTTGAGGTCTTCCCCCATGGACTTCCATTCTCAGAAATAATCTCCAAAGGGTACATGACCACGCTTTTGTGAGATCCTCTTATGTTCCATAAATAATTAGCTCCACAGGCTTAGCCAGAATTATGCTTTGATACCACTGTAATATACCGAAAATGAATTCTTCAGCAAATCATGCCTGAAAAAAGAATTCTTCAGTTATGATGGCTTCAGCTATCATATAATATGTCTGAAAATTCTCAGAAACCAAAATAAATAACAGCAGAAAACTTTACTCAGCTTTTAAGGGCAAAAAGGCGGGGAAAAGTGAGGATTTTGGCCCTAAAATGAGTGTATAAGGAAATATGCGTAAAATGACATCTCAAGGTTCTGGGATATGTTAGAATTGGTCAAGAGGGACTTCCATGTTGAATCTCAGCTCAAAAAAAGGCGTTTTACTAAGTTAAATAGTTCCTCTTTCCCGACTAGTCAATAAAAACCCTGATTTCCCAAGACTTTGAATATGCAGAAATTTTCTGAAGCAAGGGAAGCATATTTTCTGAAGGAATATGATGTATAACACTATAAATAGTCATATAATGGATTTAGGAGCATGGAATAGGCTTTCAGCAAGGTTAAACAGTAGTTTATATAGAAATACCCCTCAAAATAGAGGTGCTGCAAGACAAAGATTGATCCAGAAACACTTCAGCGTTTTCTCCAGGAGGCTGAAGCTTATATTTATTATATTACAGATCTGAAACTGATAAATACATGAAAACAAAGAGCTATAATGAGACAAAATTCCCAAAGGGCTCTTTATTACTTTCCCCTTGGGGATTTCAGCAATACACGAGAATGTCGGAGCAGATCTGAGTTTTACTGCAGAAGATCTAAAGAATGATTCATAATTTCTGAAGCAAAATTCAATATCAGATCAGAAATATACTTGGATTGGTTGGCCAATCCAATGATCACCCTCAATCAGAGATCTAACTCCAAAATGATGCCAAAACCCTTGGAATGCTGCTCCTTCAGCAATAACGCAGATCTGGGGAAAGAACTGTGTAGTATACCATGAAGAACACTTTGGCCTGATGCCAAGATCAAAAAATCAACTCCAATGTCTCCCAATCTGATCCTCCAAAGGAAAGAAAGGCTCTCCCTCTGAAAAACAAGAGAAGGAAGTGGTGTCGTAAAGTCACCACGGCAACACCCTACAACACAGTATTACGCTGCTGCAGCAATAACGCTGTCCTGGAGGATGATGCTAAGAAAATAACCTTGCCTGAGCAGGCACTCGAAGTCCCCTGAGGCTAAGGGTGAGATCTCCGCACGGAGACACTCGGTGCACTAAACAGTGCAATAGACGGGCTAAACAGCCAGCGTGCCAAGGAAAGACAAATATCTCACTCAATAATCAATAATCCAAGAATCCAAGCATGCCCCAAATGAGGAGGCTCCTCCATATTTTATAGTGTAGGTTTCCCTCCAAAACCCAATGTAGCCTCTCTCTCTCCTCCACATCCTCATCCTTATCCACATTCTCATCCTTCTCTGCGTAGAATCTTGGAGAAACTTCTAGAGCATACATAGGCCCCCTCCTTCACGTGGTGTTGGGTCCCCCCTTGACTCCCACTTAAGTCACAACGTTGTGCTACTAGGTGGATGTATGATTTCATTTAGGTGAGTTTAGACCCTCTTTACTCACTTTTTATATATTTACAAACTATGGGTGGCAAAATAAACAAAATAGAATATTCCAATTTGTTGTCACAAATTAGGAATATTACACTAGCGGTTGTAGCGGTTGGTACCCATGCATTCCGGTGGATGGTTTCTCCTTTATATGGACGTCGACATATCATTTTTTATACCACAACTAGAATTTTTGAATTTATATCACGACAAGTAGTCATTAAGGGAGGGAGTTGGAATATGTAATTCCTACTTGTTTGTGGTTGTAATTCTCTATTTGAGGATTTTTTTCCTATAGTATAGGAAGTAGCTAGAACTATATTCACTCCTAGTTTAGTGTGTGGTTGAGAGAATCTCTCAACCACATTATTGTGCGTCCAAGATAGATTTCCTATCTTGAGACTATCTCATGTATAAATGTGTGTACTCTTTGATTAATTAAATATAGTTTGCAGATTGATATTTTATCTATTTTTTCAAAATAAAAAATGTTTGAATATATACAAATATGAACTCTGAAGTTGAATTTCACATGTTTTGTATCAACTTCTAAATTTTAACAAACATTAATATTAGTTTATTTAAAAAAAATCAATTAGCAATCTTTGTGGAAGATAAGGAAATTTTATCACTCTTCCATATTTCATTCTGACTAAATTCTGACACCAACATGAATCAAGTGACTTGATTATTAACAAGTTAAAGAACCAGCTTGAAAGAAAGTAGCATTATGTTTCTGTGTGCTTGACTTTAATTCCTTAAAATTCACTGATACAAATACAATTTTAATGGGAAAATGGCAATGGAAGAGTAATACGTGCATCTATTACTTATGCCATCATCCGTTGTTTTCTATGAAGTCTTCTAAATCCTACTTGGAAAATCAAAATGTCCATCTAAAATTTCCTCTCTACATGATTGACTGAAATTTGAATCCTCTCCAATGTTCACAGCCAACATAGATATTATTGTTATCTAATGTCTATAAGCCAACAATCATTACAAATTTCCCCTGATATGATGAAAATTCTTGATAATGGAATCAAAATGGAAAGAAGAATAAAGAGAAAAACTAAGGATGAGAAAGGCATATTATCTTGGTACTAGCAACACCAATCTCACACCAAGCATTGATATGAACACAAGAGTGTGCTTTCCTTGCTATGGCACTACTCATAGTATTTGTAATTCCAACACACAACACTGCTTTTCTCATAGCATGTGAATCTTCCAACTAAAAGAGACAAATATAGAGTAAAACGTGGTTTTACTTAATATGTAAGTTTGTGTATTTTCATACCAATAGTCCTTATGCCATGATATGTAGGCATGCATAGGAATTTTATGTAAAAAGAGAGTATGTGGTTATTTAGCTAAAGTTTCTTGAAAAGAATATAGATTAAAGAAGGTAATTCTTAAAGATATTTCATGGGTTGAGAGATAAGTTAATGAGTTTTTCTTGGAAAAGAAGTCATGAAGAACTATGTTAGTTTCTCATAATACTTTCTTGGAGAAAGTTTATGTTGAATCTTGTGTGAAAAGGACACTTGTTTTTTGGGGAAATATTATGTTGTTCTTATGGAAAAGAATAACCTCTTGAATATATTAAATTTCTAGATGGATTATATCAACTTCTTGATTTAGGTGTATTAAAGGCTAAGTTAACCTTGTTAGTGTTGCGTAGCTTTTATGCATAAAAGAGGCTATCTATGGTAAATTCTTGGAAGCCAAGCATGAGAAACTTGCATGTAGAATCATAGAGGAACTAGGTTATTTGCATGGATAGAAGATCTATTGAGTATGTGATTATGTTATGTTATCATAACTATTATGTTATATGTCCTCGAAGAGGAATCATGAGTTTGCCTACTCGATTATGTTAAGTACTCTGTTGGGAAATTAATCTTTATGCATTGTATGCATAGGAACAATAGTCAATGTGTTAGCTATAATATATTTTCATGCTCCAAAGGCAAAAGCTGAAGTGGTGGTTCATTTGTTAAAGTTTAAGTAAAGCGAATGCACATTTTCCATTAAAGGAATTCCTGAACAGATATAGTGATTTGTCTTGTACGAATGTGTGCGTGTTAAAATTGTTATAATAATGTGGGAGTTATTTGACATGAATTGATAATTACTTACTCACACTAATGTAGAGATGTTAGAAGAAAGCATGTTGTGACATTGTATTCACATCTCATATATGCAAATGAATAGGTGTTAAAGGATCACTCAAAGATTGATTATTTATTGGATTAAGGCTTTATCTAATCATGCTATGAAATCTTGTAGATGAAATCAATGATAGGGAACGATGGTGACATGTACAAAGGAGATATTATGCCTAATATGGTGGTAGGTAAATGCTTATGGTTCATGTAGATAAGTGCAAGCTGCAGGATGATCCAATGTTCGATGGTCCATTGTAGGGCATCCATGTCACCAAGATATGAAGATGTGATGATATGAAGAATATGAAGATCAAAGGGTAAATGTTATCATATTTATTGTAATGGCTTTAAGCTAGATATTTGTATATTTCCTTGTAATATTTATAAACGATGGTTAAGGGATGGCCTCCCTTATAATCCATTGAGTGAGGGCTGATCACCCTCACGAGCGTTTAATAATAAAATTATATGTTTGCTAGTTTTCACCCTACGGGATTTCCAGGGTATATTGGTGTTCAATGATGTGATTGATTATTGTGTCAAAATGATGATGTTGATTCCTTTCTTGTTGTGAAGTTTCATAATGCCAAGTATGTGATGACTACATAAATAATGAAATGAGTGGAAGGTTACATCATACAGTATTATGTTAATGTATTGTAATGGGAGTTGTTAATGGTTAAGGAGCTTACTATTCTTATTCTAAAGTTACACTATGAACTAGTGAACATTATATGTAATGATGAGTAAGGAATATTTAATAGTGAATGGATAGTTACCCATGAGTAACTTGTATAAAAATTTTAACTCCTTGCATTTCCATGTGAAGTTATCGGTGTATGTTACAAGTGGTATCAGAGCTAAAGGTTGCAGCACTGGCGCCTCTGGGATTTTTTAAGAGAAAATAAATTGATGTATGCTGCTAACGGACATGAGTTAAGTTAGGATTCTAGCAATCTACATATTGAATGATGTATGCAGTATAACTACATTAGAGATTAATGAGTAATAAATGTTGTTGCAAAATGGTTTTCATAACATTGGAATCCTGTTGAGTATGAAAGACAATAAAACCTTTGTTGTACTTAATAACATACTGGGTACTCACTAGTGAAAGTGAGAAGACAATAAAACCTTAGTTGAAAATCTTGAGTACTCTCTAGTGAAAATGAGAGTCGTTTATTAATAGTGGTTATATGACATATTACTCATACATGTAGTGAACATAATGACCTCAAAATGTTGAAGCTTGATAGTTGTCTTTCGAGACACTCGTTGCAGGATATTAATGACACTCAACATGTTGCACCTTGCTATTAATATTTGTGTTTCAACTTACTGCTTGACTCAGCTGAAATCTAGGCATGTCAAACGAAATCCTGGCAAACAATCCGATCTTCTGAGAGCTTCATAAGCTTTCCTCCTGAAATCTTGTCGATGCTGCTAAAAGAAAACATTGTTGTAGAGGAGAAATGTGAATTTCCTGATGGGAATGAGTACTGCAGTAGGGAGAGAAGTTCTTCAAATGAAATAAAGATAAGTATTTTATGCTATTTTATTTTAAGAAGTCTATGCATATGCATGTTGATTTCCTTTAATAAGGAATTGTTATATATGTAAAAAAAATGGCATTGAATGATATTAGCTTCTATTTTAAAAATGTGCATGCTGTTATCATATACTTTTTCCGGATAAGAATATGCATATGAGATTAATATGTGTATTATGCTTTATTTCTTTAGAAAAGAAAGTATAAAAAGCATGAAAGAAAAATAGTTACCTTTCTTTTGAGTTTGAAAAGAAGTAATTGTTTTTGAATGCAATAAAATCTCTAAAATCACCATGCACTACTTTAAAAAGATGAATGTGTATAGTGATGGTGTGTGAAACTAATGCAAGAATGAAAAAGATGAGGAAAGTCCTACTATAAGATGATATAGTGTTAAAATTAAATTGAATGAAGCCTCTTAATGGATCAAGTTGTGAGACTTAATTGTAATGACTAGTGACTGACTAGTTTTTGCATGAGTCGTCATTATTAGTGGCATGGAATGACTAGTTATAGAGTGACTTGTGTCATGGTTTCATTAAAATTATTAATAGAATTGATTAGTTATGAATGAATAACTAATGGAAGTTATATGCATGAATCGATTTTGACTGAAGCTATTTGAAAGTTGTGAACACGTGATTATGATAATTACTTCGTGTGTCAGTCTATTGGAACAGAACATTATGGGAATTGGAAATGTTTGCACTCATACCCTAATCGTTATTGACACATACGCATTAATGAATATTTGTATATACTTTTATGCATGACGACATTGTATGCATGTCAACATTTTATGCAGGAACTTAAAATGATTGCGTAAGATAATATGTTCTTGAGAAATGCATATTTACGATTAGCATTGTTTCTTATAGTAAGCATGGGTAGCTTAATGGAAACAGAAAATCTGTGAAAATAAAACATTGCAAACATTGCAATGTGAATTGCAATAGTAAATGTTAAAGTATCATGTTTTAATGATTTCAAAAATAATAATGTACAACACATATATGTTACTTCCAGGGGGGAAGTTGTGACAACTTCATTAAAGTTAGCTAGCATTAACTGGTTAAAGACAATTTGTTTAATTTTCTTTTATCTGGCAAGAAAAACTGAAATCATCACTATAGATAAAAAAAATTATTTAATTTGCTGAAATTAATTAATGAAAATAAAATCTTTTTAAGCTGATGGTAAAAATGTTTCCAAGAATAGGAGGTGGTTGGGGACAGTTGGAAAGACAGTTGCCTACTCCTTTGAGGATAAAGATGGATCCCAGGGGAGGAGTAGGGGTTCTGTGCAAAGTGGTAAAGGGGAGTATTTTCTAGATCTATTTGGGATCAGTTGAAATTAACTCACAACAACCCTTGTAAAACTAGAATTTCTGAGTTTGACTGGATTGGCCATCCAGACGTCATAGCAGAAAGAGAAAATCTATTCCACTTTTAACCCATGGCACAGTCTAGATTATAGAGCTAGGGGAAAGTGGAGGACGTAATAGCCTCCCTTGATGGTTGGGAGGACCACAGCTTGAAAGACTAAATTTCCAGATAAGTATAAAGACTTTTTAGTGTGTTGTGCTATTTTGAATTGATATGGAGAGATTAACTGTCTGGATGTGAAAATGACTCGATTTGGTTGTGGAAACCAACTCCTATGGGTTGGGAGGAGAATTTTGTTTACCATTGTGGTTTTTATAATGGAACAAGTTAAGTAATAAGTTATGTGTTACATTAAAATGAAATACTGAATGTATAAGTCATTTATTTTATTACTGATTTGTTTGAATGTCTTAATAGAGGCTAGGATATGCCTATGGTGCATTGATTTACCATTGGTACGATTAGAGAGCTAGGTGCTCTCTGAGTATTTTTTGAAGTACTGTGTGGATGTCTTTAGCAGGAGCTAAGATAGTGTGCACGTGATGCATTGATGAGAGGGTTGGTTCTCTCTGAGTACTTATGGAAGTACTTTGATTAAAACATCTCTTTATATTGCAATAATTTTTTATGGTTGCAAGTATTTTCATTTGATTGAAACTATGTGACTAATGTGATTGAATTTTTAGTCATACATTGCAAGCTCTTTCCAGGAAGTGTTGATGGGTGTTCAAACATTCTCAGAGAGCTTGCGTAAAAGCCATCATTCTTCCAATAGTAATTGATAAATAATGGTAAGTTCGTATAGATATTTTTCTATATTTTTATCAATTGAATAAGGGATAAGAAGATAGAAATGGAAATGGAATATTCTTTGTGCTATACATGCTTATGAATATGTATAAAAACATTATTGTTTCAATTAATTGCATTTAAAGAAAAGAAAGTGTTTCCTTGTGAGGGGAAGGACCCCTTTGGGTTGTTTATATCATTATATCATGATTATAAGTTTAAGTTTTAGTGAGAGAAGCACATCGAGGATGGTGTTCTCTTAAGGGGGGGAGTATGTAACAGACCTCTCCCGTAAACACTTATGGTAAATTAATTTTTATGTTGGAATCAAGATTCATTTTAAAACCAATTCTTGATAACGAATTCTTGATATGAAAGTGGAGTTGCACAACCCTTTGGAGTGTACGAATGGTTTTCAGTTCTCCTTCTCTCCACGGGATCCCCTTCTTAGTGCTCGTGGTTTTTCTTAGAATCGAATACCAATATAGCTAGTTGTTTGAACTCCCTCATTCTTGGTTCACTGATTTGGGTTTAGATCAAGTGGAACACAAATATCTCCAAGCATAGAATGATAATCCAATGGGCGGTCAATCTCAATCCTCTACAGCTGTTATGTTACTCAAGAGATCCACAGGCATATAAAAAATTGGGATTAAAAGTGATAGTCGACCTAAACAAGAGCAGCATCTTCTCGTGGTTAACGTGGAATCTTACAGACAACCTTTATAGACGGTCGAGTCAAATGTTAAAAGATAAGCAATTTTATTTTATGGATTTTAATAGTTGCAATAAAGTTTATTTTAAAACTTGAAATGTCTGTCCATGAAGGAAGGACACACATCTCAAATCCAGGTTGAACAATGATTTTTCAAGAGATAAGTATTAATATCTCTCTTTTCTTGAAAACAATATTTATTACATGTATGGTTGAACAATGAGTTTTAAGAGATAAGTACTAATATCTTCTTTCCTTGAAAGCAATAGTTATTACATTTATGGAAAATACACTGCTTACAAAGTAAATAACTGTTGAGTTACAGTTTCTTTAAAAAGGATATGTATTTTCCAAGTACGTAAAACTGCTATTTTTGTGTTGAAGTTTCCTTGAAAGGAGTTGGGAATTTGGTTTCTGGAAAAAGAAACATGTGTGTGCTTGAAAATTTAACTAATATTCTTTTGATTCTTCTTGAGAGAAATATATATATTTTGAAAATAAATCTTGCATGTGAATCTTGCAACTAAAAGAGACAAATATAGAGTAAAACGTGGTTTTACTTAATATGTAAGTTTGTGTATTTTCATACCAATATTCCTTGTGCGATGATATGTAGGCATGCATAGGAATTTTATGTAAAAAGAGAGTATGTGGTTATTTGGCTAAAGTTTCTTGAAAATAATATAGATTAAAGAAGGTCATTCTTAAACACATTTCATGGGTTGAGAGATAAGGTAATGAGTTTTTCTTGGAAAAGAAGTCATGAAGAACTATGTTAGCTTCTCATAATACTTTCTTGGAGAAAGTTTATGTTGAATCTTGTGTGAAAAGAACACTTGCTTCTTGGGAAAATATTATGTTGTTTTTACGGAAAATAATAACCTCTTGAATATATTACATTGCTAGATGGATTATATCAACTTCTTGATTTAGATGTATTAAAGGTTAAGTTAACCTTGTTAGTGTTGCGTAGCTTTTATGCATAAAAGAGGCTATCTATCATAAATTCTTGGAAGCCAAGCATGAGCAACTTGCATGTAGAATCATAGAGAAATAAAGTTCTTTGCATGGATAGAAGATCTATTGAGTATGTGATTATGTTATGCTATCATAACTATTATGTTATATGTCCTCGAAGAGGAATCATGAGTTTGCCTACTCGATTATGTTAAGTACTCTGTTGGGAAATTAATCTTTATGCATTGTATGCATAGGAACAACAGTCAATGTGTTAGATTTAATATATTTTCATGCTCCAAAGGCAAAAGCTGAAGTGGTGGTTCTTTTGTTAAAGTTTAAGTAAAGCAAATGCACATTTTCCATTAAAGGAATTCCTGAATAGATATAGTGATTTGTCTTGTATCAATATGTGCATGTGAAAATTTTCATAATAATGTGGGAGTTATTTGACATGAATTGATAATTACTTACTCACACTAATGTAGAGATGTTAGAATAAAGCATGTTTTGACATTGTATTCACATCTCATATATGCAAATGAATAGGTGTTAAAAGATCACTCAAAGATTGATTATTTATTGGATTAAGGCTTTATCTAATCATGCTATGAAATCTTGTAGATGACATCAATGATAGGGAATGATGGTGACATGTACAAAGGAGATATTATGCCTAATATGGTGACAGGTAAATGATTATGGTTCATGCAGATAAGCGCAAGCTGCAGGATGATCCAATGTTCGATGGTCCATTGTAGGGCATCCATGTCACCAAGATATGAAGATGTGATGATATGAATAATATGAAAATCGGAGGGTAAATGCTATCATATTTATTGTAATGGCTTTAAGCTAGATATTTGTATATTTCCTTGTAAGATTTAAAAACGATGGTTAAGGGATGGTCTCCCTTATAATCCATTGAGCGAGGGTTGATCACCCTCACGAGCGTTTAATAATAAAATTAAACGTTTGCTGGTTTTCACCCTACGGGGTTTCCAGGGTATATTGGTTTTCAATGATGTGATTGATTATTGTGTCAAAATGATGACGTTGATTTTTTTGTTGTTGTGAAGTTTCATAATGCCAAGTATGTGATGACTACATAAATAATGAAATGAGTGGAAGGTTACATCATACAGTATTATGTTAATGTATTGTAATGGGAGTTGTTAATGGGAGCTTACTATTCTTATTTTAAAGTTACACTATGAACTGCTGAACATTCTATGTAATGATGAGTAAGGAATATTTAATAGTGAATGTATAGTTACAAATGAGTAACTTGTATAAAATTTTTTACTCCTTACATTTCCATGTGAATTTATCGGTGTATGTTACAGAGTATCTAATGTTTCTCCCGTGAATGACAAATATTGTGGTGTCTTCTCTATAAATTGGTCCTTGCATATCTAGTAAATCACTTACAAGCTCCATTTTCACGAGGAGACCTTCATGTAGAAATCAATGCACAAACCATTAGTATGTAAAATATTGAAATCGAATCTCCATTATAACTCCAAAGGTTTGAAAGCATTCATTGTGGTTTTTCCAATACCATGATTACATTTAATCTTACCAAAAATCTCTTCTTTAATACATCTAGTTTCCAAGGAAAAATTACAGCTGGTATAACAAACAATAAAAAATAATTCCCTTGCACAACCTAATTACTAATGAATGATCCTTATGGCCGCCGAAAAGAACACCCTTTAGCTTCTAGTTCCCTCCTCAAATTAGTCTTCCTCTCATTATTATTGTTAAAGTATCAGGCTGTTCATGGATTTGTTTTTTCATGAAATGCTGATATATTCTCTTTTTTATATTTTCAACTTCCATATTTAAGATAGATAAATCTCATTCAATAGAGGCAGGACATGGTAAACACCTTTTCTTCTTTCCTTTTTCAAAATAAAACTTTAATACTGACACGTTACCATAATATCATAAGCATATAAAATAATTGCATGCTTGTGTGATTCATGTGTGGTAATTCATCGACACATTGCATATTTTAACAAATAGAACACATTTTTCAAGTTTGTATTAGTGTCTAAGTGTCAAATTGATACTGAGATTAAAATAAAATTGCATGGAGGATATGCCTGTTTCATTGATGGAAAGAATGTCAAGTTTCATTCTCGAGTAATATGATGGTTTGCTCTTGAAAAGCAATGCCTCTAGCCTTGGAGGAGATTTCTAAGATAAAAGCATCACAACTTATGACATACCTCAGCAGATAAACTTCATTAACCTCAAGGATGAATACCTTTCTTGTATGCTCAAATAATGCATTCGCATCACTTGAAAAGAACAATTATTTTAGATTTCCATTCTCCTTTAGTATAACTTTTCCATCGTGAAAAGAACCTTTAGGCTTCCCATCCTTAGTGAATTACTAAAGTATATGGATATAATAAGAAGGTGTTGTTTACACTGATCAGTCAAAATCGGCACTTACCTTTTAAAGAGTGGAAACATAAAACTAGGTAACACTTTTGTGACAAACGCGCTTGAAAATTTTATAATCTCATGTTTTTGGCTGAACTTCTAGTTTTTTCTGCCCAAATTTTCTGTTGTTTATGTTAACGTTGATCACTAATCAAATTTTTGACCAGATGTGGAAAAACATGGAAAGATAGTTCATACGAACTTTTTAAATAATTCTCCCAAACTTTTGCTTATAAATATAATGACCCTAAAACCGCAGAAAGATTTACTTCACATTCAATTTACCATTAGTTTAACGTTGGAGGATCCACTGGAGGAATTTGGTGACATTGATAGCGAGTGGGTATGTATGATGTGAGTTTTTTCTAGTTGTTTGTTGCGTTTTTTTGTTTTGTTTGTTGCGTTTTTTTTGTTTTTTAGTTTTAAGGGTTGAGATTATATTAATTTTGTTATGGTTTTTTTAGTATTTTTGTAGGATTTTATCATGGTCGTCGTATTGAATCTTCATCGGTGTTCTTTGATGTACTTCATTAGGTTCCTCGACATCCTCGTCTCCTCGGCTTCCTTCGTCAGGTCGCTAAGTATCCTAGTCTCCTCCACGTCCAGACAAGGTAAGTATATTTGTATTCTTGATGCGTGCAATGCTGGCAATATATTTTTAAGGAAAAGATTTTTTGTATGTCTATCTATAGGTCTTTGCTACAGGTAAACGTGTGCATATATTTGATGTCTATACTTGCTATGGAAAAGGTTAGTTGGAAACTTCCATATTTAGTTGGAAATAATACATGTAGAGCTATGAAAAAGATTAGTTGGAAACTTGCATATTTAGTAGTGGCTCAATTAATCAAGCTATAAATAGGAACATTCGCTATTTATTGGTGCCTTGGTTACTCACCCATGAAATGATGCGGAACACCTATGGAAATTTTTTGTTGGAAACATATATATTTTAACCATGGTGAATCTGGGATTAATCTAGGGTATATCAGGATTAAATTTAATGGCTACTTTATTATAGTAAGAGTATACATAGCAACCAACATACCAGATATACTAGATTTTATGATTTAACAAGAGGGAAGAGACTAAAAAAATAATGAGAACTTTTTCCCAATAAAGTTTATTATTAAGCCACATATCACTCTATTGGAAACCTTGGTATTTCCTGGTTCCTTGGTTGCTAAAACTACGACCAAGAACCTTCCTCATCTATTGGTTTCTTGGTTAAAAACCCATGAAATGTTTCCGAACACAATGTTGAGATTTTATTTCTTATTTTTAATCAAATCTAGAGGAAAATCTCATGTAGGTGACAACAATAGGATTTGTTGCTACATTGGCTCCATCAATTTCTGATGAGGAGTTAATGCATCCTATATTTGTTGTGAGAGAATTTATGAGTTTTTTTTCATTCACAGCTATAAAATGTAAGCCCGTAGAGGCAAGAGAGCATGAGGAGGAATGTGTAGTGAGGAAGGCTGAGCAGATGAGAAACTCTGCTATTGTATTTCTGCAGTTGATTAATGAGATTGCCGATGCCCTGTTAGGTGGACGTAGCCCAGATTGGTTGGGTGAACCATGTTAAATCTGCTGTTCTTTATGTGTGTTTGAATGCTGTGTGTTTCATTCGATTTATATTTCCGCTGCCGTATCTCTAACAATTGGTATCGGAGTGTGTGTTAATGTATTACAGCAAGAATTGACCGCCGTTTGTGAGCAAGCTTTGACAGCCAAAAGAAGTTCTACGTGTTGTGATCGTGGACCGTGGTTGAACGTGGTTGCGTTAGAATTAATGCAGAACAGATTAAATGGCGCTGTTGTTGACCTGCGTTAAAATTTGTTGTCTGTGTGGAGAAAAGAAATAAATGGTTTTATATGGAGAGAATTGCTGCTGAGCGTTGTGATTTGTTGCCCAGAGATCTGAATAGTAGCAATGCTCTGAACGCAGAAGTTAAGGCTGATCGAACTGCGTGCAGAATGATCTTCAACGAAGCGGAGGTTTGATCTCAGTGCGGCTGGGCTGGATAAGACTCCAAACGCTGGATGAGCCGTGAGCCACTGTGATGCTGTGATTGCCGTGGACGTGAGCAACTGGCGTATGGTTAAATCGGTTTATTAAAATGCCAACGTTGAACTTATAAATTTTTGCATTAAGGTGACACTTTATTCATTTAATAGGAGGTGGCCCATTATAAATCATTTTTAAATGATGTCATAAGTTGGAATTTCATATCGTACAAGTTTTTAAAATCGATTTGTAATTTTAGTGCCATTTGCATATGGTATTAAGGGAAAGGCACTTTAAAGGTGAAGGGTATTTTTCTTTAAGGGAATTCTTTATTAAAAAGGGCATTATTTATTAAAAAGTTGCAACTGGAGATTTTGTGACATGAGTTACTAAACATGGCAAAAACACAAAGTGCCCGTTTTGAGATCGAGAAGTTCAATGGCAAAAACAACTTCGAGATCTGGAAGGTGAAGATGTATGATCTGCTTGTACAACAAGGCGTGGTGAAGGCGTTGTTGGGAAAATCCAAACAGCCTTACACCATGACAGATGATGAATGGAGTGATCTGGATGAAAGAGCACTGAGCGGCATTCGACTATGTTTGGCGGATGATGTTTTGTTTAACATCGTGTCAGAGAAAACTGCTGTTGGTTTGTGGACAAAGCTTGAAAAGCTGTACATGACAAAATCCTTAACCAATAGGATTCTTCTGAAGCGACAGTTGTACAGCTTGCGCATGAAAGAAGGTACGATGATTACTGATCATCTGAATACCTTTAATACTCTCCTGGTGCATTTAGAAAGTATAGAAGTAAAATTTGAATCAGAAGATAAAGTTGTAACTTTATTATGCTCGTTGCCCAAGTCATGGGATCATTTTGTTACTTCTATAAGTCTTAGTTCATCAGAAACCCTTGAATTTGATGATGTTTTTGGAGCCTTTTTGTCCGAAGAAACAAGGAAGAGGTCAAATTCAGAAACCTCTACATCAGAAGCAATGATGGTCAGAGGTCGTTCCAAAGAAAGATGCTTCAGTAAGCACAACAACTCGCGTTCAAAATCGAAAGGGAAGAAGAGTAAGGTAAAGTGTTGGTTTTGTGGCAAATCAGGACATTTGAAGAAGGACTATTGGAAGAGACAGCAAACATCCAAAGGAGACTCTTCGACAGAGAAGAAAGAAGCAAACACGACAGATACAGGTTCGGCATCGATTTCAGGTATGAGTGATGAAGTGTTATCAGTTAGTTTGTCTAATCATGATCAACATTGGCTGTTAGATTCTAGTGCGTCAAATCACATGTGCATTCATAGAGAGTGGTTTAAAACTTATAAATCAATCAATGATGGGGTGGTTTATATGGGAAATGATGCCTCATGTAATATTGTGGGAATTGGAAGCGTCCATATTAAAATGTTTGATGGGACAAATAAAATTCTAACCGATGTAAGACACGTACCTGAACTAAGAAAAAACCTCATTTCACTAGGAGTACTAGACACTAATGGATATAAAACCTTTATTCAAGGTGGAGTAATGAAATTTTATAAAGGAATTTTACTAGTAATGAAAGCAAAGAAGGTTGGGAATCTTTTTCAGTTAGAAGGAAGAACAGAGTCAGATCATGCTTCTACAGTATCTGAAAATGATAGTAATTCTATTCGTTTATGGCATCAAAGGTTGGGCCATATGAGCGAAAGAGGATTAAAATTTTTATCTGATCGTAAGTTACTTCCTAGTTTAAAATCTTCTAAGTTAGATTTCTGCAAACATTGTTTGTTTGGGAAACAAAGCAAGCAGAAGTTTAAAACTGGAAAACATACTAGTAAGGGAATCCTTGATTATATCCATTCTGATGTTTGGGGTCCATCTCCTACAACCTCATATGGAGGATTGTCATATTTTGTATCTTTTATTGATGATTTCTCTAGAAAAGTATGGGTCTACATGTTAAAGAAGAAGTCTGATGTATTCACAGTTTTCAAACAGTTTAGAGCATTAGTTTAAAACATCACTGGAAGAACCATTAAATGTTTAAGAAATGACAATGGTGGTGAGTTTACTTCAAAGGAATTCGATAATTATTGCAAGGATGCTGGGATCGAAAGACATAAAACCACTGTATATACTCCTCAGCAAAACGGAGTTGTTGAACGCATGAACATGACTCTTTTAGAGAGAGCAAGAAGTATGCTTAGTAACGCCAATTTGCAGAAGGAATTGTGGACAGAAGCGGTTTCTGCAGCTTGTTACTTGGTAAATTGATCACCATCAACTGCAATAGGATGCAAAATTCCTCAAGAGGTATGGAAAAGTTATCCATGTGATTATTCTAAACTGAAAGTTTTTGGTTGTGATGCATATGCTCTAGTTCCGAAACATCAGCGTTCTAAATTAGATCCTAAATCAAAAAGCTATATCTTTGTTGGATATGGTGATGGGACTAAGGGATACAGGTTGTGGGATCCTACTACTCACAAGATCATCATTAACAGAGATGTTAAATTTAATGAATCCTCACTTGAAAATCCAGATGTAGATGATAAATTGAAACAGAATAATGTACCTCAGCTTCAACACATTCAGTTTGAAACCAGTTCAAATACTGATGATAGTCTAGATGAACAAGTTTTAGATTAAGATCATGAACAAGTTTTAGATGCAGATCATGAACATGTTTCAGATGCTGATCATGAAGAAGTTCCTACAGATAATAATCAGCAAATTGTGGAAGTACCAGAAACATCTTTAAGGAGGTCTACGAGAATCAGACGACTTCCTAAAAGGTATGATGATTATGTTACTTCAGTTGCTTTAACTGCTAACGATGATGAACCTTTTTGCTATCAGGAAGCTATAGAAGGTTCAAATAGTGGTAAGTGGAAAGAGGTATGAAGGACGAGATGAAGGCGTTAGCGAAGAATGCCACATGGGATCTGGTAGAACTTCCTAAAGACAGAAAAACTGTGGGATGTAAGTTGGTTTACAAGTTGAAGAAAGGTGTTGATGATACAGAAGACAAGTACAAAGCGAGGCTAGTCGCAAAAGGTTTTTCTCAGAAAGCAGGCGTTGACTTTCATGAGATTTTTTCACCAGTTGTGAAAATTGTTTCAATTCGGATTGTGTTAGCATTAGTTGCTTTACTTGATTTATAATTACAACAACTAGATGTTAAAATTGCTTTTTTACATGGAGATTTAGATGAGGAAATTTACATGTAACAACTGGAAGGGTTTGTTCAAAATCGCAACAGGAAATTTGTTTGTAGGCTCAAGAAATCATTGTATGGTCTGAAGCAGTCACCTCGACAGTGGTACAAGAAATTTGATTCTTTCATGATGAGTCAAAATTATATAAGAAGTGAATATGATCATTGTGTTTACTTTAAGAAATTAAGTAATGGCATGTTCATTATCTTAGTGTTGTATGTTGACGATATGCTTTTAGCAAGAAAAAGCATAATAGAGATCAACAGGTTAAAGGCTTAGATGGCTAGGACATTTGATATGAAAGATCTAGGAGCAGCAAGAGAGATTTTGGGCATGGAGATTTTCAGAGACAGGAGCAATGGTAAGCTGTGGCTATCACAACAGAAGTATGTTGAGAAGATACTCTTGAGGTTTGGTATGAACAATGTGAAGCCTGTTTCAGTCCCTTTTGCTTCCCATTTTAAGCTTTCTTCAAGTTTATGTCCTAACACTAATGAAGAAAAGGAATATATGTCTCGAATTCCATATGCCAATGTAGTAGGTTGTTTGATGTATGCAATGGTTTGTACTCGACCAGATATTTCACATGCAGTTGGGGTTGTCAGCAGGTATATGGAAAATCTAGGAAAAGAACACTGGTCAGCAGTGAAATGGGTGCTTCGGTATTTGAGAGGCACAAGTGATTATTGTATCACTTATAACAGGAGCAATGAATATGCTTGTGGATATGTTGATTCTGATTTTGTAGGTGATTTGGATAAGGGAAGGTCAACTTCAGGGTATGTCTTTACTCTTGCAGGTGGAGCTATTAGCGGGATGTCAAAGCTACAAAACATTGTTGCTTTATCCACTACAGAAGCAGACTACATAGCTGCTTCGCATGCTTGCAAAGAAGCGGTTTGCTTGAAAGGTTTGTTTGGTGAGTTTGGTAGGTTGCAGGACAGCATCAAGTTATTTTGTGATAGTCAAAGTGCAATTCACTTATCTAAAAATCTTGCCTATCATAGTAAGTCAAAGCATATACCTATCAAGTAATTTTGTAAGACAGGTTATCACTGAAAGGGGAGTGTCTCTTGAAAAAGTGCATACAAAGGAAAACTGTGCAGACATGTTCACGAAACCAGTTTTGTTAGAGAAGCTACGATGGTGTCTGGCTTCTTTTGGCTTGCAGAAAAGATAAAAATAATAATGAAACAGGGTATCAGGCTAATTTTTGTCAAGGTGGAGATTGTTCAGATTTTATTTCTTATTTTTAATTAAATCTGGAGGAAAATCTCATGTAGTTGACAACAATAGGATTTGTTGCTACATTGGCTCCATCAGTTTCTGATGAGGAGTTAATGCATCCTATATTTGTTGTGAGAGAATTTATGAGTTTGTTTTCATTCACAGCTATAAAATGTAAGCTCGTAGAGGCAAGAGAGCATGAGGAGGAATGTGTAGTGAGGAAGGCTGAGCAGATGAGAAACTCTGCTATTGTATTTCTGCAGTTGATTAATGAGATTGCCGATGCCCTGTTAGGTGGACGTAGCCCAGATTGGTTGGGTGAACCACATTAAATCTGTTGTTCTTTATGTGTGTTTGAATGCTGTGTGTGTCATTCGATTTATATTTCCGCTGCCGTATCTCTAACACACAAAAAAAAAATTGCATAGTTTATGAGACCTGCTCAAGTTTTTCACTCCTATCGCATTCACGATTCCACACAAGTATCATATACTATGACATCGCGAAGTTATGGCTAGAATTAAAATGTGGAAGAGCTTTAACTTCCCTCCAATTCTTCGGGTAGAAACCAATGCTAGAGAAAACAACGAAGATTCTTATATATATTTAAAAACCAATCAAATTAGCTTGTTATTAGCCGCAAAAAACATTATATAACAATATCCTTGCACACCCGATTATTATTACTAGAGTGCTTCCCTTCAATGCATAATCTTATTAAATAATATTCTTGCACGCCAATTTATTTGTAAGTAAATTTCAGTAATTGGCCCAGTTTCACATGTTCCTTTTGTGCCGTATTGTCAGGCGGAGGGAATGAAGATCAGCAATATTAAATATACCCATCATTCATGCTTCATTCTTTCCTTTTTTTCTTAGCTTCTATCAACTTGGTGAAATATTGACTGTAGCCTTAATCAATCTTGAAGCTATCCCACAAATACTCTAATTCTTAGGTAAGTGAATCTCCTTCATGCCTCTTGAATTCATGTATTAGAGATTTAAAAATATCACCCCCTTACACACAGATCCAAAAAAATATCTATGTGTTGTGCGTTGCTTCACTCCATTTGGTGTTGAGGTTGATGCTCATCATTGAGTGCAGCATTGACCTTTTGAATGCTCATCATTGAGTGCAACATTAAGATAAATTACTGTCTACTACAGGTAAATGCACGTAAATGTATCCGTAGTTAGGTAATACATTCTAGTTGATTAGTACTGAATGACAGAAGAATCCAGTAATTTATTAAGTGAGTTTATTTAAAAGGAATTAAATGTTGTCGTAATGCACTAGTAATATATCTTTCTCTATTCCTGAAATAATGGTAGCTAAGTACCTGTTTGTTCCAAGTCAGCAGAAAACAGTATATCACTAGCCTAGCTTCATGAATCCACTCATACCTTAGTGGTTATGTGGTAAATATATACTACTTAAAACCGTTTGTTTTTGTAATTTCCGTGGGTGTTAGAGGCTTAAACCAGAAGCCAAATAATCTTCTATTGAAAGGAATTTCTATGTATTTGACTAAATGAAGTATAGAACAAGATTGTGCATGTTTATTTATTTCAAAAAATAACAAACTAATTTATCTAAAACCATTTTCCCTAATAAATTAAATTTATGTAATATACCTCGCTTGAGTCAATATGCTAAAGAAATTTATCTTCAAATTCTCACCTAGCCTCACTAACTCACCTTCAACAACTTGTGATCTATGGGCTCCAACCGCTCACCTAGCTTCACTAACTCACCTTAAACAACTTGATATTTACGGGCTCCAACCTGATATTTAAAAATTTAATTTTAATAATAAGGTTCAACATGTAAAAATTATTCCCGAATATGACTACCAACAACAATTTAGTTTCAAACATGTTGAATTCCAATTTAAATGATGGCCATATGTATGAACATGTCAAAATTTCAAACTGTAATTTTTATATTTTTTTAAGATCACGTATATGAAAAAGTTGTTGGAAGTATTGGAAGTAAACTCTACATTTCATATTTGTATAATACGATACCAGTCTAATTTGATATCTAATAACTTTGAAGATAGATCACATTTTTATGCAGCTGGAAAATTTTTGTTTGTACAGAAAATATTTTGATTGACCCATTTACTGGATTTACATAAGGAGCCATGAGAACCAACAATTTATTGCATGGCCAACTAATATGTATGCCAATGCTCTCGGTATAAATTCTCACACAAGTTCCTTTCGAAAAATTCCTTTTAAATAACAATGATCGAAAATATTAAAACGTTTTTACGTTCGAGTTGGCTATTACAAATTTAGTAGCATATATCTAAACAAAAAGAAGAAAATTATTAAAGTAGGGGAAACCATAATTTGGAGATATGGCTCACAATTCATCCAAAAAGGGATTACCCTTGCTAATATAATAAGCCGTAGTTTAACTAGACTGTTTTTAGTTCTAAAAATCATGGAAATTCCGGTAAGATTTTAAGAAAATTCCACATGGATTTTTGTAAATCCACGTTATAACTATCAAACTTTAATATTTTGGGTGTCCTAGAAGTTTTGATGGTGCTAAAAGTAAGATTTATTAAATCTTTTTGGCTCGGATTTTGGCCAATTTTGTCCGTCCAATTTTGTCCGTCCAGGAAATTCCTCCGTCTCATTAGACAACTACATATAATAACTTAGAGGCAATATCAAAATAACAATTATTTTCCAAGGGAATTCACTAATTTTTTTTTTCCTCTCTTGTGTGGTTTTTTATGAAAATCTCTCCACCTTCCTACTTATATGCATTTCTTCACATGTTAGTGATAATGACAACAAACATCAAAAAAATATTTTCGTTACATTGCATTCAAAATAGTATTTTATTTATATTGAATTTTAAATGCACAAATGTCATCCTACTAGTCACCTACCTAATCGGAATCTAGATTAAGAGCAAAAATTTGCCAAAAATTCAAAGTGATCAGAATTGCACCAAATCAGAACCACCGGATCTCACCTGTCGCCAGGAATCTAGCGCAATTCTTTTCACTCAACACAAATTTTGTATGAGGAAGTTAGAGCTTGTTGATCGCTGTGTCAAACAAGCAATTTTTTCAGAGAAAAGAAAGAGTCAAACAGGGTCAAAGGCTAAAAAATCGGGTTTTCCTACATTTCACCCAATGACACTATGACAAGTGTCATTACATGATTCAGTAGAAAGGTTTGAAGGTAAAAAAATTTTAAGTGTTGTTCCTAAGGTCAAATTTCAAAATTGTTTTATATGGTTGGAACAGTCCAACAAGAGGCAGACACATGTTGCAGCCTGGGGCCGCCATGTGCCCCCTCTGGTGGACCTATCCAAAATCCACATTTCAAAGTCCAAAGGTTTTAACATATGGTCGAATTGCAACATATATACCCTAGTTCGGGTGGAAACCATACATTATTGTCTAAGTCTTTATACAAACTCTAAATTTGTATTTATATCCTAAGGTTGGATTAGCAATATTATATGGTACATTTTACAAAGTTTGAGTTTCATATATTATATGGGTGCATCTTAATTTTAAAACCAAAGTTAAAACCTAGTTGGCAAAACATATGTAATGGAGGGGCGGAGGTCAGGTCGAACCCATGACCTCCTACCACATAACTAAGCACCATACCGTTAGGCCGCAAACAAGACTTGTAAAGTGTTGGTAAAGAATTTGTATATATTTTGTATTTGTTACTCCAACGACGGAAAGGAGGGGGCTAGCCCCGCTAGCCAAACCCCTCCCCACATGTCCTTACCATGTAACCTCACCACAACTCCACCACTAAATGTGCTTAATGTGCCCTAAACACAAGTTTATCCGTTGTTAATATCATATATAAATTAATTAAATTGAAGTTAATTTGGCGGTAAGTTCAGCAAACCTGCTAATTTAGGAGCTGCCCCCAAATTTGGTGGCCCTAACTGGAGTCTTCTCTAGTTTTGGAGGCAATTTACTAGGCCATAATTGAATTGAGCCTAACTAGAGAAAATTTTGACCAAATTGAGAGCAAGAAGAGTCATTATTAGATTATTTTGATTCTATGAACACAATGGAATAGGTTTCAGAGGCATTGGAGCACTTTTGAAAGTGTTTTTTCCACTTTGAAGATCAAAGAAGGCGAGGGCCACCAGGAGAGGAGGTCATGCATAGATCAGTTGGAGACCATTTTCAGAGATGGAATAGTATATTTTGAGGTTTTTGGGTCTTCTGAATTCAATGTAGTAGGTTTCAAAGTGATTGGAGCACTGTAGGTGCATGTAATAAGACATTTGACCATTAATCCCAAGAGGGCCTAGCCAGTTGAAGCAGATCCATGGAGATGTAGCCTAGGAGGGGTGAACTCTATTATCATCTATTGTGTAATTTGTATGATGTGTTATTTATCTACATTTTATTTGATGTACATGAGTTTTTAAAAGCTAATTAACTCATAAATTACCCATCAAAGACATTTAAAATTTGACACATAAGCCCCTTCACAATTGGCTAACTTGAGACGATACTTAACATGTTTAAATTTAACAGATGAGGGAGCTAGCACAACAAAACTAGTTTTCCCATATTTAGATAAAGTTGGTATTGGAGCAACAATTTAGCTCATTTTAGCCAAGGTTAGCTAGAAGAATTAGCTATTGGTTTTTGAATTTGTGCAAGGAGAATTTAACTATGTGTAATTTTGTGTGTGAAGGAGAAGATCAATATTGAGAGCTCAATTCTCAAATCACAGCAAGGAATTTGTGTATGCATTGCAGGTGTGACGGAAGCTTGATTAAGCATTTTTTCTAGTCAATCTTCCTTAGCAAAACTCTTTTATAAAGAGATGTTGCAGAAGCTCTACATCATGAATGTTATGGTGCAACAGATGTATGAAGATAAGAGGGAGATAATTATACTTCAAGAGAAGTCGATTGCCTTGAAGGAGGAGAAGCTAGAGCTTCTTGAAAAGATACATGAGATGGAGACACAGCTCGATATCTCAAATGAAAACCTAGCAAGGTTGAATGAAATGGAGGCTCAACTCCATGATGCCAAAGAAACTTTAGCCAAGTATGTGCATGAAAAGAGGTATGCAAATGAAGTTTATTTTCTATTTCTTCTCAAGATCGATGTGTAGGTGCTTTTGAAAGACACACTAGAGGAATAGGGTCCAAATTATTGATGAAAATGGGGTACGAAGGTAAAGGGTTAGGCAAACATGCACAAGGCATAGTTGAGCCAATTGTTGTTGAGATAAGGCCTAAGTATTTAGCTCATGGTTATGGAAAACACGATGGAGAATTCTCCAAAGCCAAGGAGGCACATGAAGGACTTTCATTTCATGTTCATTACCTCAAGCTTGTGAAGATTGTGTTCATGATGAATGAAAAATTTTTACACCCACTTTGCAAGAAGATGTTCATAAGCATGTAGCTAATGAGAACGCGAAAAAAGAGGATGTTGAAATCTCTAAAGTCATTGAATGCATTGTTGATATTCTGAAGACAGCCACTACCTCATCAAATTCACCCCCTTAAGAAGACGACAAAGGTGAATATGCAAGGTATAAATTTTCCTTTAATCAAGTTGCTTTTGATTATGATAAACATGGTACATCTTCACATAAGAGTTGGAGAAATTTTACATGTTCATTTTGTGGTTTGAATAACCATAATGTTTCAAGATGTTGGAAGAAGACAGTCATGCACAAGAAACTTCTAAAACAAAGGATGAAGAAAGCCAAAGGTCCACAGGACAATCAAAACCATGTTGAAAAGGAGATGCATTTATTTTACACTCATTTCCATAAGCAAGGTCATCTTGTAGACAAGTGTTGGATTTTGTATCGAATAATTCATCCATGACATTTGAAGAAGGTGGAGATAGATATTGATATGAATGGAAAAGAGGATTCCATAATTGATGTGGGTCGAGATGATTCGCATGATGAAGTGTAGTTGAAAGAAGTGCCATTGAAATGGTTTGGTAAGACATGGTTAGATTTATTATCCAATTAAGGCCTTGCATGTATTTTGATGTTTGATGCATTTCTTTTCCAATTGAATGTATGTTGTATGTTTCCACGAGGAAAGTGTTTTGAAAGGGGAGTATGTTGACTCTCTTTTTTTCCGCAATATTTATCATTTCAACTCTTTAAGTACATGTACATATGAATGGGGTTCTTGTACTTGTGATTGTACTTCTGAGAGAGTTGAAGCATTTATACATGCATCAGAGTTTATGTGTATGAACATGCATGAGTGATCGCCTTGTGTGGGATTCATTCCTTTGTTTAACATGTATGTTGTCAACCTGAGAGTGTTGATCATTTACACATGCATGAATGTTGACTTGTGTTGGTCGATTGATTGTTACATGCATGTCATATTGACTTGGAAGAGTTGATTTTGTCTCCAAATATGAAAGGGAGATGTTGATGAAGTGTTTCATGAGATGTGAAATTCCTTTTGTTTTGGGAAAAGAATAGTCAAATTGTTACACATGCGTATGCTTGACTTGAGAGTCAGTTGTTTGAAGAGGCATGTTTTTTGGACTTTTGTTTGGTTGATGAGTTTTGAAACCAATATGTAAGAGTACATGATGATGTTCAAATGATGTGAAATGTGTTATTTTTAAGGAGCAAAAGGATATGTCATCAAGTCATGTTTCTTGCATGATGTGTTTTTTAGATTGATGGTTGTGTTTGTGACAAGATGTCGTAGGGTGTTGGGAAGGTCCACTCTTGAGTGAGCTTCTCATGATCTTCATGTTGAACTGGAGGATGATGGAAAGAGGGACAAGAGGTTAAAGAATTTGCAGCCAAAAATTTTGCATCCATTGTAAACCATGTGATGTGTTGACGCCAAGAAGAAGAAGAGATGGTGAATGCATTCTTCCATAAGTGGAATTTGGAACCGTGGAGGTAAAATAATGGTCATTTATTTTCTTTTTATTACTGATATTGGAACTCATTGTTGTAGTTCACTGAGATGGGCTTAACTTGGGAAAGTAGCTTCCAAGAAGATGCTTGCATCAAATGCATGTTTGTGCAAAGGAGGAACATGAATCTTAGTGGGAAGGCCATCAATTAGTTTTCCAAGCATAGAGGGATCGCTTTGATACAAAAAAGTGTTTTATCAGTCAGTAAGCAACCAACAAGTGTTGGTTTGGGTCAGCAACAAAATGAGGACATTGGTTGAAGCGCCTAGCCATTTGCAAGGCAAGGCATATCAGTGAACTCAAGTGGTTGTCATGGCAATTTTTACAAGTAGAATCAATATGATAGAAATTCGTAAATAGAGGATTGTTCATCTCTTATCAGATAACCAAATTTTGTGGGTCCAAAATCTTGTTAGTGGGAAGGAGTGATCAAAATCTGGATTAGGGGAAATTTTTTTCCAAAAATTAAAAATGCTCAAAATTGCACCAAACTAGAATGGCTGGATCTGGTCGGTTGCCGGGAATCTAACGCAATTCGTTTCACTCAAAACAGATTCCATATGAGGAAGTTACAGCCTGTTGATCACCGTGTCAAACATGCGATTTTTCAACAACAAAAAAAAGGGTCAAACAGGGTCAAAGGCTAAATTGATTTTTCCTCCATTTCTCCTAATGAAATTGTGACAAGTTTCACTATAGGATTCACCAGAAAAGTTTGAACCTGAAATTTTTAAGTGTTTCTCCTAAGGTCGAATTTGAATTTTTTTATATGGTTGGAATAGTCCAACCAGAGGCAGACACGTGGTGTAGCTAGGCGCTGCAACTAGCCCCCTCTGGTGGGCCCTATCCAAAGTCCACATTTCAAATTCGGAAGGTTTTAACATATGGTCGAATAACATATATACCATAGTCCGGTTTGAAATCAAACATTATGGTTGAAACCTTTATACAAACTCTGAATTTGTATTTATATCCTAAGGTTGGATTAACAATATTATATGCTGCATTTTACAAAGTCTAAGTTTCATATATTATATGGTGCATATTAATTCTAAACCCAAAGTCCGAAGACCTTGGTTAAAACTGGGTCAGAAAAATATATGTAATGGAGGGGCAGAGGTCGGGTCGAATGCGTGACCTCCCCCCACATAACCAAGCGCCATACCATTAGGTAGTGGACAGGACTTGTAAGGTGTTGGAAAAGAACTTGTATATATGTTGTATTGGTTACTCTGATGGTGGTAAGGAGGGGACCAGCCTTGCGGGCCAGTTCCCTCCCCATATTTCCTTACCATGTAACCTCACCGCAATGCCACCACTAAATGTGCTTAATGCACCCTAAACACGAGCTTATCCATAGTTAATCCCATTTATCAATTAATTAAACAATAGTTAAGTTGGCGATAAATTCGGTAGACCCGCCAATTTAGGAGTTGTCCCGAAATTTTGTGGCCCTAATTGGAGTCTTCTCTAGTTTTGGAGGCAGTTTACTAGGCCAGAATTGAATTGAGCCTAACTGGAGAAAATTTTGACTGATTTGAGAGCAATAAGAGTCATTATTAGATTATTTTCATGCTATGAGCACAATGGAATAGGTTGCAGAGGCGTTGGAGCACTTCTGAAAGTGTTCTTACCACTTTGAAGATTAAATAAGTTGAGGGCCATGAGGAGAGGAGGCCATGCCTAGATCAACTCGAGACCATTTTCAGAGATTTAATAGTATATTTTGAGGTTTTCATGTCTTCTAAATCCAATGGAGTATGTTGCAAATTCATTCGCGAAATATAGCTTCATGTAATCATACATTTGACCATTAATCCCAAGAGGGCCTAGCCAGTTGAAGCAGGTCCATAGAGATGTTGCCTAGGAGGGGTGAACTCCATTATCAGCTATTTTGTAATGCATATGTTGTGTGTTATTTCTCTACATTTTATTTTCTTTACATGAGTTTTTAAAAGCTAATAAACTCATCAATTTCTCATCAAAGACAGTTAAAACTTGAGACATAAACCCCTTCACAATTGGCTAACTTGAGACAATCATAACACATTTAAATTTAACTAATGAGGGATCTAGTGCAAAAAAAATAGCTTGCCCATATTCAAATCACCACCCTTCAACCCACGTATTCACCTGTTGATGGGAAAATTAGTCCAGCCAACAGTAGGGGATCTCCCCGGTAGAAAGTCCCAAATAGACCTTGAACTGTTTGGAATAGGGGTCCCGTCCGGGGTGTGGGTCCGGCTACCACTTAAGACGACTTCCCTTCGGTCTCAAAAGAACCTGTTTGAACCTGCGGACATACACTTAGTCACATGATACAGAATACAAGATTGATGTATTAAACACGAATCAAACACTATGCATAGCAAGATTATAGATAAAGCACGTACACCTCAAGAGATGTCATTAGCAACACATCCTTTGGGGGGGTAGTGCTTATAAGGTAGTCTAATCATAAAAGAAATAGTTCTTTATGATAAGATAACCCTTTACTTCCTGAAAGATAAAACGAAATGCTAACAAAATAGTTCAATAACATTCATTAGTAGAACAGATGATAAAATGAACATCATTGATACAACACAGATAGCCATGACGCATAAATGATGACATGAAGAGTGCAGCTTCATTAACCATAGGATGTTCTGAAACTGTACAAGGAATACACACAGTGTTCGTACAGCAAAACACATCGTAACCATAGGGTGTTTTAACAAGAATCTATATTCATATGCTCAAGTGTATAATCTTTCAATACAATGCCATGTAGCTCTTGAGTTCCCAAAAAAGAGAAGCCCTTTACAAGTTCTCGAAGGAAGTATTTATAATCCAGAAACTGCCCTTCGGGCCTCCTTGATCTTTCATCTTCCCGACCGTTGGACTGCCTTGTGACCTAGTCCTTTGTGCGACCTGCGACCTGAGCCACTGTTGCGACCTGCGACTTGACTGGGTCGTGGGGTCGCAAGTTGTAAGAGAATGGCCAAGGTGCGACCTTGCGACCTTGCGACTAGGTCGCTGGGTCGCGGGTCGTGTAAACAGCGCACATGCGACCTTGCGACCTTGCGACTAGGTTGCTGGGTCGCAGGGTCGCAAAAGGGATAAAAACTGCAGGAATGCGACCTTGCGACCTTGCGACCAGGTCGCGGGGTCGAAGGGTTGCAAAAGGAGGGAAAACCGAGGATATGCGACCTTGCGACCTTGCGACTAGGTCGTTGGGTCGCGGGGTCGCAAAATAGAGGAGCACTGAAGGAATGCGACCTCGTGACTTAGCGACTAGGTCGCTGGGTCGCTGGGTCACCAAAACAGAGGAACACTGAAGGAATGCAACCTCGCGACTTAGCGACTAGGTCGCTGGGTCGCTGGGTCGCAAAACAGAGGAACATTTAAGGAATGCGACCTCGCGACTTAGCGACTAGGTCGTTGGATCGCTGGGTCGCGTTGTCAGATTGTTAACATGGAGTGCGACTATGCGACCCTTGACTTACGATCCTCCCCCCTGCATTTCTCTTTCAGCAATCTCATTACCTTGTTCTCCGGAGGCCAGCCTTAGCCTTCGCCATGATGAGGTAGCA
Organism: Pinus albicaulis; assembly: GCA_034641835.2. Lineage (NCBI taxonomy): Eukaryota > Viridiplantae > Streptophyta > Pinopsida > Pinales > Pinaceae > Pinus > Pinus albicaulis. The sequence goes on from CM076570.1 coordinate 856,125,067, forward strand.
GCTTCTCTCTGCCGGTGATGTTGAGTATCCACGTAATACGAGGTTTTGAGGTTGACTTGGAACACAGCTTCGCATCCTTCGGAGAGAGCTAGCAGTCTTCTTAATTTGGATGGGCATCGTTGTTTCTTTGTATTACCTGCAAGACAATAAAGCAGATCAACATCTTCTCATATAACCTGCAGATCTGCGAATTAAATCAGCCATGTATAACCTGCTAAATCAGCCTTACTCATACAAATATTTTATGCATGTTGAGGAAGTAATGAACATATAAACGTAGATGCGTAAAAGGTATATTGGCATATAAAACCAAGAGATTTTAAAGGTCAGCTTGGACCCCTGTATAGTCCTGAATAAAGTGAGTATTGCAAAGCAGGAGGCTTCCTCGGGTTGTCTCCAGGTACACCACCATGAATAAATCGGAATGTGGCTGCTAAGTGCTCAATATCGCCCGCTTTGCTGTAGAGAGGACGAACTTTCATTGTTGCATCCAGCTTGAAATTATTTGTTTATTGAGCTGGGGTTTCCACATGCTATATGGGTGCCTTTCAGGTTCATTTTACCTTTTACTACATCGAAGCCAGCTACTCATAAGAATATGTCCAATACGCGTTTCAAGAATGCAGCTCTATGTTCAGATGACCGTGGGCATTTTCCGTCTGAGGTAGGTCGCACTTTGGGGTGAATCTGCAACCTCTGGATGGTTGCGACCTCCTCCTTGTCGTCTCAACATTTGGAGTGGTGCGTTTTAGCACCTATCATGGAAATCATCTGCAAGTTCAAGTGCTCCGCTTTCATTCTCTGTCCAGCGATGCATTATAGTCGCATCACCATCTCCTTCACCTTAACCTGTATGCAGACATATGCATCGACCTGTCTCTCTTACTGTGGCCCGTTCTGGTGCAATGCTCTATTATTGACATTCCGCTTCCATGGTGAGGGGCTCATTCCGGCATGGGCCTGCAATTGGAAAAACGCACTGAATGGACTCGCGTGGGATGTGATGATTAGGTTTTTAGTGCCTTGGGACAGGGTGCAAGAAAAACCGCCATCGAAAATTAGCTCTGTGGATATAGCTAAATGTGGTCAATAATGGCAATATTGAAAAATCAGAACCCAGCGAATATGTAGCGATAACGTCTTTCTGAATGTGATCAGCGCAGGTAATTAATAGTAGATTTGCAGCGTGATTGTCTCCTAGAAAATTGTTGTCAAGGCTGCAACCATCAGATCTTATTCTCCTTTCTGGAATGTAGTGCAGCATGCCTTTTATGGCACTGACTTCTTGGCTCACGACTACAGATTGTAATGCATTCGCCTTTAGTTACGATAAGCTTTCCATACTTACTCAAAACGCGAGGTCCTTTTGTGATTTTGCCACAAAAATTTGGGATGGCCACGTGGAAAACTCCACCTTGCGGTTTTTGGCTGTCGACATACCAATATTACAGTGTTGCCACTATATAACGTAAATTATTGACCGTCATTATCTCCGCTTTAATGTTCACCATAATTCTAGTCTCCACCGGTGCCATGCTCGCATGATATCATATATTCATTACGATGTTGGGGCTTCACACAATCTAGCCGTTATATGTATATGCTGTGCATGTTTATTATAGATCGAAAACCTGGCATCGGACGTTAGCTCCATGCAATGCTTTAGATGGTTCTGCTTGCCACCTCATATGGTTTTGAAACATAAGTTGTTTGACCGTCAACCCTGCCCTTTGGTGTAAATTTGCAATGCAACCTTGGCCCATGAATGCGCGCCCACTTGCAATGGTTTCTCAACATTCTGCTCCCACGGTCTCCAATGTAGAGTCGACCAACGTGTCCATGCAGCTCCGTTCCACCTTTCATCATGAGGTTGGACCGTTATATGACATACGTTATCGAACATTTGCACCTTAATTATGAGGTTGCACTGCAGTATACGTATATATTTTCACTTAAACAAAACCTGCCATCGACGATTTATCCCCATGCAACGTAAATATGGTTCCTTAACATATGGTTCCATGCTTTCGTGCTTTAACATATGGTTCCATGCTTTAACGTAAATATGGTTCCATGCTTTGACATTTATCATAACATCCCGTTCCATGCTTTCGTGCTTTAACATATGGTTCCATGCTTTAAAGTAAATATGGTTCCATGCTTTGACATTTATCATAACATCTCGTTCTTTAACATAAACTTTGGCCATCAAATGTTTCATTATAGATCGAAACCCACCCTTGGAACATTTGACTTCAAGTTAAAAAAAACAACCTTTTGCCCACATATTTCATATCTCCTCTAAAGAATAAAACTCTGCCTCACCCTTTAAATATAGGTTTCGATATTTGAGTTAATTTGTAGTGTTTTCATGATATCGTTCCTTTAACCTTATATGGTTTTAAAACCATATGGTTGGCACCTTATTTCATATACAACACCACTTAGGCTGATCCAATGTGTGCCACTTCATAATGTCTTGACATGGTTTTGCTCCGCCATTTCTTATGGCTTTAAACCCATACGATTTTACCTTGGTTAAATTGTATAACATCATAAATTTTGCATCCACCATGTAGCTTGGATTTAACCATAATTTCTCCTCGTCCCCCATTTGCCAGAGTTTCCCACACAACTCAAAATGATTGTTGGTTCACAAAATGACCTTTTGTAAAATTTGAACAATCTCCAAAACAAAATGTGCTTCGCCATTACTTGACTTTGGTTTAAATGTGCAACATAACTTTGCTTCATTGAATGTGCGCTCCTCATAATGTTTTCACATAGTTTTGCTGATGTTAATGAGTCTACAGCCACCTTTGCCTCTAGGTCCACTTACACCCAAACCACTTTGTGTTTCTTCGCCCAAAGTAAATGAGAGACCCCAGAATCAATAATATAGGTGCACATCTCAACAACTCTTGATACTAGACCATTTCTGAAACATATGTCACAGGAACATAATCATGAGGACCAATACCCAACGCTTCTTGTGCGTCTTCCAACTTTTGCTCAAAGGATTCAACACCTCCAATAGTAAAGAATACTTATGTTGGCTGCCACCCTCAGAGGAAGGTCCGTCTGACATGCATCTTTACATCACTGCTTTCACTTTGGGTAGAATCATTTGGTGGATTTCGAACATAACTTTAGCTAGAGGTTCATTTGAAACCACAGTATGGTCGACAAGCCCAGGTTCTTTAATCTATTCAGATGCAAGAGGCTTAATCTTATTTCTCTCGGTGCCATGACAATCATTGATGAGTTGATCTGTCGAGGGATGGACCTGTATAATCAACATAACATTAATTAGTTCCAGTTATTCTTTGCGAATGGTGTCCCTAGATAACACGTATGAGATTAAAGATTTTAAAATATGCATTCAGTCAACATGCTTAATGACCCACGGCGAGAGGGTCTTTAATTGTCAATACACAACAGGTTTCCATTCAAAGGTATGCATGGCAATCTCATTACACATGGTGCGACTGTGATAAGAATGTTTGAGCGTACGCTAGATGATCCTTCCCACATATGGGGTGATTGCAGCGACAGCATCAAGTCATGGTGATGAGACAACTCGTGAGGGGTTGGGGATAGATCGGCGAGATGTTGTTGACTACAGGTTAGGTGAAAGACTTTAATGCCTAGGCGAGAAGAGGGGGAACTCGAAATTTTAAATATACCCAAAATTTTGGGTGGTGTTGTAGCGGCTACAACAAATGGCGAACCACTGGTAGAATCCAACATCTCTGTCAGTATCACAACAAAAGTCTAAATCCGGATAGTAATGCAAGGGAATATTGAACAAGCTACATGGGTACCCTTTGTATTACTTTGGCCCTTTACGAGTATGCCTAATCCTTGTGCCTCACTAAGTCCCGCTAATCAGAAACACATCAAAGAGAAAGCTTACAGATGTCGGTAGCTCGTTGATGATGTGACGAGCAAGGCAGTGGGCTTATTATTTTCAGGATTTTTAAAGTAAGTTTCTGGTGTTTCTCCGCTGCCAGCAGGCCTAGACAGTACCCCGGCGGAGTCACTTCAAGAAATCACAAACGTTGCTCCGCTGCCAGCGAGCCTGGTCAGTACCCCGGCGGAGTTGTTGCATTACCTCTCTGTGCAAGAAGCATTTCTCGATCCTTTACCCTTATTTGTTTCATGTGCTTGTAGCACTTATTTTCATGTGCTCGTGGCACTTATTTTTCATGGGCGGATGAGGGATCCCGACTTATTTTACGAGCAAGAGAGGTTGTTTCTTGTGTTACAGAAACTGAAAGATATCCTGATTTGGGTTTGCCCTCCTGCCAAACCTTCACATCCCATTCACCACAATAGGCGCAGCGCGCAGAACAGCACATTAAAACGTCCAAGACTATGCTGGGCACAAAGCTCAGGCTCACGGGTATGGGCCATTTCAACTCATCAGGTCTCCCACAGACAACCGGCTCGTATCTCCCCAGATAATAAGTTTAGACTCATAGGCATCTCGTTGATAATGCGACTTCGATGACTGGTCCTAAGAGAAAGCTGCCTCTTGAGATAGCCACCACAACCTCACACAAAACAATGGGGTTACTGTTTCAGCAATCGGGGCAAAACAAGACTGCAAGATGATAGGGTTGCAATGAGAAGTGGTAGGCGATATGGCAAAAAATGATGTGAGGGAGAGAGAGTACGATGCAATGTAATAAGCGAGGCTCGAGGTGCAATGCAACGCCATGTGCGAGAACGATCAACCAGTTGTAGGTGGAAAAGAGGCGCAATACAAGCAATGATTATTTATGCAGCAACAAGTAACTGAAAAGGAAATGAAAGAAAATACTCTTAACATGATGTTGCCTAAGATATTAATCGTAAACAAAAAAATGAAACATACTTTTAAATCATGAAGAAAAATTTAGCAAGTGAACCTAATTAAAACTTTGAACTAACAAATTTTATTGCAGGTCCTAGCTAGCCTACACCTAAACCCTAGTTTAACCAATGATGCGGTCAGGTTATGTAAAATCAGTTTTCCAATGCAGCCACCACATTAATTTGCATCCTGCAACGACAACAATGATCAAGATCAGAGCCAGTATCCAAAAAAGTGCAGTAGCAACAAAACTTACTTGAGGAGCAGGTGCAACGGCAAGACGATCATAGATACCTACCAAAGAAAATGATAGAACAGATTGTGCAAGCTGAACCCCACTCTCATCTTGATGACCAACAATGTGTTCTTGAAACTCAACATTATTGATAAATGACACAAAATCATTCATGGACGATCCTGGATTTAAGGGGTGATGGGTAAGCCAATCCCTATTTGCAAGCACATTCACCGAATGGGGTTGGTTGAGTTGGTCGACAATCCCATCATGGTGCTGGGGACCATCAGTTTTATGGAATGGAAACAACACGCAAGTGGTAGGCGAATTATAGATGCATGCACATCCAAGCATAGAAATTCTAGTTTCGAAAACCCTAGTCCGGGGTTGCTCCTGGGTTTGGTTAAGGGTATGGGGATCTGAATCCACGTTTAAAGGAGCCTGAAATTCCTCACTGCTTTGAACAAACTCTGGACCTTCGAGCAAGGGGCTTTCGAACTTTGACCGCTCGGCGAGATTGACAGGCGAATGGGCGTGATCATCAATTGTAGTGATTTGAAATATGTTAGTGGGCTTTATATCAATTTGGTCAAATGTTTTCACACTGAAAGATTGATAATCCAAAATGTCGGATTCTCCAGATTTGCCAGGATGGGGTGAATTCGACGCGTTTATGCTGGAAGGAACATGGCACTGCAGAATGGTCATTTCAGAAACGTTGAGCGGAAGCTGACGCGTTTCGATTTTCTGGTGGGTACTTGAATCTTCCCAAAGCAGATCATCGAATTCAGGTGTCTTCGTATGGTCAGCATAGAGATTTGAGTGACGGTCGTCAGCGGTATGATTGAATATGTTTTCAAATAAGGAATAATCGCTGCGACCATTGGTTTGGTCAAGTTGGGTACCTGAGATGTCAGGCTCCCCGAGAGTTACCAAATGGGATGGATCAATAGAGGGAACATCTTGAAGTTGTTCAGACGGGGAATCGCTCCTATGGCTGTCTAAAGATCCCAAGTGAGAAAAATCAGATTTAAAAGATTCATCGATTTTGGACTGTGATTGAGAAACACCATCTGCGTGCTTATGATTGTCGCCAATACTAGTATAAGGCAATTTTGAATGTCTCGAAGAAATTACTGGTGTGGCGGGATCGAGAAACAAACTAGGAAATAATGAACGAAAAGATTGAATCGCAGGGGTGTTAACCATACGAGGCTTTTCAACACGCACATCCGTGTCGTTCAGAGGACACAATGATTTGACAGGCCTTGTAAGGGAATAAACTTTATGCAGGGTAGGAGTCGATTCATAATACGTATGTGAACCAGATTTAGGACTAAGTCCAGGGAGGCATCGAGTGGGCTCGGGGTAGGTTTCATGAGCCAAAAGAGATAACGAGCCACTAAGATGTTCAGATTCGACATGGTACGTGAAAGACTCATGGTCAAAACAGCCATTGACTTGCGGGTTGTCATAGGGAGCACTAGGCTCAGGTCGGGTTGCTAACTGGAATGGTTCAAGGGAAACGAGAATCGCATACGCAAACTGTTCTTTTAACAACCTCCAATCGACATCCTTTTCAGGGAACTCAAAACAATAATGAACGAATCTGATAGAGAACTCATCTAAAGATTCCTAAGGTTCCATTCTGATGTCATTTATCTTTAGTAAAACATTATGAAAATTATACATGTGAAAAGCCTGTTGTAATTCCCTGGCGAGTTGTTCAAACGAGTGGATGGAAGCTTCTGACAATGTGCAGCACCATTGCTTAGCGCGACCTTTGAGAGTGAGGAAGAAAAGCAAACAAAACAAACCCTCATCGCCAATTTCATAGCACTCACCAAAGTCACAAAAATCTGAACAGTGTTGGGTTATGGACACCCCATTTTCACCATCAAATTTTAACTGGGACAAGTGATACATAAGTTCATCGGAGATGTAGTATCCAGGCTCATAAAACTCCGAAAAACATCTCGGGAGAATGATTTGGGAATTAGCCATTACAGATATGAGATTAACTGCAGGCTCTAAGGGCTCAGCTTGTCATCTGGCCCCCCCTTTTTCGTTAAACATCTGGTCGGAGGTCAGGCCCTCCTTCTAGTGCCAAATCTGTTGACGGGAAAATTAGTCCGGCCAACAGTAGGGGATCTCCCCGGTAGAAAGTCCTAATTAGACCTTGAACCGTTTGGAATAGGGGTCTCGTCCGGGGTGTGGGTCCGGCTACCACTTAAGACGACTTCCCTTCGGTCTCAAAAGAACCTGTTTGAACCTGCGGACATACACTTATTCACATGATACAGAATACATGATTGATGTATTAAACACGAATCAAACACTATGCGTAGCAAGATTATAGATAAAGCATGTACACCTCAAGACATGTCATTAGCAACACATCCTTTGGGGGGGCAGTGCTTATAAGGTAGTCTAATCATAAAAAAAATAGTTCTTTATGATAAGATAACCCTTTACTTCCTGAAAGATAAAACGAAATGCTAACAAAATAGTTCATTAACATTCATTAGTAGAACAGATGATAAAATGAACATCATTGATACAACACAGATAGCCATGACGCATAAATGATGACATGAAGAGTGCAGCTTCATTAATCATAGGATGTTCTGAAACTGTACAAGGAATACACACAGTGTTCGCACAGCAAAACACATCATAACCATAGGGTGTTTTAACAAGAATCTATATTCATATGCTCAAGTGTATAGTCTTTCAATACAATGCCATGTAGCTCTTGAGTTCCCAAAAAAGAGAAGCCCTTTACAAGTTCCCGAAGGAAGTATTTATAATCCAGAAACTGCCCTTCGGGCCTCCTTGATCTTTCATCTCCCCGACCGTTGGACTGCCTTGCGACCTAGTCCTTTGTGCGACCTGCGACCTGAGCTGCTGTTGCGACCTGCGACTTGACTAGGTCGCGGGGTCGCAAGTTGTAAGAGAATGGCCAAGGTGTGACCTTGCGACCTTGCGACTAGGTCGCTGGGTCGCTGGGTCGCGGGTCGTCTAAACAGCGCACATGCGACCTTGCAACCTTGCGACTAGGTTGTTGGGTCGCAGGGTCACAAAAGGGATAAAAACTGCAGGAATGCGACTCTGCGACCTTGCGACCAGGTCGCTGGGTCGCAGGGTTGCAAAAGGAGGCAAAACCGAGGATATGCGACCTTGCGACCTTGCGACTAGGTCGCTGGGTCGCGGGGTCGCAAAACAGAGGAGCACTGAAGAAATGCGACCTCGCGACTTAGCGACTAGGTCGCTGGGTCGCTGGGTCGCCAAAACAGAGGAACACTGAAGGAATGCGACCTCGCGACTTAGCGACTAGGTTGCTAGGTCGCTGGGTCGCAAAACAGAGGAACACTGAAGGAATGCGACCTCGCGACTTAGCGACTAGGTCGTTGGATCGCTGGGTCGCGTTGTCAGATTGTTAACATGGAGTGCGACTATGCGACCCTCGACTTACGATCCTCCCCCCTGCATTTCTCTTTCAGCAATCTCATTACCTTGTTCTCTGGAGGCCAGCCTTAGCCTTCGCCATGATGAGGTAGCAGCTTCTCTCTACCGGTGATGTTGAGTATCCACGTAATACGAGGTTTTGAGGTTGACTTGGAACACAGCTTCGCATCCTTCGGAGAGAGCTAGCAGTCTTCTTAATTTGGATGGGCATCGCTGTTTCCTTGTATTACCTACAAGACAACAGAGCAGATCATCATCTTCTCATATAACCCGCAGATCTCTGAATTAAATCAGCCATGTATAACCTGCTAAATCAGCCTTACTCATACAGATATTTTATGCATGTTGAGGCAGTAATGAACATATAAACGTGGATGCGTAAAAGGTATATTGGCACATAAAACCAGGAGATTTTAAAGGTCAGCTTGGACCCCTATATAGTCCTGGATAAAGTGAGTATTGCAAAGCACGAGGCTTCCTCGGGTTGTCTCCAGGTACACCACCATGAATAAATAGGAATGTGGCTGCTAAGTGCTCAATATCGCCTGCTTTGCTGTAGAGAGGACGAACTTTCATTGTTGCATCCAGCTTGAAATTATTTGTTTATTGAGCTGGGGTTTCCACATGCTATATGGGCGCCTTTCAGGTTCATTTTACCTTTTACTACATCGAAGCCAGCTACTCATAAGAATATGTCCAATACGCGTTTCAAGAATGCAGCTCTGTGTTCAGATGACCATGGGCGTTTGCTGTCTGAGGGAGGTCGCACTTTGGGGTGAATCTGCAACCTCTGGATGGTTGCGACCTCCTCCTTGTCGTCTCGACATTTGGAGTGGTGCATTTTAGCACCTATCATGGAAATCATCTGCAAGTTCAAGTGCTCTGCTTTCATTCTCTGTCCAGCGATGCGTTATAGTCGCATCACCATCTCCTTCACCTTAACCTGTATGCAGACATATGCATCGACCTATCTCTCTTACTTTGGCCCGTTCTGGTGCAACGCTCTATTATTGACATTCTGCTTCCATGGTGAGGGGCTCATTCTGGCATGGGCCTGCAATTGGAAAAACGCACTGAATGGACTCGCGTGGGATGTGATGATCAGGTTTTTAGTGCCTTGGGACAGGGTGCAAGAAAATCCGCCATCAAAAATTAGCTCTGTGGATATAGCTAAATGTGGTCAATAATGGCAATATTGAAAAATCAGAACCCAGCGAATATGTAGCGATAACGTCTTTCTGAATGTGATCAGCGCAGGTAATTAATAGTAGATTTGCAGCGTGATTGTCTCCTGGAAAATTGCTGTCAAGGCTGAAACCATCAGATCTTATTCTCCTTTCTGGAATGTAGTGCAGCATGCCTTTTATGGCGCTGACTTCTTGGCTCACGACTACAGATTGTAATGCATTCGCCTTTAGTATCGATAAGCTTTCCATACTTACTCAAAACGCGAGGTCCTTTTGTGATTTTGCTGCATAAATTTGGGATGGCCACGTGGAAAACTCCACCTTGCGTTTTTTGGCTGTCGACATACCAATATTACAGCGTTGCCACTGTATAACGTAAATTATTGACCGTCATTATCTCCGCTTTAATGTTCACCATAATTCTAGTCTCCACCGGCGCCATGCTCGCATGATATCATATATTCATTACGATGTTGGGGCTTCACACAATCTGGCCGTTATATGTATATGCTGTGCATGTTTATTATAGATCGAAAACCTGGCATCGGACCTTAGCTCCATGCAATGCTTTAGATGGTTCTGCTTGCCACCTCATATGGTTTTGAAACGTAAGTTGTTTGACCGTCAACCCTGCCCTTTGGTGTAAATTTGCAATGCAACCTTGGCCCATGAATGCGCGCCCACTTGCAACGGTTTCTCAACGTTCTGCTCCCACGGTCTCCAACGTAGAGTCGACCAACGTGTCCATGCAGCTCCGTTCCACCTTTCATCGTGAGGTTGGACCGTTATATGACATACGTTATCGAACATTTGCACCTTAATTATGAGGTTGCACTGCAGTATACGTATATATTTGCACTTAAATGAAACCTGCCATCGACGATTTATCCCCATGCAACGTAAATATGGTTCCTTAACATATGGTTCCATGCTTTCGTGCTTTAACATATGGTTCCATGATTTAACGTAAATATGGTTCCATGCTTTGACATTTATCATAACATCCCGTTCCATGCTTTCGTGCTTTAACATATGGTTCCATGCTTTAACGTAAATATGGTTCCATGCTTTGACATTTATCATAACATCCCGTTCTTTAACATAAACTTTGGCCATCAAATGTTTCATTATAGATTGAAACCCACCCTTGGAACGTTTGACTTCAAGTTAAAAAAAACAACCTTTTTCCCACATATTTCATATCTCCTCTAAAGAATAAAACTCTGCCTCACCCTTTAAATATAGGTTTCGATATTTGAGTTCATTTGTAGTGTTTTCATGATATCGTTCCTTTAACCTTATATGGTTTTAAAACCATATGGTTGGCGCCTTATTTCATATACAACACCACTTAGGCCGATCCAATGTGTGCCACTTCATAATGTCTTGACATGGTTTTGCTCTGCCATTTCTTATGGCTTTAAACCCATACGATTTTACCTTGGTTAAATTGTATAACATCATAAATTTTTCATCCACTGTGTAGCTTGGATTTAACCATAATTTCTCCTTGTCCCCAATTTTCCAGAGTTTCCCACACAACTCAAAATGATTGTTGGTTCACAAAATGACCTTTTGTAAAATTTGAACAATGTCCAAAACAAAATGTGCTTCGCCATTACTTGACTTTGGTTTAAATGTGCAACATAACTTTGCTTCATTGAATGTGTGCTCCTCATAATGTTTTCACATAGTTTTGATGATGTTACTGAGTCTATGACCACCCTTGCCTCTAGGTCCACTTACACCCAAACCACTTTGTGTTTCTTCGCCCAAAGTAAATGAGAGACCCCAGAATCAACAATATAGGTGCACATCTCAACAACTCTTGATACTAGACCATTTCTGAAACATATGTCACAGGAACATAATCATGAGGACCAATACCAACGCTTCTTGTGTGTTTTCCAACTTCTACTCAAAGGATTCAACACCTCCAATAGTAAATAATACTTATGTTGGCTGCCACCCTCAGAGGAAGGTCCGTCTGACATGCATCTTTACATCACTACTTTCACTTTGGGTAGAATCATTTGGTGTATTTCGAACATAACTTTAGCTAGTGGTTTGTTTGAAACCACAGTATGGTCGACAAGCCCAGGTTCTTTAATCTATTCAGATGCAAGAGGCTTAATCTTATTTCTCTCGGTGCCATGACAATCATTGATGAGTTGATCAGTCGTGGGATGGACCTGTATAATCAACATAACATTAATTAGTTCCAGTTATTCTTTGCAAATGGTGTCCCTAGATAACACGTATGCGATTAAAGATTTTAAAATATGCATTCAGTCAACATGCTTAATGACCCACGGCGAGAGGGTCTTTAATTGTCAATACACAACAGGTTTCCATTCAAAGGTATGCATGGCAATCTCATTACACATGGCGCGACTGTGATAAGAATGTTTGAGCGTACGCTAGATGATCCTTCCCACATATGGCGTGATTGCAGCGACAACATCAAGTCATGGTGATGAGACAACTCATGAGGGGTTGGGGATAGGTCGGCAGGATGTTGTTGACTACAGGTTAGGTGAAAGACTATAACGCCTAGGTGAGCAGAGGGGGAACCCGAAATTTTAAATATACCCAAAATTTTGGGTGGTGTTGTAGCGGCTACAACATCACCCTATCGAAAGACGAACGTTATGACTAGATACTAATGACAAAACGATATCATATTAAATAATATCAAAGGAAAAATGTAAAGTTGGATGCAAAACAATTTGTGACGCAAGTTCATGTACTTGATATCAAATTAAATACCATAAATATATATTTTATGGAAATCACAATCCACACATATGTAGACCATGCTTGTGAAAATGTAACAACCCCGATTTTAAAATTTACAACTATTTACATTAAATTATGCAATTAAGAATCAACACACAATTATTCAACTAATTAGCATAGAATTTAGAAAATCCTGAGCAGAGACAACTTACCTGTAGTGACGATATTCCTTACTTGTGACTTAAGAGTTGAACTCTATTTGAATCCCACTAACTGCAACAAAGAGTTTTGGGATAACTCTCCACCAAACCGTAGGCTTAGCTGCACATAATCTTTCCACAATTGGCCACCCCCGAGCCCTCAATCAACGTACTATAGCCAGAAAATCCTTTGTCTTCACAACACTTTTCTCCCAAGAGAATGGATGAAGGAATGTTGAATCTCATCTTCCTCAACATCTATTAAATAGACCAAACAATGGAAAGGGAACCACAAAAACACATTTCATGTGTCAACATGCAACTATTATTTCTTTATTTTAAGTTTTATTTAATTTAATTTTTCTTCTAATTTAACTCTTTCTTATTTTATTCCATTTTATTTTTTGCTTAAGTTTACCTATTTTTATTGTTTTTAGAGTTTTCTTAGTTTAAATCTTTCTTATTTTATTCCTTTTTACTTTTGTTAACTTCACTTATATTTAGTATTTTTATAGTTTAATTTTATATATTTTTATTTAGAACTCTAGTTTATTATTTATTATTTTATTTATTTATTTATTATTAGTCTCTTTATTTTTTATTATGTATTTACTATTATTGACATATTATTATTTAATATTTATATTAATAATATATTATTTATTTATCATTTTTATTATTATTAGGAGACATTACATACTCCCCCTCTTTAAGGAACTTCATCCCAAAGTTAAGTTAAATCATTTAATATTTTATTTATCTAGTTTTTTGTTACTTCACGTTTTCCCTACACCCTTTTTTGAGCTAGTATAACCAACAAGCATCAAAATTTTCCACAACATGCGGGAAATCTCAAGGAATCTTTGTCCTTTTTCCCAATTTCGGAACCTGACATAAGCCTCATCAATCTGTACCATAGCCCAAGGCTCGTGCCTGGCTCAGACCTCATTTACCCCAAGGCATGCACCTAGCTCAGTACTCCATGCGGTAGGACTTTTGGCATCTTGCAATGCTAGCCCACTCCCTCCAAACTCACTATGGCAAACAGCCCCAGGCTTCAAAGTCCTTACATGCATTCTCGACTTCGGCATCCCAATCCAATACCAAACACTTCGCTTACAATATCAGGTGCTTGGCCTCCTCAAAATGCTCCCATAGCCTCTCAATATCAATCCATCAAGAGTTATACAAGACAAAAGAACCATTGGCATATGTAGTGTCGATTGAGTTTGTCCCCAACCCATATGCTGTTACATATTCTCTCTCGCATGTATGGGCTCCCACGAGATCATCAAATAAATTATCCCTCTCAGCCCATTTGTGGATTTCTTGCCAATCACCACATCCCAACTTTCATCCAATGCATTAGTTATAATAATAACGCCAAAGAAATAATTCAAATTACAAATCTTGCATGTCATCATGATAATATAACATCATTTTTAATAACCACATCCTAAATAGTAAAGAATTGCATGTTCATGCATGTCACAAAATCTATATCGATTTTAGATGCTTCATGAAATACAATCACAAGTTATAACATCAAGATATATGAATCATGACATCACATAATAAATGAAAAACATGCCAATATACATCATATCATAACATCATGATCCCTATACATATCTTATCCATCATTAGCATACAACATCATTATCATAACAAATAAATAAATAAGCACCACATATACATCATCAACCTCTCTAATGGGCCTCTAAATTAGACATAAATTAAGGCCCATCTAACCTTTATTAGGCACAAAAAATATATATTAAATATCTCCCTCTACACTTATAATTTTTTTTAATCTTTAATCTCACTTTTTTTTGCACCCACCGTTGCCTTGCCCTGGTTACACCTTCGGAATACCCCTCCAAGGAGATCCATTTCGCTCTACTCCCCCCAATCCGAACTTGACGCCAGGGATACTCTCCATCGTGGGATTAGACCAAGGGGAATCTTAGGAAGGTTTAGAGATAATTCCATATTTGTGCCTTATATTATTTATTTTGAAGGATATTGTTAGAATATTGGGAAAATTATGAAGATTTGGAGAAGGAGATAGTTTAGGGACTTGCTCCCTACTATTAGAGGATCAAGATTGGAGAATAAATGAACAAAATATCATGAAAATTTTGAGAAATTCTGGAGAGATTCTGGAACTGTGATGATTGAGAAAATCTAGGAATGTGTTCCCTATCATTTACTGCAAACTCCTAGCGTTGTGAACCAGATCCAGTCTTTGAGGCATTTTGGACAAGAAACCTTCCTCCTTTCAACGAGAATGCTTCCTCATCATTTTGTATAAGTACCAATTTGAATTGGCCTCTAGGGGCATGTATTGTTTAGTCTTATTTTGGAGAAAACTTGTTGTTTTGTAGCTCCACTTTCTTTTCTTGCAGGGATGTACTTGGACTGATTCAATAATTAAGATTGGTGTCATTTTTACCTTCTAAGGCTTAGTTTCTTCTAAAGGACTTTGGTTCCTCCTCGGGCTTGGCCATCCTAGGAGCCTCAGAGCCCTCTTGCACAATTTCTTTATGTTCTTTTCACTTCTTATTCACATGAATCTCTTATTTATGTTCTGCATATTTCTGTATTTAGTGTTGTTTCTTATCTTGCTGTAGGACTGAGTTAAACGATTTAAGTGAGTTATTTTCTAGGTTTGAAATCATTATTCAACGTTAGAATAAATTTGGAAGGTTATCTTAATCTTTAAGCTACTTGGCTTTGGTTACTAGTTCAGAAATATAAGATTTATGGAAATGCCTTGTAGCGAAATAGTAGTAAATTTTTTCTATTTTTTAGAAGTGGTTATTAAGATCCATTTGAATTGATTCCACTTGTATTAGGTCATAATAATGTTATATTTAATAGTGAAATTTACCCAATTTAATTTTCTCTTTATTAGGTTAGGCATTTGATAGATTAACTAGCTCACTACTTCTTGAATCTCCAGATTTCAGAGTAGTAATTTTCTATTATTTTTTAGCACATGCGAACTGGGGTATTTTGGAGTGATTCCAGTTGGAATGGAGACCTAAGATATCCTAATTAGTAACAAAATTCATCCCATACCATTTTCATATGATTTACTTGGTAATTCGGTGATTTATTTACAAAATTGTCTTTCTTGTAGAAAAAATAGAGTTCCTGTACCACTCTTGTAGCATGTGTAAACTCGACCATATTTTCTCCCAAACGTTGGGTTTTATCTCTTAGGATTGAATCATGACCCTTAGGATATAAATACATTATTTACGAAGAATGAACACCACTTAGGACATTAATTTTGACAATTTGGATTAAGTCTTTTTATTTGAATTCATGCTCTTAGGATTTCAATTACAAATTGTTGTTCTTTCCTAGGATTAATTCATTTTCAAAGAAACAGTTCCATTTATGAAATTAGTTTAGGTTTTTATTTCATAACATTCACTCCATTACATTAGATTAACCAAATAAGGACAAATTGTATGACACACACATAGTGTTGATACCTCTTATGTTTGTATGAACCCCTGATTGATAATTAAAGTTGGTAGCCTTGGGAGTTGCAGCATTCTTGTTGCAATAATCAGGGTCATCACTTTTTGGCACTGTTGCCAGGGAGGTGTCAAATTATGCCTTATTTTCTTCCCTAGTTGATTCATTTCTTTTACATTTTGCAAATACAGAAAAATTGCATTAGGCATATTTCATTTCAAACACAAAAAATTTCATTGCATTAGCATTCTTACTTCTCCAACACCGACCCCCCCACTTGATCACATGGTGTAGTAAGAGGCACATCACCATCCGCTTTTGCAGGTAGAAGAAAAAGAGGTGGCAGAGAAGGTAGAAGAAATGGATGGAGATGATGACAATGAAGAATATCCTATTGGGTTTCTCATTCAAGATATTGATATCAATGTGCATATGAAGAGAATCCCTCCATCTTTCCTTCCCAAATTCCATGGTATGGGGTCAGAGGATCCGAAAACCTTTGTCTTTGAATTTGAAAAACTTTGTAGATCTTATGACTACTTATCACACACTCAAAAATTGAGATTGTTTCATGCAACATTGAAGGATCGAGCTCTTAAATGGTTCATGAGTTTAGGAACTAACTCAATAAGATCATGGAATGATATGCAAAACATATTTCTAGAAAAATATGAAGATCATGTTCTTAAAGAATAAATATTTATAATGAATAAAAAATAATAAAAGAGCCTTGAAGATATAATAGAGAGGTTCATCTATAATGTTAAGAGGGAAAAATTACATCATTTAGGATTTGAGACAATAAAAACCCTCTTACTTAGAACAATTATGGATGAGTGGATTTATCTTCTTGATCTCACGAGTAAAGGAGATGTATACGAATTATCAATTGAAGAAATTTGTGAAACATGCAAGCACATATCAAGAGGAAGGGCAAGAGTAAGTAAATCAACATCAACATTGGAAAGTCAAGATCAACTTCGAAATTTGCTTGATAACTTCAAAACATAAATTCTTAGCAATCTAAGTGAACAAGAAGAAATGTTAAGAATGCAAAATGAGAAAAAACAAGATGTTGATATTTTTTATTCATGTAGAATCATATGCTACTAATTATTGTCCATCATTACAAAGGTTTATGGAAGTTTACCAAGAAGACAATTCAGGAAGTCAATCACCAAAGAAACTATGTTATGTAGCTCCAAGAAGACCATGGCAACTTAGTCAACTTGATATGATGCAAGGACCTACCTCACAATTTCAAGCTTATTCACATCCATCTCAAAATACTTGGAACACACTCCCACCTTGGCAACCTTGGCCATCTCAACCCCAAAACCAATCTTGGCAACAAGGTTGGAAAGGACCTTATGGGAAAAATCCACAATATCCTCAATATTTTCCTCAATATCCTCCATACCCAACTCCCTGTTATCCCTACCATCCACATCCATCTCATAGATCCACTCCCACTCAACTATCTCTACCACCATTTCCAAACCCATACAAAGAAGTAACTTAGCCCACTTACAATGTTGAGGTACAACACTTCCAAACATCTCCTCTTCATCTAAATGGTATCCATCTTAGTCGAGGAAGAGTATTGCAAAAAAGTGATTATCTTGATGTCATTTAAGGACAACATTCAGGAAAAAGAAGAAGATTCAAATGAGGAGATAAAATATTCATGGGCTGCACTTGATCGAGAGAAGACATTAGAATCAGAGGCTGAAAGATTCCCTCAGGTTTACCATCAGATTCTCCATGTGTTAAAGAGAACAATAAGTAAAAATAGAAATATTTGAATGTAATGGTAGTAGACGACATCCAAGATGATACAAATCAGTAAGTGGACCAGGGGTATCACAACCATATTGAAATATGGTTCCATACAGTCATTAAGTTATAGCAACACACTCTTCTCCATCTGTACTTATTATCATCATCTCAGTTAAAGAAGTTGGCCCCTCATATTCAGGTACATGTCAAAGAATGTACTCAAATGTACACATGATTTTATCTGTCATATTGATGTGCACATGGCTCCATTTGAAGTATTTGTATACTTGAAAGAGGTTTTTTTTTTTTCAAGTAGAGTAGGATAGAAAAAATTAAAAAATTAAAAAATGGGAAAAGAGAAAAAAAGGAAAAATAATTTTTAATCTCAAGTGAAAACCTATTTTGAGGCGCCTGTGATTTTATCACTATTTGAAAACCTCCATGAGGCTATCAATGGGTTGTAAAAATAGAAAATAAGTGAAAAATAAAAGATCCTATGTGAAAAGCTCCTTTGAGGCACCTAGGCAGACCTACTAGTTGAAAACCTCATTGAGGAAGCTAGTAGGCCTAAAAAAAAAAGTGAAAAAATGAACAAAAAAATGTATTTTCTACATCTGTCTCTCTTTAATGAATGCAGGTGCTCTCTAACCTTTGTAAGCAGAAAAAAATCAAGTTGGCACCAAAAGAAAAAGTTGGTCAAAACCCTAGTCAAAGGAAGTCAATCTTGGACTTCCTCCTCCTTTTCTCATATGTTCCAAAAGGACCAAGGTCATGCCAATCCATAACCTTCATCCATTTCTAACATCCACCCATAATTTCCAAGATTTTTTCATTCATTTTCCTCACTTTCCTAAAATGATACACGAAACTTGGTTTTTGCTACAGGAAACTCATAGTTTTTAGCAGAAAATTGCTTTTATTATATATCAAAACCCATGCATCCATTTTCTGAGATGTTTTAGGAGAGATGCATATATATGATGGTAACATTCTCAAGAAATTTTAGTAATTTGTACTGCACAATTTGTGAGAAATCAACCTCCATCACCTACAACCATTTTTATCTTTTCTAGAGATTCGTGCATCCAATGGCCGAGAGTTTTTATGTGGAGGTGCATAAGGATGATAGGAGTATGCTCAAAATATTTTAGTTCAATATGATCTATTGTTTGAGAGATATGCCTAAATGAAGTCTTCTACAAGGGGGTTTCCCTAAGCAACTTGTACAGTCACATCAAAACTCACCATCAATTCTTTTTCACCCACAGAGCAAAAGATCCAGCCACCCTGAGCATTAGGAAGCCATTTATGAAATTGAGAATAGCACACCCTACTTAGGAAGCAATCCATCCACTCCACCAGTAGAAGATTTAACATTAGGAGAAGATTGGACAAAAAAAAAAACATTATCAGTAAAAAAAAATATTCAAGATATGAAGATTTGTACAGAAACAAAATCATCAATTGCAACACTCACATCATGAACATCTCAACAACAACAATTTATCCAGGGATGTGATGCAGAAAAAAAAAAACAACAAAAAACCCTAGAAGGCCTCCATATTCAAGGTTATCAGCAATAAGACCTCAAGAAGATGATCACATGTAGCTTCAGGATCATGAGTAGCAGCTTTAGAACCACCAAAGGCAGCTTCACTAGTCATATCAGGAGCCTCAATATCCCCTGAAAAAACACATCAAGGGTAAGGCTCATGTATTCAATCATATAAACCTTTCTTCGAATATATTCTAGCTTAATAAAACATTAAAAGTGTGAGAAGGAAAGTTTCCTTATATCCAAAATGAGTAACAGAGCAACCTCGGCCTTCTCTAGCAATTAACTTCACTTTTCCATCAAAACACACACACATGTGGGAGAGGACCAAGAAAAAAGTAAAGAGACTTGAGAAAGTGGGTAGTAAGTAGTTATTTGTGATGGACGACAAGGAGTTCCAAGGGGTCACTGAGAGCGAACTCAGTTAACATAAAAAGGGCTCTGAGTTTATTTTGCATGCAATAAAAAAAAAAAGAGAAAAAAAATTGAAAAAAAAAAGAAATAAATTGAAAAAAATAAACAAATAAAAAAATAAAAATAAAATTTGGACTCACCACCTCTTGTCATGCAAAATAGAGCTACTACAGGCACAAAATTTGATAGAGGGAAGTTGCTACAGGAAAAAACAAATTTGCTACAGGAAAGACAAATTTTCTACAGGAAGTTAACTAGGACAAATATTTTTGATCAAATGTGGTTTCCTTCCTCTCTTCTGTCTCTCCTCTACTTACACACTCCATGAACCACTCCATCATGCACCTATTCATTCATTTCAGCTCACAGGTAGTCGAAAATTTCCATTTTTTCCCTGATTCTAATTGCTACATGAAAGTCTAGCAAGTACATTATTCCTATACCACTACACGAAACCCTGTAAACGCTAGAGGAAAATTATTTATGAGGAAATAATCTCTCTCAAAGGTTTCTAAATGTCAAAAAGGGAATGATAATTTATTTTTTTCCTATACCTACCACTCCTAACCCTCACATCACTCCAAGCACAAGGATTCACTCTTTAAACCCTATGTTGTGCCACTAGTAGCTAAATCATTTATACCTTGGCATGAGACCTCTCCCATTACTTCTCATTCACTCCAATCATTCCATCACTCCATCCCTAACCTCCATAAATCATTTCCCTTCATCTCTAAGTAATCTGGAGCCCCAAGAAGCAGACAGAAGACTACTACAAGAAGTTGAAAATTTTCATGTAGCAATTTTGTATATTGGAAGAAAGATAAAAAACTAAGGATAAGTTGATGAATATGGCTTCAAAGGACCACCAGAAGAATCCAGGAGGATGAACACACCAGCAAAGGCACATGAGGACGTCCATGCAGCGCCTGCAAGAAGAAAAAAACAAATTAAAAGGTTAAGTATCTCACTCAGAAATAAGCTGCTAACTCAAAAAATATATAAAAAAACAACAAGAGAAAGGTAGCCATGGCTCACCAAACTCTATCTCCCTCCACCAAATAACGTCTACAGCTCTTCAGCAATAGGTACAAACAAGGCCCTGACTTTGCACACCATTAAAGTTGAAGAATCACTTGAGAGAAAGAAGCAACATGAACCTACATTTTAAGTTTAATGAACTGATATGGGGAAGAAATGCAAATAGAAGAGTAATAATAAGATCGGTAGGAGGAGCGGCACATGGACCAATAAACACAGAATTAAATAATCCAACATACATGAATAACCACAACGTAAGGAGGATGAATAGGTTTCTCAAAGGATGAGCAACAATATCAGTAGGGGGATATGATGGGCCTCTAAATTAGACATAAATTAAGGTGCATATAACCTTTATTAGTCACATAAAATATATATTGAATCTCTTCGTCTACACTTAAGAATGTTTTTTATGTTTTAATATGTTCTTAGGAAAGTTTATAGATAATTGCATATTTTTGTCTAATATTATTTATTTTTGAAGGATATTGTGATAATATTGGGCATATTATGGAGATTTGTAGAAGGATATAATTTAGGGAGTTGCTCCCTAATACTAGAGGATCAATATTGGAGAATAAATGAATAAAATATCATGTAAAAATTTATAAATTATGGAGAGATTCTGGAACTACGATGATTGCGAAAATCTAGGAATGTGTTCCCTATCATTTACTGCAAACTCCTCATGTTGGGAATGAGATCCACTATTTAAGGGATTTTGGAGGGGAAAGCTTCCTCCTCTCAAGGATAATTCTTCTTCATCATTTTGTATAAGTACCAACTCTAATATTCCTTTAGGGAATGTATTGTTTAGTGTTATTGTGGAGAAAATTTGTTGTTTAGCAACTCCACTTTCTTTTCTTGCAGGGATGTGCTTGGGTTGATTCAATAATGAATATTGGTGTCATTTTTATCTTCTAAGGATTCTTTTATTCCATAGGAATCCGATTCCTCCTTGGGCTTGGCCATCCCAAGAGCCTCATAACCCTCTTGCTCAAATTATTTATGTTCTTTTCACTTCTTATTCACATGCATCTCTTATTTTTGTTTTGCATATTTCTGTATTTAGTATTCTTTGCTTTCTTGTTGTAGGATTGAGTTAAATTATTTAAGTGGGTTCTTTTACACCTTTTTTTCAGTTTCAAAATCATTATTCATCCTTCAAATAAATTTGGAAGGTCATCTTAATCAATAAGCTACTTGGATTTGGTTACTAGTTCATGAATATAACATTTTTGGAAATGCCTTGTAGTGAACTAGTAGTAAATTTCTGTTACTTTTTAGAAGGGATTAATGAGATCCATTTGACTTGATTCCACTTGTATTAGGTAGTAATAATGTTAAATTGAAAAGAAAAATTTAACCCATTGCATTTTCTTTTGATTAGGTTAAGCATTTGATAGATTAACTAGCTCACCAGTTCTTGAATCTCCATATTTCAGAGTAGTATTTTCTATTATTTTTTAGCACATGTGAAAAAGGGTATTTTGGAGTGATTCCAGTTGGAATTGGGACCTAATACATCCTAATTACTAAAAAAAATCTCCCATGCCATTACAATTTGATTTACTTGGCCATTTAGTGAGTTATTTACAAAACATACTTTCCTATAACAAAAATAGAGTTTCATGTAGCACTCCTTTAGCATGTGTAAACTCAACCAGATTTGCTCCCAAAGGTTGGTTTTTGTCTCTTAGGCTTGAATCATGACCCCTAGGATCTAAATACATGATTGAGGAGGAATAAACACCACTTAGGACATTCATTTTCACAAATTAGAGTATGTATTTTTATTTGAATTCATTCTCTTAGGATTTCAATTACAAATTGTTGTCCTTTCATAGGATTAATTCCTTTTCAAAGGAACACTTCCATTTCTAAAATTAGTTTACGCTTTGATTTCATAACATTCACTCCATTACATCAGATTACCCAAATAAGGACACATTGTATGTTGCAGAGATAGTGTTGATACCTCTTAAGTTTGCACAAACCCCGGGTTGATAATTAAAGTTGGTAGTCTTGGGAGTTGCAACATTCTTGTTGCAATACTCAAGCTCATCACTCTCATCAAAACTATGTTCAATTACCACATACCATCATATCATGAAACCTCAGCGCAAGATTATATTTCACAGTTGTATGTTGACATAACATTAGGGCATATTACTTACACTAGTTATAATAAAAATACCATAAGTATAAATGAAAGAAAAATGACATTGTTGGTTTTCAGTTATGTATTACTACACTTCTTTCCCCTATAAAGAGGATACACCATTAAAACAAGTTGAATTAGATAGGGTCTTTAATAAACATATTCTCATCCAAAAATTTATTGTTCTCATCTTATATAATTTTTTGAATTTGTAACACAAGATCACAATTCATACTAATTTATCCCCTTTTCACTTCTTAAAATGCATCATCATTAATAGTATTAATAATTTGCTAATTGTTTCAAGTCACAATCAACTGAAAATGTCAAGATTAATTTCAATCACAAAATATTAACTTAATATCAATTACCTCTAATAACATCAAATAAAACTTCTAACTATAATTTTTTTTTTTAAATACACTTTATCTAAAACTATTTTATATCTTATATACTATCCCTCCTTAAAATATCCTATTTTAATAAAAAAAAAAAAAAATTCAGATTATAAATTGATAAAATACAAGTTAGACTTTAACCTTCATTAATTATCCCAAATTAAAAATAAATGCAATATTAAAAAATCAACCTAACATATATACTATTTGGTTTAAACCAAAAACCAATATTATTTATTCAATTAATATATTACAATATAAAAATAATTAAAATAATCCACATACTTTATTCAGTCAATATATTAATATATTATCTATTTATTACAATATAGTAACTTTTAAGATTTTTTATTTTATTTCATTGATGAATTGTAACATGTGCAACAAACATTGGGAGAAAAGACAACAAACTTTAATGCAAGCGCTATAAATATTATTGCGCCATATGTTTTAAAAGCCATAAAAACCATACCAGATTTTGGCATGAACATATTACATCACCATTAAAAATATATATATCTTTCTATCCCTTCATGGATGCATTAAAAGTGATATTCTTACCTTTAATATAATTAATTAAAGTAACTTACAACCCTATGCGTTTAATGAATGTATCTTTTCACATATTTTAACTATCTTACAACTCTTCAAGCATGTAAGACCAAAACAAAAATGGCTTGGTTGTTTACAGTTCAAAACCTCATCACCAACAAGGACATTAAGAGATTATTAAAAGTTAAAACTGTTGCTATCCATAAAAAAGCTATATACAAATAAATACCTGAGTTGTAATTGTGGGTATCATTTTAATTTTATAATATACGTGGCACGTTTATTTCTTAACTCTTTTATAATGTAATGCTATATCATAAATAATATTAAAAAAAAAGCACCTACAATTAAAACTATAATGACTAGTCATATTGTTCGAGACTATCGTTAGTTAACTATCATATCATGGAATATATATTTATCTCTTCAATTAGATAGTATACAATATTAGTTCAGCTCATTCCCTTAATTGAATATAAGTGAGTACTTACCGGTTGAGGTATACTAAGTCACGATCAGGTAGAAGACGTATCTAGAGTTTGGCCCCACAATGTTACAGCGCTTGTGAGTGGGTTTGTTACTATGGGTGTTCGGTAAGTACTAGTCGTAACGCACATAGCTATACCTTTTTAATCTATTTCATTCACCAATTCTCATCTAAGCGCTGGCGTACTTGGCTCGCAAGACAAAAAAAATTCTCTTCGATTC
Organism: Pinus albicaulis; assembly: GCA_034641835.2. Classification (NCBI taxonomy): domain Eukaryota; kingdom Viridiplantae; phylum Streptophyta; class Pinopsida; order Pinales; family Pinaceae; genus Pinus; species Pinus albicaulis. The sequence continues at coordinate 856,149,854 of CM076570.1, forward strand.
GATATAATCTAAGGGATCAACCATGTGAATCAACATTGCATAACAAGTTTTAAGAGCATTGACATGATTAATAGGAGAGACGAATTATATATTATTAGTCCCTGCCGTCTTTTGGCATGAGACTATAGGAATCGATTAGTGTTTGTTAGCATTAATAAAACTACATTTTTATTAGTCTTTTATTAGTCATTGCGTGTTTTTTATAAGTATGTTCTCAACTAAAGCGTATGTAAAGTATGTGTTCAACTAAAGTTTGTCTAAAGCTTCTCTAAGTGAGATTTTGTAGTTTTGGACTTTTGCCGAGGCAAAGAGGAGGCAACCATATGTTATATTGATTTGTGTTATTTATTTTTTCTATGGACTAGACTAATGCTAGCATTAGTTTGAGAGCATAAAATGTTAGGGATGGGAGACCATGATATTACTGGGTTGATGTTGCTATTGTGGGTGAGTTGTGTCCACCATTGCCACCTGTGAAAACTTCTTGCCACCTATGAAAAATTTGCACAACTGCCATCTATACATCCATGTAAATGTTAGTTCGACAACCTTATTCTTTTCCTTATCTATTCAAGAGGCACTTGTTTTGTTCTTGGCGAAGGCTTTGTTATTGTCATTGGATTTGTGTGAACAATGAGCAGTTACAAAGGGTCTCAAAGTGGAATAAGGACATGTGCTTTCCATGGCTTTTGCAATAGCAATGGCTTATGGCGCACTTCTATCACAACCCATTGCTTCGAATTATTCCATTTCCTTCTCCTGCAGTGCCAAAATGCCACGTTTGTGAGGATATATAACACCTCCCCATTTAAGCTCTCTATTGTTTCCTGGTTTCCCAACGTTCCACCAAGTTTTAGGTGGTCACTTCCATAGAGGGATCCTCTCCTCCTGCAGCCCCATCGCACGTAGAAATAGAAGAAGCCCCAACCGCCAAACCTTCTCCCATACAACCCAAGCGCGGTACTAAGGTCATGATCTTGAGACAAGAGTCAAACTAGTATAATGGCATTGGCTCAATGGTTGCGGCTGATTAGGATCTTGCATCCCGATACCCTGTGGTTGTTAGACTGATACTCTGTGGTAATTAGATTTCACAAAGTAAACTATGCAAATGTCTCAACAAATAATTATGGATTTAATGAAATTCTGGAAGTCCTCGTCTGTAATATTCCCTTTCTTGATCCAGTCAACGTGGATAGAATCAATCCATGGTACTTACCGTGGTATTTTCCCATGGTATTTCTTGTATTGACCCATGGTATTTCTTGTTGGTATTGACCCATTAAGCCTATAAAAGGGGAGAGAAGCTAGGCATTTAGAGCATTCGGGTATTATCTATCTTATTATGTTTGGGTTGAGAACCTAGCCTGGCCAGTTCTATTATTGATCCCGAGACGAAAACCCCGCAGTGATGTTTATGTGGTGGATCCATCCAGGATTCACAAGTGGTTTTCAATTTTTTATATTTTTCATTGTCAAGTAGTTGTGCATGCCATTTGCAGGATTTTATGGTCTGGGCATGTATTTTACTTTCAGTGAATAATAATATAAATAAATGCTACAATTCTTGTGTTTTGGTTCTTGATGAAATATTGTATTAAATGAGAACACTAAGATGTTTTAGATCTATCAAAATTTTTATTATTTGGAATCTTACAGTGGTATCAGAGCTGTGCATCCTGCTAGCCTGAGAGTTTTATGCAAGGAACTTTGGTGAAATTTATTTTTCACCCTAGCCAACATTTCTCACTTCAGTGATATTTATCACCCTAGTTGGATTTTTATTTTTTAGTAAATTATTTTATTGGGAGACATAAGTGAAGGGAAAATCATTTATATGTCTGTGGGTTAAATTTGTGAAAATATTTGAAGGCATGATTAACAAAATAATTTATAGCTTGTATTTAGCCTCTTATGAATAAATGTACCCATAATATTTATTCATGTGTATGGAATATTATAAATGTACCCATGATATTTATTCATGTGTATGGAAGATTCATATCTTTCTTGCAAATATGGTCATTTTTGAAAGACTGGAAAGTTATTGCTAGACAGGGATCATTCCCAGGTTTCTCATTAGCTAAGTATTGAGATACATTGATGCCAATGTCGTCATTTTATTTTTGGAAACACCACAAGAATCAACATAATGATATATTAGTCAATTCTATGGGCTACAATACTTCTGTGGATCAAATATGGCAACAACATACAGATCAGAAGCAAGAGTAGAACAAAAAACCCTTCTCTCAAAAGGTCCATGTTATCATCCAGCAGTCAAAAGATACCCGGAAGGAAGATGTAAAAAGTAAGTGTCTCTTTGATCTTGGATCCAAATTGCAGGGTAAAAAGTCAAAAGATGTTCTCCTACAGCTAGACACATTAAATATGGCTTTGAGCTTGATAGAGAAATAAAATTGGGAAGGGTCAGGTTGGGCCTTGAAGCCATCCATGATTGCTTTGATACAACCTAGGTTCTTGGAGCATTCTTGTGAAAATGTTAGACTCACCGTTGCTTCTTTTCTTAGTAAAATCATAGCCTTAACAACACCACTCCTGCCCTACAATGATGACATCATGAGGGGGACTTTTTGGGTAATAGTAGAAGCACTCGAAGGGTTGGACAACACCACCGTTCTTACTTTTTTCCAGAAGCGCAAAATTTTTGAACGCATGGAGAAATTCAGATTTGGTATGCTTATGCTGGATCTAGAGTGTGATGATTTAATCCTTCAGATGTTCCAATACTTCTGCAATGGAATTACAACATCTCATCCAAACTTCATCAAAATGGACATGCAAAAGATCATGTCTCCGATCCTAGGAGAAGATAGGGCGATCTGTGAAAAATTGAGATCCAAATTGTTGGCCATTTGGAGGAAGGAGCTAATTGCATCACCTGCTGCTTATGAACTAGCTGAGGGGTTTATCAAACAGAGCATCAAACTACTTAGAAAGAAGTTAACCAAGGAGGAACTAACAAAGATTTGTGGAGACAACAAGAATGAACTAAGGAGGAAAGGCTTATGCTTTGTATGCAAGGGAGTTTGGGCATTGGACCATTCATGTCCAGATGATAAGGATGCAACAAGGATGGAAAAATTAGAGACCTCTTTAGATCATGTATATTCATCCATAGATGGGTTCACCGGTCTTCAGGAGAGGGCCTATGAAGGATCTGAGCAGTCAAGTACCAATGGTGAGTAGCGACACCATGTTCTTCAAAGAAACTTGCACGACAAGTTGATCAATCAGATAGACAAAGTACATGATGAAAGCAAGGAGTTAATTCCTCTTGATGATGTGGTAGTTGAGTCTATAAATACACTAGAGGACATCCATAAAGAGTATGGGCAATCAGGTATAAACAACAGTCCACCAATACATCCATGTTGGACAACCAAAGAGGATGGACAATTTATTCTCACATGTAAAGAGGTCCAAGAAGAATACAATCAAGGAGAATCAAAGGAGGAGCCAGCCGTAATAAATCGATATGATAAGCATGATCATGCAGGGCAGTAGGACAAATATAGTATGCATGATGAGTATGATCACAAGGAGAAACATCACAAACATAATGTGCAAAATGGACCATTCTTAGAGAGTTGGTCAAAGGCTCAAGTAGAATATGTGGTCATTGGGCATCGGGTACAAACAGATACAGAGACAGTCAGCACGACACTAGAATTGCGAGTAGAAGACTTTCGAGAAAGGATCAAGCATTTCAAGACAGATCTTATGTTGTTGAAGTAGAGAGTCTGGATAGTCCGAGACATTGCCTTATAGGTGAACAGAAAAATTGAGGAACTCATAGGGGTATGTGCCGAATCAAAGACCAAGTTGTCTAGTGTTGAAGAACGACTCAAATCCCTCATAAGGCAGCAAGAGGAGTACGATTGGGAGTTCCAGAGCAGCCCTCTACAAGAATACATAGATAAAGCTTGCAACGCCAACAACCCACCTTTATACACTGGGAAGAGTAGGGCAGAGTTCTCCAAATACATCATGTTGGGTAACCAAATAGAGCAACATGAATCGAGCATCGAACAACATCAACATAGTAGATTTGCAGATATTCATCCCTCCCCAAGTATGGATTGGCGAGAGATTATGAGTTGGTATTCTATCGATAGGTTGATTCTTTGGAGGATACTCACAGCTGAGGGCATAATGCAGCTTGGGCCCTTTGGTGTGGGTAGTGATGGAGGGCTGAAATGGTACCATAACCCATAGGTCCCAGGATTTAGGTGGCATTGGGATCCGAGAGAATCCATTAGGGAAAGAATTGTTTGGGATCCAGGTATTGAAGGATCCATTCAAGACCATTCAACATGGAGGGCGCATCGAATTGTATGGGATCCTGGTATTAATGTACAAATGCTTCTGTTGTGGATAGAAGTGGATCGCTTGAGGACAAGCAATATTTGGGCGAGAGGATTTGTAATATTCCCTTTCTTGATCCAGTCAATGTGGATAGAATCAATCCATGGTACTTACCGTGGCATTTTCCCATGGTATTGACCCATGGTATTTCTTGTTGGTATTGACCCATCAAGCCTATAAAAGGGGAGAGAAGCTAGGAATTTAGAGCATTCGGGTATTATCTATCTTATTATGTTTGGGTTGACAACCTGGCCTGGCCAGTTCTATTATTGATCCCGGGACGAAAACCCCGCGGTGATGTTTATGTGGTGGATCCATCCAAGATTCACAAGTGGGTTTCAGTTTCTTATATTTGTCATTGTCAAGTAGTTGTGCATGCCATTTGCAGGATTTTATGGTCTGGGCATGTATTTTACTTTCAGTGAATAATAATATAAATAAATGCTACAATTCCTGTGTTCTGGTTCTTGATGAAATATTGTATTAAATGAGAACACTAAGATATTTTAGATCTATCCAAATTTTTATTGTTTGGAATCTTACATCCCCTAGTTGCATCAGCTCACATTTTTGTAGCAAAATCAAAATTTTCACTTTTTGTAAATCTATACGAAGCAATCAAGAAAACTCTAGATAAACAAATTTCACCCTACAAGGAAGCATTTAAGTTGCCACCTTTGGCCAAGTTGCATTTAAGCTATCACCTTTGGTCAAGATGCAAGAAATCAAGAAAGCATGCACCATATAAACAACTTTCACCCTACAAGAAAACATTTAAGTTGTAGCCTTTGGTCACCTTTGGTCAAGCAACAAGAAAGCAAGCACCAAAGGCTACAAGAAAGCAAGCAAGCATGCACGAGATAAACAAATTTCACCCTATAGGAAAACACTTAAGCTATAGCCTTTGGTCAAGCTACAAGAAATCAAGCAAGCACTAGATAAACAAAAAAGACACAAGAAATATCACTTAGTCTCACACAGAGCTACCCACAGCAAAATGAACAACACAATATGGCACATTATCATAGTCTCGTGCCTTCCTCCAAAAAATTTCAGAAAGAATTTATAGTACACTATTTTTCTAAGTTTTTGTGTTCTTCTTCTAGGTTTCATAGTAACAGTGTGTTTCTATGCTTTTATGTTGTTCTAGGTTTCATAATACCAATGCTTTTATGGGATATTATGCTTCTCTAATTTATTTTTCTTTGATTGAAAAAAATAAGATATTTACTGAGTAGAAATGTAAAACTTAGATTGATATACAAAACGAAAGCTTAAGGTTGCATTCTAGCCTAATTAATTGAAAATGTAGGCTGGTTCACAATTCTTACTATTGCTTCACAAAGCAACGCAACATCTTCAGCTAAATCGAGTGCATAAACCGCCTGACGAATAATTCAAGAAAGTCATAGGTGTTGTACAAGAATTCATAACGGTCGCACAAGGTAATCACATCGAAATGTAATTCGAAAAATCTTAAACAAATGTGTTTCTTAATGTTTTCATTAATTCAGCATATCATATACAGTAAAAAAATTCTCCAGCAATGTCTTGCAACTAGTATACCAATATTTTATTCTCCAGGCTCGATGTCTTGCAACTAGTGTGAACACATTATTCTCCAAACACAGAAAAATTCTTCAACCTTGTCTTATTCACTATTATGGTGCAAGAAAACATGCAGACATTGAATAGGATTTGAATGAAAAATATAGACAATTTTTTTTATATGAGTGTAACACTCATACACAGTTTCTTCACTTTTATGTGTTGTATGGTGCAACAAAACATGCAGACACTGCATAGAATTTGAATGAAAAATATGACGAACCTAACATGTGAGTTAATCTAATTTAACCACAATTGTTGTAGTTGACCAGATATGTCATAGGAATTGGGCGTTACTGAACTTATAACTAGATTCCACATAACATTATTGATAGGATGTTGGGAATTGGGTGTTACTGAACCTACTTCCAGATTCGGCATAACATTATAAAATTACTCATAGGCTCAGGATAGTTGGGCCTTACTAAACCTATTTCCATATTAGGCATAAAATTGTTCATTAGTTCATGGGAGGCGGCCTTACTGTACCTATTGCCAAATGCAACATATAATTATTCATTGGAACCATGGTTACTTTTTGTTGAACTATCAACGGTGTGGGTGATAGTTATTGGAAGGTGATCGACTGTTGCTGCACTGTGGGTGATTTGAAGTGTTGTTTCCCAACCGCAATGGGTGGAGAAAGCAAGCGCCCCGAATGTTGCACATTTAGCACTTCCCTGTTTATGTTCATGTCTGTTTATGTGCATGACTATGTCACGAGTCACGGGGACAGTCTCATAGGCTATGTGGCTTACCACTGTCCCTCCAACATGATTACGTTGTGCGTCAAACTGTCGCGGACCAGAGGAACGCCCAGTCAGCAACCCCAACAGTCCCCACTGTTATCACAGTTGACCGCATGACAAGGATTGAACCTGAACACAGAGAACATAACACTTAAGATAAATATTCATACGGGAAATCTTGTGATCCAGGTCCTCCCCAAGTACTAATAATTCATGCAAAATAGTAATAATTCATGCACAGATAAGAGAAGTGGAAGAATCTCTATCTAAAACCACAACTCATCTTGTACCCAGCCCTCGAAAAGCACCAAGGCCATTAGGTACTTACATGGTGGTTGGGACTGTCCAAATAAAAGCAGTAAGTACTTTATCTATGCATTCTTGTGTGTTCCTCTTTACTGCCCCCTTCCCTCCCGTCTCACTCAGAAAATAGATTGCCTTCGTCTTTCTCTGCCCGGTATCCCACCTCTGTAGAGGTACATAAATTCCCCGATTCTACGTTCATAATTTCTGCAACGATAGCCATTAAATCTCCTTGACCCTTCATTATGAATCAAATTCTAAACGTGAAGAATAATTCCCTTGGCCTCGAACGAAGAAAAAAAGGTTGCAGATGAATTGGGTTTATAAAATATTCCCTGTCTTGCCAAGCGAAACCCTTGGATAATGGCGCTACCCTACCAGGCCAAACCCTCTGATAATGGAGACAAGCGACAGTTGTGGTCCATGTAAGTGTTTTTTCGTGTTGTAGTGTTAGTGCAATTAAAATTTAATGAGAGACTTTTCAACAATTTTCCATTCCACTAACATGTTTAAACTATTTTTCCCGTCGCTTGTTTTATTCAAAATTAGTGTTTTTTTTTAAATTAATTTTATTAAGTAATAAATCCCAAAATCCCCAGCCATGGAATTAAAATCAAAGGCATCAACTGTTTTATTAAAAATTAGTGTTTGTTTAAAACTAATTTTATTACGTAATAAATCCCAAAATCCCAAGCCACCAAATTTAAATCAAATGCAATCTACTTCTAGATTTTTCGGTTGTTCCCTATGTGTTCATAGATTTATCTTTTCAATCCAACTGCAATCATTAATTTGATGAAATCGGAGTATGCATTTCGCTTCATCTTCTCATTAGTAATTGCGTGAGTTAGATATAAATGTGATCCAATAACTAGAACATTGAACAATTTCATTATAATCCACTCAGGTTCCCCATTCCCTTCCTCTTACCCAAATGGAGACTTGATGGAAGTATGGAAGTCTGCTTCTTTGTGGGCCCATCTTTCATATTTTTGGGACTCTATTATCCTTCATGAAATATTAGGGTTATATAGAAGATAGGATGAGAGCTCCAACCATTTGGGTGTGGGTATTAATCTATTATCCTTCATGAAATATTAGGGTTATATAGAAGATAGGATGAGAGCTCCAACCATTTGGGTGTGGGTATTAAAAACTTGTGTTTGTCTAAAGTAAAATTTACTATGTAATTAATCCCAAAATCCTAAACCACCAAGTTAAAATCAAATGACTCTCTTGGTGAAAAACATTTTACACGGTATTTTTTAAGCATCCTAAGTACCTATAAGTCTTTACAGATTTTGTAAACTTGTCGTTTTTCTCTACTATTCTAACTACAAATCAAAATGGTGAATAGAAAACCAAAATAAATCCAAAAATATAACGACCATGCTATTATTTCTTACCTATTTTCTAACAACTAGTAGATGCTCCTTCAGGTTTTTCTTCCATTACCTTTCTGTCTTTTTTAATATAATCCCATTAATAATGCTCCTTCGGGGTTGTTTCCATTACCTTTCTCAATTTTTTTATCTAATCCCAATAAGAAGAACTACAACCCTCTTATTCCGTTTGTTATCGAGCTTAACAAAAACGTCGGTAGAGACTTGTTGCTCAATAATGGACCTTTTTCGATATTGTAATACTAAATTGTTACAAGGTTATGGTTCTATAACTTGTCGGATTGAAATGGAAAAAGCAATGAATCTCGGTTTGCAGGATTCAACGTTGTTACTTAATGATAAATAAATTTAATTTTCTAGACCGCAAAGGGCCACATCAAAAGATTATCAATTCATGTTTGTTAGTTATTCTACTTACACAACAACTGATGTAGTGGACAATATAATAAATTAACCGAACATGTGATTCCCTAGGTCAACTTGGGATCCATTCATAGGAAGGAGAGAGACAATGGCATTGGATTAATTCGGGTACACCGATCGAGGACTAGCCACATAGCCATCAAGATATAATTTTTGTTATTCCTTTAGCGGAGTGACCAAATGAATATTTGGTAGTTGAACACTCATGGCCATTTAGATTTCATAGGAGGCTCGGTTGAGGGTTATTAAATGATGAATTTGTAGTCGATTAATACCTTTCTTCGCCTTGCGTGGACATGAGATGCATGGCTCTTTATGATAAGCAATGGTATTTTGTGTAACCTAGAGGAATAATAGCTACACCCCATAATGAGGTAACGAACTATGAGAATAGGATTCTAATATAGAGGTTCCTTGAAGTTTTAGGTACATTCTGTGGACGATATACACTATAAATATTCTGCAAATTTCCTTTATCTATTCAAATACAGCATGGTTCGATCTGATGTTTATTTTTTAATTTACTTTTCTTAAATTTCTAGTCTCATGTACATGCATTCACCTCTCTAGTCATACGAGGGTTATTTCTCTCATTGTGATGACATTGTTTGTCAAGACCTATGAGTGTGATTTAGAAATACAGTACTAAAATATTAGTCATAAAATTTGACCAACGAATTGTAGTCAATTGGTTTGTTAAGTGCTAAAAGGAAATCACTATTCTTGAAATTTTTATTTATTCACTATTCCATGATATTTCTATTTTACATTTCTATAAGCTATTCCTCTTAAGTGATATTGGGTATATCATGTATCAAGAACAATAATTATATATTAATATACTATATACCAACAACAATATTATAACTTATATGAAAGAATTATAATAGGTTTAAAACATGCATGTATGCAAAATCATGCATGACATAACAATAGTGGTATAAAGTTAATTTTTAATAGAATTATTTTAACTTAAAGTTATAAATCACATGTATATAAGTACATGCAAATAAGAAGTAACTCAATATTCCCCAATTTTATATTTAGTAATAAAAGAGTTTATATTTAAAATTACTATTTATTTTATAATTTATATAATAATTATTGTATTTAAAAGTTTTTAATTTAAAAAAAAACACATATAATTTATATATTATTTTGAATGTATAAAATTGTAAAAAGAAAACTAAAATTGATTTTTTTTTCAAATCTGTTTGACTAAATTCTTCTCTATTATCACAAGAAAAATTATTGATAAATTTAATTAAGTGTTTTTTCTTAATCTTTTACCCAGAGGTCACATAGAGTCAAAGCTTGGTTCTGATACCATATCTAGCAACCTCAATTTTAAAATTTACAACTATTTACATGAAATTAAGAAATTAAGAATCAATGCACAATTATTCAATTAATTACCATAAAAGTTTGAAAAACCTGAGCATAGACGACTTACCTATTGTGAAGATATTCCTTACTTGTGAGTTCGGAGTTGAACACAGTTTGAATCCTGCTAACCACAAAAAATATTTTGGGGACGAATGTCCACCCAACCGTAGGCTCAGCTGCACATAATCTTTCTATAATTGGCCACCCTCGAACCCTCAGTCAACATACTACTTGCCAGAGAATCCTTAATCTTCAAAACACTTTTCTCCCAAGGGAATGGATGAAGGAATGATGAATCTCATCTTCCTCAATGTTTATTAAATAGACCAAACAATGGAAAGGGAATCACATGCACACATTCCCTGATTCAACATCAAACTTTTAATTCATTATTTTAAGTTTTACTTAATTTAATGTTTCTCTTAATTTAACTCTTTTTTATTTTATTCCACTTTACTTTTTGTTAACTTTACTTATTTTTACTATTTGTATAGTTTTCTTAGTTTAACTCTTTCTTATTTTATTTCTTTTTACTTTTATTAACTTAACTTAATTTTACTATTTTTATAGTTTACTTTTATACATTTTTATTTAGGACTGTAGTTTATTATTTACTATTTTATTTATTTATTATTATTATTATTATTATTATTATTATTATTATTATTATTATTCCCTTTATTATTTATTATGTATTTACTATTATTGAATTATTATGTATTTACTATTTATTTTAAATATATATTATTTATTATTTATTTATTATTTTTATTATTATTAGGGGACATTACAGAAAACCTTTTGTCAGAGCTTCTTGGTTGTATTGAAAATTAGCTATTAGAGCAGCTCAGCTAAGGAAAAATACACCTAATATGATTGTGAGCTTGAAATGAAATAATGAAAGACTCGAGGACCAAAAAAAAAATACATCTGAACACAAAAAATTATGAACAATTCACAAATAAGCACATATAAACATGTTCATTGCCCCATATTAAGATACCCTCAGAGGATGCTAGGTATTCTCGATTTCATTATGTTTTGAATATATATGAAACTGATTTATGCCATTGAGAAGTCTACCTTCAATGGAACTTCTTTGAATGTGAATATCCAACTAATATATAGGAACTATAAAAATGTGATGCTATGCTTCCGAATACCATTAAGGCATAGTCAACACATAAATTGTTTTATGCACATGGTATATGATAGAAGTGGAACATATCTCACTATTTAATTAATAATATCACATCCCGAACAATCATGACTACATGCCAATGTATGCATAAAATATTTATGTAGCTATGATGTAGTTAGGCTAGGATGTGTTGCTACTCTCCTTTTCATTGGTGGTAGACTATTATAAAACCTTTAGAGAAATGCCAAGAGGATATTAGTGTTTTAGGAAAAAATGTATGCCATTTATCCCATAAACTAAGGAATTGTCAATAAATGAATTTAATATTTTATTGAATTTGAATTTTTTCATGGATCAAAAATCCCACTAAACATGGTTTAAAAATGGACATTATGCATATATGTTTCTTGTTATCCAATCCAGGGCAAAGAATGATTACTTATGTGCTATGCAATATTGTGACGAAAAAAGTACTCCAACGGAAAGTGAATGTACCTCGAAGAACAAAAAATAATCTAGCATATTATATTGCATTGATAGAAAGCTTAGAAATAGCTAGGGAGTATGGATCCAATGGAATTGTAGTTTTCACCAGTTGAACTTGTTTTCAACCATAAAAAATGCGTGTACCAAGTTAAGAAGGAGAGGTTAAAATGACTGCATGGAAAAGAAAACATTAATGTTAGACAATTTCAATCATTTAGTATACTACATTGTAGAAATGTTAATATGATGTTGGGCGATATATTGTATGGGTCAATTCTAATTCAAGATTTATGTGTCAAAGATGAATTAGTGTTAATAAGCTCTCCATCAAAATTTATTGATGGACATTGTAACATATATTTGATATGTTTGTGTTTTTTAGTTATAAATGTTTTGTTCTTAATGACCATGTGATTTTTTCAATTATATACAAACTTCCCCCCCATTATGTAAGAAAAACTTGGTGAGATTCATGTTTTAGAAAATTTTGTATTTAAATTTCAAAATGTGTGTGCTTGAACAAATTTGTATTTAAATAGTCTTGAGTTTTACAAATCAATTTGAGCTTCAAGTTTTGTGTTTTACATTTGTGTTCAAGTTGCGTGCTTCAAGATTTATGATTAAATAGCGTTGAGTTTTACATCAATTTGTGCTTCAAGTTTTGTGTTCTACATTTGTTTTCAAGTTTTTCTTCAACATTTGTGTATTACATCAATTTTTTGAATTCTTTCAATATTTTTAAATAGTAACTTTAAAAATAATTGTGAATGCATGAGGTAAATTTTTAAAGATCATGTAACTATGTATCTGTATATATCCATAGATCATGGATGGATATTTGACACATAAGTCTTCGAGTTGAGTGTCAATCTAGTCTCAAGCATCTACGAGATGGGGGGTCATGGGTCAAAGAGAATATCAAATGAATTGGGGGATTTCCATCATGATCATGGTATATATATGTTTATATGAAAGTTTTTAAAGGATAATTGAATATAATATTATGCATGTACATGTGTATACATATGGGATTGATTTTTTATCAATTTAGTAAGTTAAATTAATTTTTAATAAATTTCATTTTTTTAGGAGTTGGGACGAAAAGAGTATCTACTTTGTCAATCGAGGGCCATTTCTCACACCATCATGGTATATATGTGGTGTGTGTGTGTCCATTTAATTTTAAATGATAAATAGGTAGAATCATATGTATGTACATACATATATATTTGAATTAATTAAATTTTATTTTATTTTAATAAACTTCACTCATAATGTTTTCGCGTGAGGGTGATACAAATTCCCCTGGTGGCCAATAAATTGGTGGTCATGATGGTGCTCAACCATCTCTGGGTGGGCATGATGGCGTTTATCCATCTCCAAGTAGTCACCAATCTCAATTAGATTGTCATGATAATCATTTTGTTAAATTATATAATTTGTTTTCTGTTAAAACAAATTTGTACATTTTTTCACATGTTTTTTTATTTATGTAATTTTTTATAGATTGATGGAGAGGGTGAAAATGTTGCTCGAAAAAGATATTTTAGAAACCAGGCAATTCAATGAGAAATTTGTACACCAACTACAACTTATCCATTTGAAATTATTGATGACATTCCTTGGGAAAAAAACGTACAACAATGTACATTACAGAGGTGCCAAAGTCTTTATTCAAAATTGAGGAAAGATATTTGGAGTTTGGAGCTCCCTACAAAGAGTCGGGAAAGGTTAAAAATAGTTGTAAAATCTCTAAACACATTTCTATATGTTTACCATAATCTTGGGGCAACCACATATAGCTTTGTATAAATGATGAGGCGCAGGAAGGAAGAAATAATGGGTCATGATAAATGTGTCGATGTTAAAAGCATGGTTATGAAAGAAATGGAAAAATATGTGCTTCATTTCAAAGAAAATTCGAAAAGATAGATCTTGAAGGTGAAATATTTTAGGCACCCTAATATAGCCAACCATTTGTATGATAGGTTCCTTGCAGCATACAGAAAGGTTCCATGGAAATACGAGGTTCCAATTTATTTTTCAAAATTATTTTATGCAGAATTATTTTTGGGTATGAAACCTGATTATAATGACCTTCCTTCTGAATTTTTTGGTACTGGGAGAGGTTAATTATGTGATCATAAGGGCGCTAATTGTGATATTGAATTATCTCTCCTTCAGCCACCTTTGGTATGCCGACTTTCTGATGTGGAAACTTTGTGATCAGAGATGGATGCCACTTCTCAAATTAGTCGCAAAGAAATGGATGTCATCATAGACACCATTCAGACATGATTTAGTGGAATTGATATCGGTTTGAATCGACAAAGAGCACATGCTATTTTTTTATATAAAACATATGAGGAGATAGATAACATGAATATTTAGGAGTTTAAAGCATATGCAAAGGGTGGTCATAATGGTTGGAAAGACTTAATTCTTCATGAGGAAGAGAGCATGGGATCCGTACATGTTAATGGTTAGGATGGATTGTTGGAAATATGATGTAATGTATTGTCCTTGATGGCAACCTACTTGATGAATTTGTCCTCGATGGAAACCTACTTGATGAGTTGCCTTTTGATAGAAACCTATTTGTTAAATATGTAAGAATGATGTATCTACAGATCAGTTCAGATGTGGCAGAGAAAAGAATTCCAGTAAGTGTCAGAGAAATGATAAATATAATATGTCACAATGTATACACTACTTTTGTGAAGGCAACCTGCGTATACATTCAGGGTTAGCATATACACAGTTTTTATGAAGAGAAGTTCCGTATACACGCAAAAACGAATGCTCCAAGACGACTATGCCTTTTGCGCTCTAAAATTATGATACCAAGGGGCATTACCATGGTATTAGCCCACAGTATTGAGTGTTGCATTTTCTATTTGATTTCATCTAAGAATACCATCGGAAGTTATGTGGTTTGGCTCATGGTATTGATAAATACTAAAACTATATAAGGAGAAGAAGATCATAATGAAAGGGTGTGCATGTGTCTGGGTATTGAATGAATACGTCACTCTGAAGTATATCTACATGGAATGGGTTGCAGTTTATTGATAGATTTGAATTAATAATGCACCTATGAATAAAATAATGGATCAGTATCTCTAGACCTAAAATGACTATGTATTTTCTAGATCTGTGATCTGGCGAATGTTGGGTGAAGTGAAGGGTAAGATCTGAGTTGTTTATCTGTTCTGAAGAGTTACGTAGCCCTACAATGTTTGTAGATATATACGCAGGTTAGTCTCAATGAAAGTGCGTATATACGCAGGTTGGTTTCAGCAAAAGTGCATATGGAATCTAAGGTTAGTCCTGAAATAGTTGCAGATATATACACATGTTTGTCTCTGTGAAAGCATGTATATATGGTGGTTCAGTAAAGAAAAAGCGGGTATGGAATCTAGGGTTTTGCTGAAGTGTGCGAAAAGAAATGTCTGATCTGTTTTGATGTTTTACTTTTGTCTATCAATGATGTCTTCATACAGATCTGGGTTGTTTGAATACTGATTATGCTGCTAGTTGATTATGATTAAAGATCATTTTTTGGTTGATTGGTTGATGATTCAATGAATGAATTGAATCGGTTATAAGTTTTAGTTTGATGTACGTTCTCTGAGCTTAAATGTGTGGAGCAGCTCCAGTCTGAAAATCTGATGAAAAGAGGCCTACAAGGTGTGTTGTGTGGAATTTGTTGGATCCAGTATGAAAATTGATGAAACATGGTCCATGGTGGTGCTGAGGGTCGAAGCCTTTAGTGAGGGGGTTGTAGCTCCCTTCAAGTGGTAGCTGGTAAACGAGTTCAGGGGGTAGTATCTCCCTTCCGGGAGTGGCTGGTAAACGAGATCAGGGGGTTGAAGCTCCCTTCCAGTAATATCTGGAGAACGAGAGAAGGTTGCAGCCTTCTACAGGTGGGTGCCTGCGTGCTGGTATGATTTTGCTCTAGTACATGATTGTAAGCAATTTTCTGTATAATAAATATTGAAGACAGAGATGACAACAGCAGTGGTTTTCTCCCGAATTTGGTTTCCACCTTAAATCTTGGTGTTCATGTGTGTTTCTTATGTGTGATGATTTATTCTGTTCTTATTGCACATGCTTACTATTTACTAAACATATGATGAATGAATGATGCACTGATCTAAGTAAAGAATTATATACATAATAATATCTCTGGTAATACGCAATTTTTCTTAAGGATATCCATGTGTATACACGATTTCGGTTCATTAAAGGCACGTATGGAATTTAGTAAAGAAAAAGTAAAAGTTTTCAATAAGCTCTAAATACTGATTCAACCCCCCTCTCAGTATTTTTCCCAACATGGATATTTTAATGTAATCTGTAATTTACATATACATGTTTATTTGTATGTGTTAATCTAAAAAAAATGTATCATATGTTCACCATTTGTAGTTAACTCACTTGTTGAATGGAAATTTGGATAATACCAGGGTCCAAGGTTCAGGTTATGGCAATCAAAATGATATTTTGGGAAATTTTAGTTTTTTTTAAGAGTTCAGGATGTTCATGTACAGTTATTATTATATTATATATTGGTATCATGAAGACATATTTTTAAAATAAATAATTTTGTTGTATATATATAATTAAATGTTAATAGGTTTTGATTCCGTCTAACGTTTTTGAGATGTGAAAAATATTTCATTATCACAAGTATCAAATGTTTCACTTATGTTTAGTTATAAATTTAAGTTCAAGTTTCATTAAAAAATGAGATACATCTTTATTTTAGAGTTTTAAAATTTTTGAATTTTAGGTTTGTGGAGATGATTTCTGTTCTGCAGGGACATTAGCGATGGAGTCAATGATGGGGATAGGATCATCCAAAAAATTTGAAGAAGTAGTCTATCCTTTTTTTTAATCAATTGCATGAGTTCATGCATTCTTATTTTAAAATTTTTAAAATTTTAATATATATACATGAACATATATATTGTACAATTTATCCAAAAGGGTGTGATGCAGGGAAAACACCAAACGAGCACAATCAAGGGGGAACAACATGAGGTATTGCATGTAATTATTATTTTTTTTTTAATTTTGTTTTTTAATGTTATTACATTCTCATTTAATTTTAATATACATAATATTATATGTATATATATGCAATTACACATGTGTGGAGGGCGCCCATGATTTAGATGAGAGCATGAGGAGGGTGATTTTACATATATTTCAGTAAAATTATCTAAATTGATGCAAATTTTTATTTGACAATGTTTTTATAGTATAAATTATATGCACTTTTATTAAATGATATAAATTTTTGGCATATTTTAGATCTATAACTCATTAAATTATGATTTAATACATGCTAATTTTGGAGTTATGTACATTCTGCATGGTACAATTTGCATGATGCATGGGTTGATGCTTAAAACTTTGTTTTACATATTTAAGTTCACGAATATGTAATAATGAAAGTAAACTTGCATTTAGTTGGTACATTTTGCATGATCATTGTTATACTGTTAGTCGATTATTCTTATGTTTTGTTTAAAGTTTTTTTGTCACTTGTTATTTCAAAGAAATCTATTAAAATTGCAAATTACAAAACACATGGTAAATTTTTCATTTGAACATGAATCTTATAATTAGGTGTAAATTTCTATTAACAATCATAAACAATGCGAATTATAAAATATGGTATGCACATTTTGCATTCATGTATCTAGAAAGGGTATTATGGATGTTGGTTGATATTTAAATTTTAATACAAAGTTGTAAATGAATACAGAAACATACTATAAAATTGCATTATAAAACATGCCCATACAATTTGCATGCGGTTTGATGCTTTTAAAGGTTAAATGCATATATTTAATTTCATAAATATGTCGAAATGAAAGAAAATTTTCTTTTAATTGGTACATTTTGCATTCAATCATTCTTATAATGTTAGTATCTATGATTCTTAGGTTTTGTTTAAAGTTATTTCAATGTTTAAAAAGAATCTATTAAAATTACAAATTACAAAATTTACTCATGGAACGTTTTGCATTTGAAAATGCATACTATAATTAGGTGTACAAAGGTCTGTTAAAAATCATAAAAATTGCATTATAAAATATCGAGTATGTACATTTTTCATTCACGTATCTAGAAAGACTATTATGGATATTGGTTTATAGTTAAATTTTAATATAAAAATTTTCAAGCATAAACATATTATAAAACATGACCATACTTTCATGATGCCTCATTTGATTCTTTTAAAGGTTTTACATATTTAAGTTCATGAATATGTTGCTATGAAAGTAAATTTGCATTTAATTGGTACATTTTCATTCAATCATTCTTATTTAAAATGTTAGTAGATGTTTCTTAGTTTTGTTTAAAGTTATTCCAATGTTTCAAAAGTTATTTAAAATGAATTGTGATATCCCTATTTTTGGCATTATATAAATAGAGAATGCACATAAAGGTTAGGGGGACCTCAGAAATAAAATATGTAAATATATTAATTTTGGAAATTAATATGTTAATTTGAAAAGACTAGAGTAAATTGGAGACTAGGATTTGAAGTCCATGAGGATGGAATTAAATCCAAAGAATTTCCCAAAATCTCCAAAAAAATATTTGGAGAAAATAAAATATAATAAAAATATTATATTGGAGATAAAAATCTAAAAGATACCTCAGTAAAGTGGAGAGTTACTAAGAAGAGGTCAAATAAAACTAGAAAGAGGAAAAAACTTGTTTTAAAGAGCTTTTGTGGAAAAAAAAACGTAAAGCCTAGGCTAAAGGACAACAACATCTTGATTTAATTGGAGGCAGTTATGGAAGCATGTTGAGGGAAATAAAGCTTAAATAAGCAATTCTAGTGAGACAAGAGGTTGTCTACACTTTGGAAAAATTGGTCTCTGCTTGTGGGGGGTACTGTGGATGAAAGCTTAAGGTTGGGTGGCAAATAGTCTTTACCAAAATTGGTATGCACAATATTAAAGTATGTCTTATGATTATATTATTATGATGATAATTGAGGATGATTGAATGTGTGTTAGTTATGAGTTTAGCTGAAAAATTTGTAACTTAAATTATAAAACTGGGTAATAAGCTACTTTACTATTTGAGAATAAAGTGTCATATGTATTTAACAGAGAAAAACTATAGTAGGTATAGTTAAATTTTTTGTATAGTTACACAAACTAGCATAATTAGTTGACCAACATACATAATTTCTAAACCCAATAAGAAGGGTGTAAATCTGTTGTTAGGTCTATGTTAATTTCTGTATTACAGATATAAAATACATCATTACGATTAAATCATATTATAAAGGTGTTAAGAAAACATAGTAATTGACAGTAGAAATAAATAGTTATTTCTGTAAACAAAGAAGAAGTAGAGATGTACACAATTGAGTTGGTTTATTCTATGAAATCAAGAAAGTACAATTCTGTACAATTAACTTACTCTACACACAAACTGTACAAATTCCTAATTTACAAAATATAAATGCATCTACTTACAGCATGCGTTTGAAAAAGAACCATAAAAACATTATACATAGAGAGGTATTTTGCATGTTGAAGAAGAAACATTTATACTTACATAATGCAATATTGATAATAAAAACAAACTATGAATTACTCATACCTATGTATGCCATCTGTATGTTATAAAGAAATTACCAACCATGTATAGAAATATTTAAAATTCATGTAGTAAAGGTGAATAGGAAAATATAATAATATCCAAGTAAAATATGAATTATCACTGTCAAAGTCATATTGACGGAAATTCAGTAGCTATTGATATTAATTACAAAATGTTATAGATACATTGAAGAATATCATTACACTGAGATGGCTGAAATATGTATATGACACGACAAACCTGTAGGCGGGAAATACCTGTCATCAGATCCTTTGATAGTAGGGTGAAGAACGAGAGAGGAAGTACTGGGAATAGAAATTACCTGTAAGTAAATACATAAATTTGTGTTAAACTGAGCTTAATTATAATAAATTATCTATAAAATACCTTTATATATTAATAAATTAAATACAAACTGTACCGGAGTAATGCCTAAGAAGGGAGTTCTTGTATAAGAAAAGAGTACAATATTCTTTCAGAAAAATGACATGAAATGGAACAGAAAGGTAAATATGAAAATATTTAAAGTTCCTAAAATGAAGTATTCATGAAATTATAAACAGGAATTTGTGTAGTATCTGTGTTGAGGATTAAAACAAGGAATAATGGTGGAAAATTATACTATGGAAGAAAATCTGGAGCAAGAGGTTGTTTCTGAAATGGAAAATATAAATTAGTGGAGAGAAAATAAGTGTGAAATTTCATATTAAATGATACTCAGAGGGATGATCTAATTAAAAAGAAAAAGTAAATCTAAATAAAGGTAGAATATTACCATATGCAAAGACACATTAAAAAATAAATAACAGAGAAAACAAAAAGAATAATTACAGAATCTCTATAATACTAGTACATAATGGAGAATACCAAAAACATTGATTTACTTAATTTTTAAATGAATTTACTTAACGGGAAGTAAATCAAAATTTTGGAACTATACAGGGATTATTGTTAGAATGGTAATTCCTATGGCGTTGAATAGGAAAAATGATAAATGTTGACTAGAGACGTGTTTTCCATTAATCCATAAAGTACAGAGAAAGGGAAATGATGATCCTTCAAAGTAAGTTTTGGAAAAAGCTAAATAATTAAATTCCCATGGAACGAATTGAGGGATTTACTTCAGTAAATCTCAATTAAAAATTGACTCTAACAATTTCAATTTCACCAAAAAAAAAAAAACAGTTGGAAGAATTCCTCTCGAATGCTTATAAAATTTGGAATGACAGAGGAAATTGTATCAAAATTCCAATATCAGCCGAAATCGATGGGAGAAAAACCCTTTTCATATTAAGCAAGTAGAATATGTTTACTAGTAGTAAATGTATAAGAAATGGGATGAATTCTTTTATATATAATATAATTAAAGTGCATAACAAAACGAGAAACGATATTTAACTAATAGTGAGCCATTGAAATTGAGGAAATGGTGGGATTCATAATAAATCTCTGTAAATAAAATGCTAATACTTTTAATGTAAAGAAAAACTATATATGAAATTCGGTTAATGTTTATGATTAGAATGGTTACAATAACCAGAAGTTTTTCTATGAATTGGGGAAAAATCCATTGTCAATTTACATTGAAATTTATACACATAATGAAAGTCATAAATAAATTCTTGTGAGGAGTAGAAATTTCAAATTTGAGAAAATCCATTCTGGAAATTATACAAACTGAAGTATGTTGACAGTAAATTTTGTGATATACTAGTAAGGAAGACTCAACAATTATTCTCTTGTCGAAGGTGGGATTCATAACAGAGGTTATGAATGGTACAACTGCAACATGTAAAAAATTCAATGAGCATATTAAACAAAAATCAAACGAAATAAGGATAAACATAAGTAAAATAAAACAGAGCCAGATATAATGTAGTGTGAAGAGAAATATAAAAATTAAACTCGGTAGGCGCAGGGATTACATGCATATGTCCTCCGTTAAAAGTAAAATTACTTGAATCTTTCAGCTCAGAGGAGTTAAACCAGAGAAATGGTAAGCCAAGGTGGAGCTTGGCTCTGAGGAAAAAAATGTTATAAGTGACAAGCCGAGAATCAAATTGCAAGGGACAAACCCTAACTTCGAAATTTGAGTTGGGAAGAGGGACGACTACAGCTGAGCCATTGATCCCATACTCAATATACCATACAGCTGGTCGCTCATATGAGGCCCATGTTAAGGCCATCACAAGTTGTACAAGAACAATTATGATAATTAAAACAAAAACGATAAGAAGTGCAGAGGGGACTTGTCGAAATAATTGAAACTACAGTGAAATTAAATGCATACATTCACAGGACCATAAACTAAGATTTCTTAATATGAATTTATATATTTCGAGTGTCGTAATGGATACAGTTATGATAATGCATATGTGATTAAATTAAATATAAGGATAAGTGGAATGGGATAAGCCAACGTATGGTATACATGAATGTGGGGAGTAATATATGGACCCCAAAGCTCATTCCTATATGATGTTGTTACGGTTCAATGTTAATTAAAAACAATATGTAGATTAATGTATAATAAGAGGATAAAAATATACAATGGATAGGTTATTCCTTGTTGAAGATTTAAAAATTCGTATTAAACACAAATATAGAATTCACTAAGTTATACATTTATTTCCATGGTTTGTATGGTTATTGTATTTTACATGGAATTGTAACACACATTATGGATATATTACTCCGAACGTAATGATACAATAGTGGAGTTCGATCAACAATTCAATTTGAATTGTATTAAATTAAATGAGATATATACCATTTAATTGCAAGGGTGTGGTATGTAAAGGGTTAATACTATAGTAACCAAATTCATATAATTAGAATAAGACAACCATTTCATATTTAATATGCATATGAGTTATGCATAGAATTGAAATTAAATTAAATGGTGATAACAATACAAAGGTTAATAGTACCTAGTGATATTCGAGATCATTTAAAAAGTTAGATTAGAGTATATGAAGAAGTAGATGAGTACCTTAGATTTAACATAATTAAGTTATGTTAAGATATAGGTAGAGATATATCACAGTGGCTAAATGAAATTAAGTAAAGGTAAGAGATATGTATTATTCACATTACCAAGACAAACTAAGGAAGGTTTTGTTGAAAATAAAAAGGTAATGATTAACCATAATATATATGGTAAAATTCCATACGAATGAATATATATATATATATATATATATATATATATATATATATATATATATATCACAAGCTTACCAAGAGGTAAAGAGATATCTTGATAGATATTAATATTGTAAATTATATATATATATCAACATGTAAAGATATTTATATATATAGAGAGGGGGTAATCTATTTATCATTTCCGATTCTATGAGGATATAAATAAGAAAGACATTAGGTAGCTATAAGGGTCAACTGTAATGTATGAGACCCTTATACAATTCAATGGAAGATTTTGATGGTAAATAAATACAATCCCCTAAAACATTCGTGGGGATGAATGTATCCTATCATGGAATAAAGAATCAAATAAAAATTGATAGAAAGCAATTAAGTAGTAAAAATCTATGAGATTTTACTATTGCAACAATTATTAATTGATGGAAGTGTTAGACAAGATTCCTGAGTATAACCAGAATTTCTATAAATAGAAAAAAAATTGTGGTAAGTGGAGTTTTTACAAATGGTATCAGAGCCCATGTTAAAACGTTGTGCTTATGGGTCACAACACACGAAGAATTTCTCCTATCAAAATACTGCTGTCAAATTTTTACTCACAAATTTATTTTAAAAATTTATTTATGAATTGTAATTTCTATGAAGAGAAATTAGTGCAAGAAGCAGAGCAGAAAAAGTACAGTTGCTGCAACTGAGAAAAGCGGTAAGTAAAACTGGGAAAGGGATGGGCCCTACCTGGTCTAAATACTAAAATGCTACAACAATAATCATTTCATTTAAAGACTCACTATGAATGATTGCTACAATATTGAGCAAAATAAATTGGTAAATAAATTTCTTTCAAGTATATTTTCAAATGAAACAAAATCCAACTCAGAGAGGTTTGTTGGGAAAAATACTGAGGGGGGGGGGGGGGTAGTATTTACTGCATATTCAAAACTTTTACTTTTTCTTGCTTCTAAAACCCATATGCTACTTTCCTGATACAGCCTCGCGTATATACGCGGTTACCCTTTATGAAACTCGCGTATGCATAGAGATATTAATAAATAATCAATTCTTTACAAGATCCTTACATGTATTCATTCATCAGATGTTTATATAGCAGTAGACATGTGTAGTAATAACAGAATGAAACATGACACATAAGCAACACATATGAACACCATGATTTTTAGGTGGAAACCCAAGTCGGGAGAAAACCACCACTGCCGTTGTCTCAGCCTTCAATATTTTATTATAGAGAAAAAATTCTTACAATCATGTATTGGTGCAGACTTATACCAGTACACAGGCACCCACCTGCAGAAGGCTACAACCTTCTCTCGTTTACCAGCTTCTCCTGGAAGGGAGCTTCAACCCCCTGCTCTCGTTTACCAGTCTCACCTGGAAGGGAGCTACTACCCCCTGATAGTAGCACCAGCCTCTGCTGATATTATCAGACCGAAGGATTCAACCCTCAGATCCACTGTAGACCACGTTTCATCAATTTTCAAACTGGATCCAACAGTTCCAACACAACCCTTCACTCTTCAGTAAACATACTTTGCTCAATGCTACCAACAGAACAGTGAACTCACTGTAACCAGAATATCAGAATTGACCTAGACTTCAGATCAGACATTTAGAAATACTTTCAACTTTGAGACCCCATTAATTCAGATTCCATACGCGCTTTTAGTACAATGTACCCGCGTATGTACGCGTGTTTCATAAGACGAACCCGCGTATACTTCAGTAAATTTTTCAAATAAATTCTAACTGCGCATACGCGCCTTTCCCTGAACAGAGCCGCATATACATGCGCTTTTCACGAAACCAACCTGCATATAGATCTTAAAAAGATAAACTTTGCACAACAGATCAGATCTATGAACTTACCCAGATTTCTTAGACTTCTTCAGCTGATTTGCACCAGGTCTTCATCACTTCTTTTTAGATCATCCAAGAGATTCACCATTTCAAGATCTAGAGATCTTGAACCTTCATTATGTTCATAGATGCCTCATAGATTCGAATTACATTAATTGAAGCGGAAATTTACCCATACGCAGATATACTTCACAGAGAAGTATTCATTCAAGCTCAGACATCTTGCACCCGCACTCCTGATTTGCACAATGAATTTCTTCTCTTTATATAGGTTTTCCCTTTTTCAATACCATGAGCCCCTTTTTCAATACCATGAGCCAAAACAATACCATGAGCCCAAAACTACATTACTTCCGATGGTATTCCTGGACGGGGTCATTTAGACGAATCATTACCCAATACAATGGGTCAATACCATGTGGTTACCCCTGGTTTTGCACTTTATGAGCGCTTTTGCCCATACGCGACTTGGAACGTTGTTTCCTGCGTGCATACATAACTTTTCCTAGACAGATCCGCGTATGCCTTGAGACATACTCTTTTCACCATAGATTTAGCACATGCTGAATTCCTTTCTTCATTGCCTTCTGTACTCACTGTAGATACATCAAATTTAGTTCATCAAGACATATTCTATCAAGCACAACTTCATCAAGAAAGTTGTCATCATCTTCATCAAGTGAGTTGCCATCAAGGACAACACTCTTCATCATATTGCCAACAATATCCCCCTTTGGACTTGATGGCAACCACGATGGTGTTTGATCACCACAACAGATAGGTACATTAAGAATACAATGACACCATGTCACTCTCCCCCTTTGACATCAAGGGCAAAGGGCGGATCAAAACCAACACACTCTCCCCCTTTTCTCCTCATGTAGAAGAAGTGTTCTGCAGATCTGATGTATACTGAAGTGACCAAGCTCCCCCTGAGTTCATGCTGAATTTTCAAACATATTTTCCAATGGAGTACATGACTCTATGAATTTCCTATCACCAATGACTCATACTTACATCAAAGATCCATCCAAGTGGATTTACATATGAGACTCAACTACCCAACCAAGTGGGTTTAAAAATTTATCCAGTCCTTACATGACTGAATATTACAAATTTACATCATGGATTTCTATATGGCATTTGCATCAAACTACAAATATGAGTTTTTATCAACAAGACCTTTTCATGACCAACACCAAAAAAAATTTAAGAAAAAAAGAACATATTGCGGAACCATCATAATGCCAACAATGCATTTATAGTCAGTAAGGCTAATGCTCCCCCTGAAAGTGTGCATCCAAGCAGCTGTTCTATATGACCAAGGCTCCTCCTTTGCTTGTGCATCCTGAACACTTGCAACAAATCATCAAGGCATCTTCACCCAAAATCAGAGAAAGAGACAGAAAAGAAGAGCTGAAATACCAACAGTGACTCCAAACAGCATCAGAGATACCAAACAGTACTGCAGTTGAGCTGAAAAATGCTGAACCCAAACAAAAAATGCCAGCAATCAATCATACGCGTATTTATGTGAAGCAACTCGCGTATATACGTGACTGTCTTGAATGAAACCCGCGTATACCATTTAATCTTCTGAATTTAATCAGATCTAATCTTCTGAGAGGCAGAGACAACACCCAACTTCTGTCTGAGATATTCAAATGCTTCCCTGGGCAGTGGTTTGGTGAATATATCAGCAGCTTGTTCTTTGGAGGGAACATACTCCAACTTCACCTTTTGTTCCAGCACTTGTTCACGTAAGAAGTGATACTTGATGGGAATGTGCTTGGTCTTCGAATGCATAACAGGATTCTTTGAGATACTGATGGAACTTGTATTATCACACATAATGGAGATAGGAGGAGTACATTTGATTTGAAAATCTCCCAAGGTTTGCATCATCCATAGGAGTTGAGTGCAACAAGATGCGGCAGCCACATATTCTTCTTCAACAGTAGATAAGGCAATATAACTTTGCTTCTTACTGAACCAAGATACCAACCGAGGCCCCATATAAAATGCACCACCACTTGTGCTTTTTCGATCATCAACATTTCCAGCCCAATCTGCATCAGAGTAAGCATGAAGAGTAAGATCATCATTCTTTGGATACCATAGTCCAAAGTCTTGAGTTCCTTGCAGATATTTGAATATTCTTTTGACAGCCTGAAGATGAGACTCTTTTGGATTAGCTTGGAATCGTCCAACAATCCCAACAACATGCATAATGTCTGGTCTAGTCCCGGTGAGATAAAGTAGACTTCCTATCATTGATCTGTATTCTGGTTGATTCACCATGGGAGAATCATCATGAGAACTGAGATTGCATCCGGTTATCATTGGTGTACTTACAGGCTTGCATTTCTCCATGCCATACTTCTTCAAAATTTTCTTAAGATATTTTGTTTGAGATAGGAATATGCCATCTGTAGTTTGATGCACTTGCAAGCCAAGAAAGAATGTTAGTTCCCCAAGTAAAGACATCTCAAATTCTTGCTGCATAACAGAAGCAAATTTTTGACTTAAGGATTCTTCATTACTCCCAAAAATGATATCATCAACATATACAATCACAATCAAAAGTTTGTCATGTTCAATTTTTGTGTATAAGTTGCTATCAGCAAACCCCTTTGAAAATCCTTGTTGATGGAGATATTTGTCAAGACGATAGTACCATGCCCTTGGAGCTTGTTTGAGACCATATAGAGCCTTTTTGAGTTTACAAACAAGATTCTTATCATTTCCCAAAATGAATCCCTCTGGTTGTTCTATATAAACTTCTTCTTCAAGATCACCATTGAGGAAGGCAGATTTGACATCCATTTGATAGACTTCGATTTGTTGAGAACTTGACAAAGCTAGAAACATTCTTATGGCTTCAAGTCTAGCAACAGGAGCAAAAGTTTCTTCAAAGTCTATACCTTCTTGTTGAGTGTACCCTTTGCAAACTAATCTAGCTTTGTTTCTTATTACATCCCCATTTTCATTTAACTTGTTCTTGAATATCCATTTAGTTCCAATGACATTTTTATCATGTCGCCTTGGTACCAAATCCCAAGTGTGATTCTTTTCAATCTGATATATTTCTTCATTCATGGCTTGAATCCAACATTTGTCTTTGCTAGCTTGATTGACATTTTGAGGTTCAATTGTGGATAGGAATGCCAGATAGCTAGAAGATCCCACAAGAGTCCTCCTTGTTTGTACACCTGATTCCTTGTTTCCCAAAATTTGAGATTCAGGATGATTCTTTTGAACATATCTGGATGGAGCTTTTTCTGACAAATCATCTTCAGGTTCTTCATTGGATCCACTGCCTATATTATTTTCATTTTATGTAGAAGGACAAAAATCATCATCATCTTCTTATGTTGCTTGTTTTTCTTCTTTAGGAGCTGCAGGAGATTCATCAATGACAACATCAATACATTCAACAATCTTTCGAAGCCTTTTATTGTAACATTTGTATGCTCTGCTTGTAGATGAGTAACCAAGAAGTATCCCTTCATCTGATCTAGGTTCAAACTTGCCAAGCTTTTCATCATTATTTTTGATAAAGCATTTACTTCCAAAAATTTTGAAATGCTTTACAAAGGGAGAGTTACCATACCAGAGTTCATATGGAGTTTTGTCACTATTTACCCGAACATGTGCCTTGTTGAGAATATTTGTTGCTGTATGTGCTGATTCTCCCCAGAACATGTCAGGAGTTCCAGAATCATCAAGCATAGCTCTAGCCATTTGTTGAATTGTTCTATTCATTCTTTTTGCTACACCATTTTGTTGTGGAGTGCCTGCTACAGAGAACTGTCTCTTTATGCCATGTTGTTCACAAAATTCAAAGAATTCATTTGATGTATATTCTCCTCCTTGATCAGATCTAAGGCATTTGATTTTTAGATCTAATTCATTTTCAACCAGAGCTTTGAAGACCTAAAATTTCTCAAATTCTTCATCTTTGTGTTTAAGCAACCCAATCCAACACATTCTAGAGAAATCATCAATAAATAAGATATAGTATTCTTCTCCACGTGGTGATTTTTTCCTCATAGGTCCATAGATGTCAGTATGAACAAGTTCAAGAGGCCTACTTGATGATCCTTCTTTGGCATTAAATTGTACTCTAGTATGCTTACCAAACTGGCAGGATTTGCATATGATACTCTCTGGTAGAGTAATATTGGGAAGACCACTAACAACTTGAAGTCTACTTGCTTTGTTGATTTGAGAGAAACTTAGAAGCCCCATCCTTCTATGCCATAGCCAATTTTCTGAAGATTTGCTCAAGTAAAATTGATCTTTGCAGTTCTTCAATACATATAGGTTTCTTGGAGTTCTTTTCCCTTTTATAATAGTTCTACCTGTATCCAGATCACGAAACACACATTCTTTTGAACTGAAGACAACTTCTGTACCTTGATCACACATTTGACTTACACTTAACAGGTTATGCCTTAATCCATCCACATACATGACATCATTAACCTTCACCTTTTCTTTTAGAAACAAGGACCCTTTTCCTTTAATTACAACAGGATTATCATTTCCAAATGTAACTTTCTTTTCCTTTTCTAGAGCATTATATGAAAGAAGTTTGCTTTTGTCACCTATCATGTGTCTAGAGCACCCACTATCAATGTACCATTGATTTTCTTCACCTTCTGCAAATAACGCTATCCCACAATTTTCAACCTGTAATTCCTTCTTTTTCCATACTTTGGAACTTGAAGGAAAATGTTGTTTTGGCTGGAATTTGCTCCTACATTCAGATTCTTCATGCCCAAAGTTATTGCAATAAGCACATTCAACTTCATTTTGAAGAGGAGAAAAGTTGTTATAAGTGTTCCTTTTTGGTTCTGTATCCATATTTTTCTTTCTTGCTTCTCTTGTCATGATGGTTTTATATGCAACACATTGAACGACTTTATGACCAAAATTGTGACATGAGAAACATTGTCCATTGAAGTAGAAATTTCTGCGATCATGAAATCTTCTATTTGAATTTACCTGTTGATTGTTGCTTCTTTGAGAGATATCCCTGTTAGTGTTCCTTGTATTGTGATGATCATGCTTTACTTGTGAAGATTCTTTATTCCCTTGTTGTGAGGCTGAATGAAGTAAACCAGTTGTAGCTGCTTTTAGATAGTTTGGCGCTGAAGCCTGAGAGGATTCTCCGGTATATCCAAGACCTGTCTTAATCAGAGGAGATCGTTGAACCTTGATAATCTCATCTAAGGTTTCAGATCCTTTAGCAAATCTAAGATTCAGAGTTTTTATTTTCTCAAGTTCTTTTCTTAGACTTACAACTTCATATTCTAATTTTTCATTATGTTTCTTTGCTTCTTCATTCTACCTTTTCAGAGTCTCTATGATTATCTTACTTTCTTCCAAGCATATTTTGAGTTGATTTTTTTGATCAAGAAAATCATTGTCATCTAGAGCATCCATAAAAGCATCCTTATCATCTGTAGAGTTATTTTCAAATGCCATGAGAAGTCTAAGATCTTGTTCACATTCTTCCTCACTGTCAGATAACTCATCACTGTCTTCATTTGTATAGTAGCTTTTCTTAGTGCTAGACTGATGTTTATTTCTTCTTGCTACTACTTTCTCCTTAGCAGATGTTTCTTTATAAGGACATTTTGCAGCATAATGACCAACTCTTCCACAATTAAAACATTTGAAAGGAAGCTTACCTTTGAATCTTCCGGTTCCTTGTTGGAGTTTTCTCACAAAGTTTGCCTCATCTTCTTCTGAGATATATCCTGTCCCTTCCGATTTTTGAACTTCTTTCCCTTTTGTAGAAGCTTTGAAAACAGCTTCTTTGACTTCAGATGGTCCTCCTCTCCTCATTTCGTATGCAGTCAATATGCCATGAAGTTGCACCATAATAAGATTTTGAAGGTCCTATTTTTCTTCAAGTGCAGAAAATTTTGACTCAAACTTGGCCGTTAGTGATCTCAAAATTTTCTCAACCAAAGTGGATTCGGTTATTTTTTCTCCCATATTTCTCATACGGTTTACAACATCGTCAACACGTCAAAAGAAACCAACAATATTCTCATCACTATGCATTTTTAAATTTTCATACTCAATTCTGAGAGATTGAAGTTTTACACTTTTTACCTTTGCATCACCTTCATAGCTTAGGATGATTTTGTCCCATATCTCCTTTGCTATATTTAGCTGCATGACTTTGACAAATTCTGCTTCAGTTAGGCTTCCAGTTATAGCATTGACCGCTTTTTCATTTGATTCATAATTCTTTCTTTCAGTTGGATCTGTTGGTGTAGCAGCTGGATATTGATATCCTTGTTCAACAATGGCCCATATATCTGCTCCCATAGACTGAAGATAGGATCTCATCCTTATTTTCCAGAAGATTAAATTGCTTCCGTTGAAGAGCGGAGGTTTGATAGATGCTGTTCCCTCGTGATTGCTCATCCTGCTTGATCTTCCTTCTAGCGGTTAAGCCTTTTCAGAAGGACCCGCTCTGATACCAATTGTTGGAAAAATACTGAGAGGGGGGGGTGAATTAGTATTTAGGATTTACTCAGATCTTTTTGCTTTTTCATTCTTTAATAACTCATACGCTACTTTACTGAACCAGACTCATGTATATACGCGGATACCCTTTACTGAACTCGCGTATGCACAGAGATATTAATAAACAATCAATTCTTCACTTAGATCCTTGCATGTTTTCATTCATCAGATATTTATATAGCAGTAGACATGTGCAGTAATAATAGAATGAAACATCACACAAAAGCATCACACATGAACACCATGATTTTTAGGTGGAAACCCAAGTCGGGAGAAAACCACCGCTGCCGTTGTCTCAGCCTTCAATATTTTATTATAGAGAAAAACTTCTTACAATCATGTACTGGTGTAGACTTATACCAGTACGCAGGCACCCACCTGCAGAAGGCTACAACCTTCTCTCGTTTACCAACTTCTCCTGGAAGGGAGCTTCAACCCCCTGCTCTCGTTTACCAGTCTCACCTGGAAGGGAGCTACTACCCCCTGATATTAGCACCAGCCTCTCCTGATATTATCAGACCGAAGGCTTCAACCCTCAGATCCACTGCAGACCACGTTTCATCAATTTTCAAACTGGATCCAACAGTTCCAACACAACCCTTCACTCTTCAGTAAACATACTTTGCTCAATGCTACCAACAGAACAGTGAACTCACTGTAACCAGAATATCATAATTAACCCAGACTTCAGATCAGACATTCAGAAATATTTTCAACTTTGAGACCCCATTAATTCAGATTCCATACGTGCTTTTAGTACAACATACCCGCGTATGTACGCGTGTTTCATAAGACGAACCCGCGTATACTTCAGTAAATTTTTCAAATAAATTCTAACTGTGCATACGCGCCTTTCCCTGAACAGAGCCGCGTATACACGCGCTTTTCACGAAACCAACCTGTTTATAGATCTTAAAAAGATAAACTTTGCACAACAGATCAGATCTATGAACTTACCCAGATTTCTTAGACTTCTTCAACTGATTTGCGCCAGATCTTCATCATTTCTTTTCAGATCATCCAAGAGATTCACCATTTCAAGATCTAGAGATCTTGAACCTTCATTATGTTCATAGATGCCTCATAGATTCAGGTCTATTAATTAAGAGCAGAATTTACCCATACAGATATACTTCAGATAAGTATTCATTCAGGTTCAGACTCATACCCCACTCTCTTGCTTTGCACAAAGAATTTCTTCTCTTTATATAGGTTTTCCCTTTTTCAATACCATGAGCCCCTTTTTCAATACCATGAGCCCAAAACTACATTACTTTCGATGGTATTCCTGGACGAGGTCATTTAGACGAATCATTACCCAATACAATGGGTCAATACCATGTGGTTACCCCTGGTTTTTCACTTTATGAGCGCTTTTTCCCATACGCGACTTGGAACGTTGTTTCCCGCGTGCATACGCGACTTTTCCTAGACAGATCCGCGTATGCCTTGAGACATACTCTTTTCACCATAGATTTAGCACATGCTAAATTCCTTTCTTCATTGCCTTCTGTACTCACTGTAGATACATCAGATTTAGTTCATCAAGACATATTCTATCAAGCACAACTTCATCAAGCAAGTTGTCATCATATTCATCAAGTGAGTTTCCATCAAGGACAACACTCTTCATCATATTGCCAACAAGGTCTGAGAGTGGGGAAGAATCTGCTAAGAAAGCAGAAGACAAGGGAGTGGCAGGAAGAATTCTAAAAGAAAATATCTAGTTCCTAAACAAGAGAAGGAAAGAGATGTGGAATCCTGACTCCTAGACAAGATTCTTGCAAGTATAGGAATACAAAAGAAATCTAAAAAGAAGATTTGTGGGGTACAAGTCACAAGGTAAAATCGCACTATAGTGAAAGAAACAAAAAGGTATGAGCTAAGGCGATATAGCTCAATGGTGAAGAAAGTGTGGGGAATTCCACCAAATTTCCTCAATAGGTCCCTTATGTTAAGGGAGAAAAGGTCAAAGTACAGTGAAGTTGAACTGTATAGATCAAAACAAAAAAAATACCAAAATAAAAAGACAAAAAGGAGAGTGAAAATTATAAATATCTATTCGAAAAGTATGATTAGTTACCAGCCATAAAAAGGGCCAGATAGCTCAACTGAGAGTCTAGTGGAAGAAAGAGACCAAAAATATGGAAAATTTCAGGTACACACTCTAACAAATATGTTGTTATTTTACATGATTGAGCAACAAAATTTAAATTTCAGCCTAAAGAAGAGTGGAAAAAGGTCAATATTAAACTAAATAAATAGAATTATAATGTTCTTTGTATAGAATTGTATGTTTTTTATTGGAACGAGATTAAATGGATACATAGAAAAAAATAGAGAATTGTTGTTAAAGTACGTACTTGAATTAAGAAAATAAGAAAATCAGTATAGTAAAGGAAACTAATGACTATGAAACCAATTTTTATATTTCAATAAGAACAAATAGCAAGAAAAAAATTGTCAAATATGTTGCCCAAGTTGGGGAAACTAAGACAACTATCGGAATGAGGTTGTGGGATACTTTTCTACAGTTCAAAACAATTAAAAATAAGAATAGAAAGGTTAGAAATTTAGGGATGTATAAAGAATACTCAATATTAATAAATAAAGGTACAATTACAAGACTTTAATTCATATAGACAAGAATTAAATAAACCAAACATGTCTTCGGGGGAGGAGTGCTAAGATTGATTGCTAAAAAGAAGAATGATATCTTCTAGATGTCTATAGAATTAGACATTTACACTAAGTTAAACATGAAGAAATGGTTAACTTTGATAAAAATAGACGAATAAATTGATCAATGGCAGAGAAAATATCTATAAGACAGTCTTATGAACTAGAAAAGTACACTATAAGGTTGAAAAGCTAACCTTTGTACGAAAAAAAAAAAATCATTCTAACCTTTGTACTGAAACACAGGAATAAGTTAATCTAAGTATTAGCATAAGATGTTTTGAAGTATTCGGGAAAAGAGGATAAGAACATCGTAACTTAGAGAATTGTAAATAAATGTAAAACAAAAACGAGGTGAGTTTCACATGAAAATGATGAGTAAGGATTGGAAAAAAGTTGGAATCAGTTAATATTGAATTGACCTGAATTCAATAAGACATTAGCAATAAAATAAATTAGGAGTACTGCTGAATAATGTCATAAAAAATTGAAAAAAAAGGGATTTATGCATCAGAAAAAAATGAAAATGGAAACAATAGTAAAAAGGCTAAATACCCAATTTATTGGAAAATTAAAACAATAAATTTATACTACACTAAAAAGAATTTACTGATTCGAATAAGGAGTTGTGGAAGATTTCTGCAAAGTAATGAAGAAACAGTCTATGAATCTTGAAATTTGAACTTCAAAGAAACAAGAATACCACTATGCAGTCTATGAATTAGAATGTGCTGATGATATAAATACATTGAATGTGGAAAGAAATTATGTTAGAAAGATAAAGCTAGTGATAACAGATCACCAATATTCGTTTACTCATATAAATTGAAGTATCAGACAATTAAATTGGTTAACATTTCTCATAAAATTTGATATAAAAATCAAACATAGAATGAACATCAAAACCAAATTGTTGAGTTGTAAATGGATAGACTCTTCAAATTTCGAAACATACAGTAGGGTAAAATTTGAAGTGGAAAAATAATTGCAAGGAGCATTGTTACAAGACCTTAAAAAGGTAAGAGTTCATAAAGAGGAAATTGTATGACAAATAAAATTATGTATCAAATTTGAACAATGAAATTTTAGATGAATACCCTTTGAAACCTTAGACAGTTCATCCGGATTATAATAATATTATAACAATATTATAGAGAACTATACTGTGACCATGGATGAAAGTAGGAGGAAATGAAATCCTTGACACGATGGCTGAAATGTTAAAAGGAAAAGATAAAACATCACTATCCTACTTATTACCAAATTAATTCTCTATTGACCATACAAGGAGAAAGTAGTATCAATTAACTTAGTTAAGTACTATCAAGTAGAAAGTGTCAACATGATGAATTTATGAGAGTAGTGGATAGTCTAAATAAAATAATACACTTTTAGTTTATACAATCCAATGTTCACACATTGTAAGGGAATAATGAATTCTGGAAAGGAAATTCATGGTTTGAGGAAAGAAGATAAAGGGAAATTCCATATAGTTTATCATCTTCCAATAGATAGATAAATATAGAGAACAAATCCAATGTGGTAAAATATGGTGGGTACATGTGTTTAAGAATGGGGTATATTTTCTACAATTAGTAGAAAGTACATACAAATACCAATGTCAGATGCCCAATGATCACTACAAGGAAGAGACCCTCTAGAGGCAGTTATAAAGGAGGTTTTTAGTGTTATAAACTGGCCAAAATTGTCAAAGAAACATTTGCTACGACATCCATTTTCAGTAACGGAGGTTTTCACAGAGCTTCTAATGGAATTTAAACACAAATAAAAAAACCTGGTTGGCTGGAGGTTATTATGGATGTTTTTGTCATCGGTGCGCTAATAAGGTGTCAACACACAAATGAATTTTAGAGTGAACACACCAGTACTGCTAACCTTCAAAGCACCAGGATGGAAAACAAATATAGGACGCTTGAGGGCGTTTAGCAATGTCTCGGTGTGTGTCAGCCAGATAATCGCCCCTGGGCAGTCGAAGGTGCATGCACTGGTATGTTAAGGTCTACAACTGTATTGGGCACACTCTAGGTGATACAACGCACCAAGTCGTTCTATTTGGTATTGGTATTTTTGCAGTGCCAATAGGTCATATCAACACACTGATGTGTAATATTATACAAATGCACCAGTGCGCAATATCACACAAACACACCGATCATTCTAATTGGTATTGGGATTCGTGCATTTCCAATAGGTCATATCAACACACTGGTGCTGATTATTATACAAATGCATCGATCATTCTAACTGGTATTGGTATTTGTGTGGTGCCCATAGGCCATAGAAACACACTGGTGAGTAGTTTCACATAAACACATCGGTGCACAGTATCACTTAAATACACCAAGAGTTGTAATTGGTATTAGTATTTGTGCGGTGCCCATAGGTCATATAAACACACGGGTGTGCATTAGAATAAAAATGCACCGGTGCACATTAAATAACATGCACCGATGTTTATTTTGTATTTTTTAGAAACATCGACCTGTGACAGTGCAATTATTGTGATTTTTTAAAATTCATTATTCATCAAAAATTGACACATATCTTATAATAGTATTCATATCAATTAAATTTTTATTAGTGCATTTGAATGTAATGTTTGGATTAATTTGTTATATCATATCATAATTATTGTGATTTTTTTAATTTCACTATTCCTCAAAAGATGACACATATCCTATAAGAGTATTCATATCAATTAACTTTTTATTAGTGCATTTGAAAGTGATGTTTGGATTAATTTGTTATATCATATCATCAGATTTCACATCTCTTCATTATAATATTTAATCATCCATATATTTAATCAGTGGTGTTACATTTCACAATGACAATGGAGAACACAATAGAATAAATTAAAATGTATCTTATTATATATCTATGAATAAGACACTCTTTCTCATACAAAATGGGACAATTATTGGTATACCTTTGTCTTTCAATCGGGACACTATGTCTATTACATTAAACAAATTGTCTGATTTCAAAGACAAATATTTCAAAAAATACAACATCTTGCTTTGATATTCAAACATAATGATCATCATTCTTCGCTTGAACTACTATCACTACTAGAGCTACTTCCATGACTTGGGTTATTTTGAGGAATGTTTTGTTCACGGTGTTGATTTTTTTCTTGTTCTTCAACTTCCATCTACCAACATAAAAATAAACTTTAATGAGTGTATATACTTTGGTGAGAATAATAAAAATTGAAATATTAAATAATATATATCAATGTAAATTGAAAAGAAATGACATACCATAGCAAAAATAGACTCATGGACTATAGACATTCTTTCAAAACCAAATTTCATGCCATCTTTCAAGATTTTATCTGTTGGCGCAGTTCCATACTTTGTTTTCTGCAAGTTTTATACCGCATAACAAATCATATATTTAATATAAAATACTTTTTTGTTCTATTAATTATAGATGGAGCTAAGTAAAACAAGATCAATAGATGCTTAGAAATTCCATAATTAATTTTTGATATGCCAACATATACTGACAACCCATATTTAACCCAATGTCAATCAATTCATCTGATGGTTCTTCTTTGTATGTTATCTCCTATTTGAAGACATTAAATGATGATTGTATTAAAACAACTTAAAATATACAAAAATGAAATCTAGTTAAGTTTTTATAAGGAAGTAACAATTACTCACAAACTTAGAAATCAACCCTTTTCTTCCTTGTCATTCTTTTTTATGTGCTGAATGGGTTCCATTTTCTTTTCTTTTCTGTAAGAAAATGCTTTAAAATTAATATTTAATGCTAATTTTTTTATTTATTGTACCTAATAGAAAAATTCAATGATTGCATATTACATTCGAAGCACATTGTTGTTGAGATGGCTCCTCGTGCAATGCAATTATGTCCATTTCTTTGACCATCTCCTTGTACACCTTTTTGGACATTCCTACTGGCATATTTCTAATATCAGCTCATTCATCTTTTGATATTTTCATAATCTTCCTGAAAATGTAGCATGACAATAAACTATTTAAGTTTTATATTGATATATGAAAAGTAAATATAACAAAAGTGATATTTATAAATGATTTCTTTCTATTAATATATACATATAATTCTAGAAAAGCATTTAAAGGAATATTACTTTTTTATTTCTTCTTTTTGTTGTTGTACAATTTTTTTATTAAAAGTCTAACATGTCTCATTGACCAATTCTATGGAAACTCTCCTTATAGTTTAGATAAAATTTGGTGCTTGGAATCATTGGATTTATTTTTGTATTGTAAGTGGAAAGAATGTCTATAAATTCATTCCACTAGATCCCTCAAAGTTTTGTAAAAGTTTTTCCCCCTTTTGTTAACCTCCAGCATCACTCTAGATGAGCTAAGGAGCAATTCATTTTCATTTGCATGTTCTATTTTTTTCTTTTCTTAGAACAAAATTCATTTTCTGAGTTGTTGGTCCCTATAGAACATTAAACATATTTTAATTAACAGATTTTTTGAAACATGTTATCTAATAATTTTAAGTATATTATTAATGAAAATTAAAAAAGGAAACTCATATTGGATCGATAGTATTTTTCTGTTCACCCGATTCATCCCTTTGAAATTTTTCCATCAAGCTTCTATGCTCTTTTTTTCCTAGATTAGAAATAATATTATCAAGCTTCGTCATTTTGTGGCTCTGCATGATACACAATAAACAACACATATTAGTTAAACGTACATATAGTTCAAAAATAATAATTTTTGTAAATAATTTACAAAGAATTTTCCTTTTTGATTTTCTTGATGTGCTATCAGTATTTTTGTTACTTGATCTCTTATTAGCCATTTATTTATCAATATGAAACCTGTACCATACAATTATTTAATATATTTTATAAATAAATCATAAAATTTTCAGGAAAAAAAATATCAAGAAATCGGTTGGCCTTTAATGATGTACGCACCGACGTCGGTGCAGAGTGTTCTTATAAATGCACCGCCAAAATAGTGGAGACACCGTATCGTGCTCTATGTCAAGAAAGAGCACCGGTGCATTATATTTTAACTAGCGCATCGATTAACACAGAAAAATCAACAAAAATCCTCTAGTGCTAGATTTTGTAACATATGATGTCCTGGAGGGGGCGATGTGACATATTCTTATAAATGCACCACACAAACAGGGGACCACCAAATAGTGCTCTTCGTCAACAAGGAAACCCGGTGCATTATATTTTAAACGGTGCACCGATTAACACAAACATAAAATAAAAAAATTGTTTTTGTCAAACAGTACATGTGCGGTGCACTATAATGAAATAGCGTACCGGTGCCCTATTTTACATATGGCCCATGGACTAAAAAAAATATGTTTTTAATTTTTTTATCAAACAGTATGTGTGCGGTGCTCTGTGTTAAGACATTGCACTAGAGTGCTTGTTTACACAGGGTGCACCGATTAAAAAAATTTAGTTTTTTAAAAATTTACTCAAGGGCCGAGATGGATTTGGATCCAACTATGCAAGTCATCCCGCAGGTTAGATGCCATAGGCCTATATATATCAATACAAACCTTATAAATCTAAAATGAAAAGCCCTAAATGTGAAATCACAGAAACAGGAAGAAGCAAGGTCAGAAACAAAAAAAAATCAAGGGTTTAGCATAAAATGGATTTATTTTTATTTTTATTTTATGAAAATGAACATTAAATTTAAATTTTTTACTTACTACGTAAAAAATACTGTAGAAAATGTAAAAAAGACAATAAAATTTAATCACCTAGTTTGACATTCTATGCTACAGGGTTTGAATCACGAGAGGCATGGAATTCTGATTGTCTAAATAGTTCTATTTGAAAGTATTTCGCTGCTCCACAATGCTCTCGTGCTCTCTTGCTCCTCTAGGTATGTCTTGTGCAAATATCACCCTGATTCTTTTTGCAAGAATAATGAAATAAGGAAAAGTGTTTACTATTTAAAGAATTGTTTCACGAAATTAGATTTTTGAAAATATTTTTTCGCCCATTTTTCAATTTACTGTATTTTTTTTCACTTTAAAAAAATATAGTTGTTATTTTTTATTTGTGGTTATTTAGCTCCGATGCATCAATTAATAACACTTCACCGGTGCTCAATAATTAAAATGCACCAGTGCGGTTATCTATACATTAACACCAATAACAATAAGTCCATTTTTAAGGCACCAAAATTACTTTTAGGTGTGTACACCAAAATTTAGTGTTGATTTTTCTCAAATGCAGGGAGAAAAAATCATAATTATATCGAATGGACAATTCTTCAAAATCTAGCTCGTTCCATAATATTTCTCAAAGTCCATCGCAAAGTTCTCCATATCCATCTCGAGACATAATATTTACTTCAGATTTTATTTATATATTCATTATCTAACTGAATTTATGTTTTTTATCCATGTCAATAAGCTTAATAAAATTTTATAACTAATGTATACAAATTTCTAGGTTCATGCAGATAATTCATAATCGAATTTAGATAAACAAAATATTCAAACAACTCCAAAATGTTGGAAGCTCTTATCAGGAGGAGCATAACACAAGGTGCATTCTGTAGATGAAAATCGACACTCGCTTGACCCTACCAATTGTAACAATATTGCATCTTCTAGCCACAAAGGAAAATTATGGTAATAATAACTGTTTGTTATATTTATTTAATTATTTCAACCTCAAACCAATTAATTATGCATTGTCAACGTTCTTACTAATTTATATCATATATATTGTACTAATCATGTTCAAATATATTTTTTAAAATTATTAGGATTCTAGTGATGATGAGCAACCTACCTATCATATTTAGTTGCACCCCATGACAATGTCAAATCGAGAGAAGGCTAAATTAAGAACCTATGACAATATATATGTAATTACACATGTTGTGCAGGGCGCCCATGATTCATATGAGAGCACGAGGAGGTTGATGGAACATATATTTCAACTAGGTTATCTAAATTGACGCAAATTTTTATTTGACAGTATTTTTATAGTATACATTATATGTAATTTTATTAAATGATGTAAATTTTGGACATATTCTAAATCTAGAACTCTTTAAATTATGATTTAATACAAGCTAATTTTGGAGTTTATTTACATTTTGCATGGTACAATTTGCATGATGCATGGGTTGATGCTTAAAAATTGGTTTTGCATATTTAAGTTCACGAATATGTAATAATGAAAGTAAATTTGCATTTAGTTGGTACATTTTTCATGATCATTTTTATAATGTTAGTCAATTATTCTTATGTTTTGTTTAAAGTCATTTTATCACTTGTTATTTAAAAGTAATCTATTAAAATTGCAAATTACAAAACACATGGTACATTTTTCATTTGAACATGAATCTTATAATTAGGTGTAGATGTCTATTAACAATCATAAACAATGCAAATTATAAAATATGGCATGTCAATTTTTCATTCATGTATCTACAATGGCTATTATGGATGTTGGTTGATATTTAAATTTTGATATAAAGTTGTAAATGAAAACATAAACATACTATTAAATTTCATTATAAAACATGGCCATACAATTTTCATGATGTGAATGTGGTTTGATGCTTTTAAAGGTTAAATAGATATATTTAAGTTCATGAATATGTAGAAATGAAAGTAAATTTGCACTTAATTGGTACATTTTGCATTCAATCATTCTTATAATGATAGTATCTATGAGCCTTATGTTTTGTTTAAAGTTATTTCAATGTTGAAAGTTATTTAAAATGAATCTATTAAAATTGCAAATTACAAAATTTACACATGGTACATTTTGCATTTGAAAATGAATATTATAATTAGGTGTACAAGTGTCTATTAACAATCATAAAAATTGCATTATAAAATATTGAGTATGTACATTGTGTATTCATGTATCTAGAAAGGCTATCATGGATATTGGTTGATAGTTAACTTTTAATATAATTTTTTTCAAGCACAAACATATTATAAAACATGACCATACAATTTGCATGATGTCTAGTTTGATGCTTTTAAAGGTTTTACATATTTAATTTCATGAATATGTTGCTATGAAAGTAAATTTTCATTTAATTGGTACATTTTTCATTCAATAATTCTTATTTAAAATGTTAGTAGATGATTCTTAGGTTTTGTTTAAAGTTATTCTAATGTTTCAAAAGTTATTTAAAATGAATTTTAATATCCCTATTTTTTGCATTCTTTAAATAGAGAATGCACATAAAGGTCATGGGGACCTCAGAAATAAAATATGTAAATATAATATTAATTTTTGAAATTAATAAATTAATGTGCAAAGAATAGAGTAAATTGGAGACTAGGATTTCAAGTCCATGAGGATGGAATTAAATCCAAAGACCTTCCCAAAATATCCAAAAAATCCTTGGAGAAAATAAAATAAAATAAAAATATTAGACTCGAGATAAACATTTAAAAAATACCTTGGTAAAGTCAAAATTTACTGATAAGAGGTGAAATAAAACTAGAAAGAGGAAAAAACTAGTTTTAAAGATATTTTGTGGGAAAAAAAAAACTAAATCCTAGGCTAAAGGAAAACAACATCCTTATTTAACTGGACGCAGTTATGGAAACATGCTGAGAGAACACAAGCTTAAATAAGCAATCCTAGTGAGAGGAAAGTTTTTCCACACTTTGGAAGAATTGGTTTCTGCGTGGGCTGTGGATGAAAGCTCAAGGTTGGGTGGCAAATAGTCTTTACCAGAATTGGTATGCACAGTATTA
This sequence comes from Pinus albicaulis, assembly GCA_034641835.2. Classification (NCBI taxonomy): domain Eukaryota; kingdom Viridiplantae; phylum Streptophyta; class Pinopsida; order Pinales; family Pinaceae; genus Pinus; species Pinus albicaulis. Next base: position 856,192,396 of record CM076570.1, read on the forward strand.
AATTATGTCTTATGATTCTATTATTATGATGATAATTGAGGAGGATTTAATGTGTGCTAGTTATGATTTTGGTTGAAAACTTTGTATCTTAATTTATGAAACTAGGTAATAAGTTACTTTTTTATTCGGGAATAAAGTGTCATGTGTATTTAATAGAAAAATAACTATAGTTGGTATAGTTAAAAAATTTGTATAGTTACACAGACTAGCATAATTAGTTGACCAACATACATAATTTATAAACCCAATTAGAAGGGTGTAAATTTGTTGTTAGGTCTACGTTAATTTATGTATTACAGATATAAAATACATCATTAGGATTAAATCATATTCTAAAGGTGTTAAGAAAAATATAGTAATTGATAGTAGAAATAAATATTTATTTATGTAAACAAAGAAGTAATAGATGGATGGATGTATGGATGGTGCAATAGAGGGATAGTTTAGTAGTCCAGTCCATAGGGTTCTGACCTTCAGCTTTGATCCTTGAAACTGCCTGCAGGGTATGGCTTGGGTAGATGGATGGCATTCGGGACATCTTAGAGCCTCGTTGGGATGGGATTCTGGGATGACTAAAGAGAGACCACCTTAACAGTCTAGTTCATGTCTTGCTCCAAGTTGTTCCAAGTCTGTTGATGTACCACTACTCAACGTACTCAACGTAAGGTGATATTTTCTTCTATTAGAATAGAATCGCCATATATACTTTCAATTTTCCATTTTCATATCATAGAGATGTACACAGTTGAGTTGGTTTATTATATGAAATCAAGAAAGTGTGATTCTGTACAATTAACTTAATATAGACACAAACTGTACAAAATCCTAATTTAGGAAATATAAATACAACTACTTACAACATGTGTTTGAAAAGGAACCTTCAAAACATTATACATAGAGAGGTACTTTGTATGTTGAAGAGGAAAATTTTATACATACATAATACAATATTGATATTAAAAATAAATTATGAATTATTCATACCTATGTATGCCATTTGTATGTTATAAAGAAATTACCAACCATGTATAGAAATATTCAAAATTCACCTAGTAAAGGTGGATAGGAAAATATAATAATATCGAAGTAAAATATGAATTATCGTTGTCAAAGTCATATTGATGTAAATTCAATAGATATTCATATTAATTACAAAATGATATAGATGCATTGAAGAGTATCATTACAATTAGATGACTGAAATATTTATATGACACAATAGACCTGTAGGCAGGAAATACTTGTCACTGGATCCTTTGATAGTAAGGTGAAGAACCAGAGAGGAAGTTCTAGGAATAGAAATTACCTATAAGGAAACACATAAATTTGTGTTAGACTGAGCTTAATTATAATAATTTATCTATAAAATACCTTTCTATAATAAGAATTTAAATACAAATTGTACTTGAGTAAAGCCTCCGAAGGGAGTTCCTGTATAAGAAAAAAGTACAGTATTCTTTCAGAAAAGTTACATGAAATGGAACGGAAATGCAAATTTGAAAATAGTCAACATTCCTAGAAAGAAGTAATCATGAAATTATAAATGGGAACTTGTGTAGTACCTATGTTGAGGATTAAAACAGGGAATAATAGTGGATAATTAAACTGTGGAAGAAAATTTGGAGCAAGAGGTTTTTTCTGAAATGAAAAATGTAAATTAGTGGAGAGGAGATAAGTGTGAAATTTCATATTAAATGATACTCAGAGAGATTATTTAATTACAAAAAAGTAAATCTGAATAAAGCTAGAATATTACCATATGCAAAGTAAATGAAGTTAGGAACTATTTTCAAAGCCATTTAAAGTTAATGGACAAATAGTCCTCTCTCTGTCCTAAGTAGCTACGTAAGTCTTATAAAGATAGATAAAAAAAAAGTAGATAAAACAAAAAGAATAGTTATAGAATATCTGTAATACTGGTACATAATGGAGAATACCAAAAACATTGATTTACTTAATTGTTAAATGAATTTATCTAAACTGGTAGTAATGAGAAGTAAATCGAAATTCTAGAACTATACAAGGATTATTGTTAGAATGATAATTCATGTGGCTTGGAAGAGGAAAAACGATAAATACTGACTGGAAAAGTGTTTTCCATTAATCCGTAATGTACAAAGAAAGGGAAACAATGATCCTTAAAAGTAAGTTTGGGAAAAATCTAACTAATTAAATTCCCAGGGAACGAAATTGAGGAATTTCCTTCAGTAATCTAAGTTAAAAATTGACTGTAAGAATTTCAATTTCAATAAAAAAAAATAGTTGGAAGAATTCCTCTAGAATGATTATAAAAGTTGGAATGACAGAGGAATCGTATTGAAATTCCAATATCAGCCGAAATCGATGGGAGAAAAACCCTTTTCATATTAAACAAGTAGAATACATTTACCAGTAGTAAAGGTATAAGAAATGGAATGAATTCATTTATATAGAATATAAGTAAACTGCATAACAAAACGAGAAATTATATTTAACTAATATTCAGCCATCGGTTAGAGGCACAATAATTTTAGCATCAAAAAGATTTTTTACCTCTTTCCCAATTAAGGGCAATAAAACATGATTTACTCTCCTCAAGTTTTTTCTTGAAAGGCTTTTGTTATTCTCTAATGAGAATAATATCCTGAATAATACCTTTATCATAAACCTTTAGATCCTCATATCCCCATGACAAAAACATCGGAATATTCTTGCAACAATCATATGTATTTATGTTTTTCTTCTGCAGGTAAGGACTTAGAAAGATTTACAACTTTTTGTTTTTCTTTAGTTCCTATATTACAGTCCTCCTATATTACAGTCCTCAACATTAGATCCACTTAGCTCTATTTTGGGCTTGTGAGCCACATCATTAAAATAAAAAAACTCCTCTAATGGAAACAAACCTCTAGGAAAGAGACTATCCTTTAACTGCAAAATTTCAAGATTTTTTTAATTTTTATTAGAGTCTACACTGATCTGATTTAGCTGAGTTTCTCCTACGTCATCATCAAGACTACTCTCCCCATCAAAATATAGATTTTCAAACTCTTCCTTTAATTGTAGAAAATTATCTAATTGTTTGCCATTATCAAACACTTTTCAATATCTAATGTTATTGGGGACAATATGCCTATGTTTTAGCTCAATTTCAAGCTTTTTGTTGAATTGAAAAGGCATCTTACATGTACTTGTTGAAGTTTCCAATGCATCAACAAACACAATATGATATTTGGGAATAAAAGAAAAGTGATACTCTCGAAAACACTACAGAAAATCCAAAACAACATTCATGTATGCTTATACTGAGTGTACATAATAGATTGGATAATTATTAGGCTTATACTAGATGCTTATCATGTATTTCATAAGAGTCTCGCTATACAATCTCCTTTGTTCTCCAAATATAGGAATGGTTGCATATATCATGTCCATTTCCAATGTGCCTTGCAGCGTTGCTCCCCAATACATTCATAAGAGCATTCCATATACTGGAGGTAAATCGGCCACAGCAACATCCATTAGTATAATTTTGGTTGGGATTTCAGCAAGGGTCACACAAAAGTCCTTAATTAAACCTAAAAACCTCACCCTGATTGATTCAAAAGAGAAAAGGTCTTTATATGGTCTAGTTATATCTAATCCAATTTTTTCCATAATCACCTTTCACATAAGATTATGTGAATCTCCTGAATCCAACATGGCATTGTGAAAAATGAAATCATGTATGTTAAGACTAACATAAAATGGAGGTACATTACCATCTTGTGAAGTCCTGTTAACTTTTGGCCCAAAAAACCATCTAGGCTAGTCATCACTTATATTTACAGTATATATTCCTTCTTATATCTTTAGTGCCTTTATGATTTGATTTCTATATACATCCTTTTTCATTAATTTGGTTATTGGAACAAAAAATTTCACCTTTGACAACTCGTTTTCAAGATTAAAAGCAGGTTTCAAGCTTTTTCTACCTCTTTCACACTTGTATCTTGCATTTCAGGGACTTCCTTGGGAGGATCAACCTTTGCTTGACTTGTAGAAGGAGCATCTATTTGGATCTTGTTTGGAGGATTTGCTGCAGTTTTTCTATTTCTGAGATTATATTGTTTATGCACTTCCATAATGGAATTTTGATAACCCTTTATCTTCAGATTCCGCAGGAACGAATTCTGGTTGTGAAAAAAAAAAACAAATCTTTCTCGTCTTTTATTAAGAAAATATCATATGTTTTCCCATCACCAACAATATTCATCTAATTTTTTTCTTGTTCTTCCATTGTCTCATATTTTTCTTCGGCATAATTTTCCTGAAAAGGTAGCCTAATTTGTTGTTGATCTGTTGGGTTTCTGGGGTCTCTTTTCTTGATTTCAGGTTGTCGCCTTCTAAAATTTGGATTTTTGATGTATGGACCTCCCTGTGGTTTTCTTCATATAGTCCTATCTATCAAAGCCATCCTCTCCATCATCCTCTCCATTGTTTTAACTAAAGCATCTAATTTTACATCTGATGATGAAGAAGGTTGTTCTTTAATAGTCACTTGTTTCTTAATTCTTAGCTTAGCTTTCTTAGCATGTAGATTGGCCTCTACGCTAACAAAATTTCTTTGCATATCCTCTAATGTAGCTAGATTTATTTCTCTCAAATGATAAGCCATATCTTCATCAAAACCATCTGGATATCGAGGTAAGGCCAACCGAGGAGGAGGTTATATTTCTGTTTGAATAACATTGTAAAGGTTATTGAATCGATCTGAATAATCTTGAATAGATTCCCATGGGGCTCTTTTAAACCTTTATACTCTAGAAGAATATCAAGTGGATTATTTTTTACCTATAAACAAGGAAAACTTCATGAAATTTCTTTAAATTAGCAATATTGCCTACTGCCAATCCCCTATACCATTTTCTCACTTCACCTACTAAACCTTAAACAAACAACCTTACTTGAACATCATCATCATAAACCTCTTATAGGTCTACAAAATCATTCATCTTATTAATGTGTTTTTGGGTTGTAATGGGCCTAGTGCCATCAAATTGGGGTATGCATTATGCATAATTATGTGGAATTTCATGTAGTGGTTGTTGCAAAACCAAAGGAGCATATGGCTGCAATAATTGGAATATGAAGGGAAAATGAAATTATAGTAGAGCCTGATGTTGGGGGTAGTAAATGTGGTGGAGTTGTGATCTGTTGAGATGATGTAGAAGAAGTATAAACCATCAATGTAACAAGGACAGTACAAGAAGGAGTAATCAAAGGAAACGTGAATGATGTAGTAGGAGAAATAACAAGGGAGGGTTGATTTATGAATGATTCTTCAAGAATTTTACTTAATTTAGGTACCAATTCTTCAAGCTTTTAGAATTGATGTGAGATGTCCTTATCATATTTTGAAATCATAGGCTTTTGGACTGGATATATGGTCTCAATTTGGTGTCATCTACAACTGTTTCATGGACAAATATTTCTGATTTGGTTTTGAAAAGACTCTACTCAAAAGGTAAATAAAACTCAATATCCTTAACTATTATAAGGCTTTCTTGAAGTGAATTAGTTCTTGGTAAAGGATTCTTACTTTCTTGAATTTTTTCAAAGCTCTATTTCCTAATCAGCCTCTCAGGATTACTTAAAAATTTTAGAGAATTAGGATCTGGATGAGATCTGGTGTAGACCTTTCTGGAAGCTAGTTATTCAAAGAAAACATTTAAAACTCTGTATATATACAAATTTTGGGTGGAAAATTCAGTCTAATAGTTTCTACTACACTATCACCCACATGAAATAGTTTTAAGATTGTGAAATCAATATTTACAAGGGAAATATGTTTTTTTTAAATGAGTCCCTAGTATGGTCGCTAGAATGTTAGCACTCCGTATTTTTCCTATACTAAGGACGAAAATTAAAAAGGTAGGCACAAATGACTTTTAAGTTGGGATCTAGCCCTTACAGCTTCAGACAAGGCTCTCTTTGTATGATTTAATGTATGCTTTCAAGATTTTAGGCTAGATATTAAAGTTCAAGATAATTTTTTTAAAGTTTTGGTTGTAAAATTAAGGAAAAGTCCATTGGGCATGGAGTTATTAAAATTATATGTAATCAATGAGAAATTAAAAGAGTAGCTGAAGCAAGGCGAGGTAGGGAAAATCTTGGATCTTAATATAGTTTATCGTGTGACTGAGATGAAGAAAAAATCATCAATTAAATATATACCATACTTAAATGGACTTTATATTTAATCTCAGAAGAAAAGCATTAATATTGTTTAAACAACCCAAAGCAGAGTACAACAAGTAAATTCAACTCTTTATCTTCTTGCAACAATCAGGAAAGGAAATCCATGTGAAAACTCAGAAAGAAGAACAAATTAACATGAGGAAAACATCACCATTTGTTTGACACATAATATTGGAACAAACTGGCTTTGTATTTCTGAAATTGATTAATTCAAGTAAAGTTTACAATTTACAATAAAAAGTGTCTTCTCTTTTTCATTGTCCAACCCTTTCTAAGTACTTTTACAAAATATTTCTACATTATTCCTCACATTCAAATTGGACTTCAAAATAAACTTATTTAAAAAATAATATCTATCAAAGATACATATATTTCAGAAATAGAACAAAATAATAGGAAAGTTTCAGTAATTGGAATATTTTGTTCACATTTTGAGGAATGTTGTGGTTGACTGTAACTACATTTCTGCTTCTTCTATTGGGCTATACCAAAACTATAGGATTCCAGTTATATTTTACTCAAGGAGATCCATAATTTTATCCTATATTTCTTCACTTGTAATATAAACATTCACCATACTTCGAATTTTTTCATCTACTTTTTTGTATGTTTTCAAGGTTGCCTTGTTGAGGAATAGATGATGGACTTCATGCTGAATATGGAGGTCATATCGTAGGCCTTCCAAGAAAACTCCTCCACTTATTGTTCCTTTTACTATGGTATATCTGGAAGTATCTATAGCTATTTCACATAACCTTTCCTGATAGTTCTCTAATGGGATCAATTTTCCATTAGATGATTTCAAAGATGGAAGTCCTTTCTCCTGCAATGTATTAAATTTTATGTTAAATATTTTCACCTATAATTCCAATTCCTTGCATTTAGTCTCTATCTGTATCATAAGGTTATTTTTACTCATAACTCTCTTTAACACCATGATTGTGGCTATTTTATCTTTAATATAAATTTCTTAGAGCTCATCTTTAGTCTTGGAGTTTTGCATCTTAATAATTGTGTGTGCTTATTATGGCATGTGTTCAATATAAACATTTGTTTGCTCAACTATTTCTTTAACATTTTGTACCATTTCTTCCTCCTAAAACATAATTTGAAATGATGGCAACAATTTTGTGATATTGGCATTAATGTTCTTCCATATACTTTGCTTATCCTTTGCACACATTTTTGTTATAAAAGACCGATTCTCATATTTTACAATTGTTGAGTCAATTTGAAAATTTTCTATACTTCTACGAAATATGCATTGTCTAATTTGATCTTCTTTTCCTCCAAATTTGATAATGTTTTCATTAACTTTTCATTTTCCTTTTTTCTTAATGATCATTCTCCCAAATATTTTCCTAGTTTTTCAGAAGAATCTATAGTGGATGTTCCTGTTTTTTGTTGTACTTCCTGCTGTGTTGATGTACCTATTGCTACCAGTTGTTACTTTTCTTTCAATAGTGCCTCCATGTTTGTTTCCATTTTCTGAATCTAAAAATTTTGTTCAACTATTATCTTGAACATAATTTCTTTCCCTATCTCCATATTGGTTACTTCTTTAGCTTGAGGATGCTTTGTGGTTGGGAGTTTGATTCGTTTCCTAAGAGCTTGAATATCTTCATTTTTATTGTTGATGATCTTGTCGGATTCTTTAACATTCCTAGTATTATATCCTAGTTTTATTATTAAATCGTCCAAATCTCTGGTTCTAGTCTCTTTGTCGAGAGAATAAATTATTTCTATCTTCAGTTTTGAATGCATATTATTCAGAGAGGCTTGCAACTTTGAGGCAGCCATAGATGAAGTGGTCAGTGTTGAATAAATCATTTCACCTGTTTGCTTATGCAAATCGATTTTAGCATTTGAATGAACCTTCTTAGTATCAATAGAAAATATTTAACCGTTGTATTATTCTACACTTCAAGGGACTAGAAATTTTGGAACTGTCACTTTTTTTTGTCAAATGCAAACAACAACCGCTATTGAGTTGTAGAAGTTTTTTTCCAAAACTATGAATAAGTTATAGCTTTCAAAGCTTAATTATTCTTCTTGATCCCCTTGTATCTTGCAAAAATGTTCAGTTGTGTTCCCATCTAAGATGTAGAAGATACATTTGATTTTATTGAATCTTTAAATTTCAGAAATGGGTGACTAGTAAACCTGTTAGAACAACTATATCTTGCTCTTGTGTTTCCTTCTCTTCTGATGATTATTCTTGATTGGTGGTCGGTGTACCATATTTAATGTCAATAATAATTTTTTCCTTAGGATTTGTCTTCATTCTTCTCTTAAAAACACGAAAATATTGAGAATGTGAGTCTGTGGGAGACATCATTTCCCATATTCTTATAGTTTACTTGTCCTTTGGAATAGGAGTTTGCAGAGAAATTTTGTTGAAAAACTTTTCATCAACCTTTTTGTAGTGTATTCTCTGTCCACTGCTCCTGATTGGCATACTGATCTATCTCTGGCCTAAGTGTATGTCCATATGGAGTGGTTTTCTGCTCAACTCTCTTTGTTGGAATTATTCCAAATGTATCATAATACCATGTGAAGCTTACCTTAAAGTTGATTTTCTTTCTTATTTCTTCTATTTCCTTTGTTGTTATTCTAGTATTTACAATGTAAGGCAAAACCTGTACTTTCAATTTGAACTATGTCTTCTTTTTTCTTGACACAAAATGTAAGTCATCCATATTCAACATTTGTCTAATGTATTCAAGAGCCAAAATTATCACTGGAGAAAACCCCATAAATATGTAGGGAGGAAGCTCATAACCATAGACTCGAATATTTCTATAATTCTAGTAAAGAGATCAGTCTCCCACTTTAGTTTGTTTTGTAATATGTAGAAAGTTCCTTATTTCTGGTGAAATTCTTGGTATAACATAATTTATAAGAAGACACAAGGATGTATGTAAAAATTGATACACAAAATCGCTAAATGAAAAATATTTTGAATTCCTTCTGACTATAGAAGTAAATTGGATTACTAATAATTGAATTCCCTATTCATCCATCCTTTGTAGTTGGAACTTGAACCCATTTTCTTGATAGAATAAAATTAAATATAGTAGGACTGAATGGTGTTTGAATTCTCCTTTGTCTTTAAACTTCAGAAATTGATCATGAAAAATATATGATAAGTACTGACTATAATTGAAAATAATTAAAGGATTTTGGCCAACTAAAAATAATAAAAAAACCCTGACACTACCTCATCTACCCACAGGTCTGAATGATAACCTAATAGAAAAATCACCATGGAAATAAATTTCCTTGACATCTAAGGGAAAATTGAAGTAGATTATGGGGGATCAGTTCTAGGCAATTCAAAATTATCAGGAAAAAAATTTTCTAATATATGGACTGGTTGGGAGAATGTAATATTTTGGTATATTTCCATGAGCACATCATTTGAAAATGGGTGTAAAGAGGCTTGGAGATTTATTTGAAGGATTTGACATATAGTTTTCGGGGTAACTGAGAAGAAGACTTCATTGGTATGAGAAATTAGTAATTTCTAGCCGAGTAGTCTTTAGTGCAACTTTTTAAAGGTTTTTCTGGTGAACTTTTCCAGTTTAATTTCTCTAAAATCCGGCCAGAATTCATTGAAAACATAAGTTTTATGGGTAACCTTGTACAATTGAAGTGTGCTAGGGATTTTTTAGGGTGTTGAATCTATATATACACTCAAAAAACTAGTTTAAATAACATAAATCAAGATTTTACCTCAAATTTTTTCACCGGATTCCGGTACCGGAAACTTCAAAAAGTCCCACTAAAGACAACTCCATTTCTAGCTGAGGATGTACCTAAGATGACACCAAGTAACGAAATCTAGAAAAATATGAGTTTGGCAAAACATAAAATGAGGAAAACCTCATTCTGAGTTGCTTATATCATCATAATTTTCCAATAACTTCATATTTTCCCAATTTCGAAGCTCATATAAATCAAACTCGCATTGAGTTTCTGCTATCTTGTACTGGATGATGACCAAAGGGGACCTATCTAAATCATGGATAAGAGGTGACATGGGATTATTATCATCATTATTTCCTTTTCCTCAATGTGAATTCATCTCTGATTTTGAAAGGAAACTTGAAGAAAATTGTGTTACCAGATCATTCTTCGATGAGTTGCAAAAAGAGAAAACTTTACATAGGGCACTGGTGAAATTGAAATTCTTTGGTATGAACGTGCATGCATGAAATAGCTAGCAAAATAGATAATACATGCTTGAAGTGGGGTTTTAAAATGACAATTTACGGGGATTAACAGAATTTTAATTGTTTTGGAGCCGAGCATCAACTAAAATTCATATGTTGGTGGGAAAAAAAATAATGGCTGATGTTTATATGAACGTTGGAGGGATATTTGAAAGGTAATAGTCATGTGATGTGGAGGATTGGATGGGTGACGGGTGGCATGGCGAGTATGGAGTGGGAGAGAACATGAGAAAACAACATTGGGTGGTGTTTTTCGCGGGGGTAGGAGTGGTAAGAGGTAAACAGAGGATACACCCCAAAAAAACAATGGAGCTGCCACGTTACCTCAAGGGTGTATGGTAAACCATATTTTGAACCCCCCCTTCTGTTAAGTACCGAAAGCGAGGATGATCTAGGCAAGGATGATCTGAATTGCTCAGAAGTACCAACATTTTATTAAGAATGAAAAAGTGAATCACACTTTTCTATTTCAAAATTTAAACAAAATTCAATAAAATTTTGAAAATTGGCGGCACTTGAATTGGCGTTCCTCTTTGGGGACTTTATTTTATTTTTAATTTTTTATATATAAATTTTTATTTATTTTCATTGCCATTATTTTTATTTTTCTTTCAATTTTATTTTTAAAAAAATGATCAAGGTGGATATTGGTGGCCACCCACATATTTCATTTGGATCTCCACCATCGTTTCTTTTATTTTTTTAGTTTCAAGACGACTTACTATTTTTAGCAGTTTTTGGGTCTTGAACTTCCAGAGCCATTTTCAGGCCCTAATGATCCAAGTGGATATTGGTGGCCACCCACCTATTCCTTTTGAACCCCCACCCTCAATTTTTCAGTTTTTCGGTTTCAACACAACTTACTATTTTTAGTAGTTTTTCGGGTCCTGAACTTTTGGAGCCGTTTTGAGGCTCTAAACGATGTTTTTGGGATGACCAGGAGCAACATGGAGGTTCCTTTGATGTTTCTCATGTCAAAAGTTTTATTCCTTGGATAGATATTTCTAAAGAGGTATTGAGTGTATCAAACGGAGATCGTGTGCCAAAGGTACATCCCTGAGAAGTTTCATGTACAAATTTACCCAAACAAGGCCCAAAGTTTTGGTGCTTCATCTCCTAGGGTTATGTTTTTGCATGTTTAGGATTTTCCATTGTTTCTCAACAAAAAATAGGCCTTCTAGCCTCATTGTAACACAGTTCAAAGGCTTGTAGCCACCACATCTCTTCTTAGAGATAAGCTACCAACACCCTAGCTAGTTTATTTCCATTATGTTTGTAAGCATATTTATATTATTTTATATTAATGAAATGGAGTTCTATTTCTACAGAATTTATGTGTTTAGGTTTATTTTTTTATATTATTATGTCCCTGCTTAAATTTGGATCAGTGGTACTAGAGAATTCTTCTCTTTCTCTATTTTTATTTGCATGTTATATATTGTGGCTCCTAGAGACAGTCTTGGGTTGTAGGAGACCAGTGCCTAGGACATCTTAAGAATAAGAGGTCTTCCTAGATTAACTTTTACTTTGGGGGGACCTCCCCAGATATAACCTTTGTGATTTTTATTTACTGGGTGGTTCTAGATAACAATGGGAGTAGAGCAATCGTGTTAACTCTGATTGTATGTTGGATATAACTCAGAATGGGCTTGAGGTCTTTATGAAGCTCAATTGTTATAAATGGGCCAGATATGAAACTAGTGAACATATTTTAGAGACAAAAGAGGGTGAACGCTTGGATGAATGGGGAAGGAGAGACAGGAGAGCCAGGATGAGGCAAGCTTACTGAGAGGTAAGAATTTTTCCCTCGCATAATTAAATAAGAAAGCAATCGTGATAAGGTTTATGAAACAGAAATCCTGTTCCAAGCCTAATTAAGGTGACCAAGTGAATAAATTATGAGTACCATTTCCAGCTGTAGGATGGAGGTAAATTCATCTATTAAACACTTGTGATTAGCATTCCGAACACACGATAATTGAAGAAACATTTGGCAAAACTAAATAAGAAAACTAAACAATTACACAGAAGAGGCATACATACTATACAAAAGTCCAGTTGGAATCCATTTGCAACAAATCATTATTGTATTATCTTCTCAAAAAAACTCTTCAAGATATGCATTAAGAGCTTATCCCAAACATTACAAAATGTGCTATACCAAAATGTGAACTCTGAAATTCCACAGAAATCAAAACCCTTCTTTCATCTCTGAACTCTCTACATATAGAGTTCTCCTTGAGGGTTCATGATCGAATAAACATTCATGATCGGCCCACACATGTGAAATCAAAATATCCTAACTAACTTACAGAGTGTGAATCAAGAAATCACTCCTACAAATAGAAAACTAAAATAGAATCGGGTGAAATCAATATTTCACCAACAAAACATCATAATCAAATAGGAAAGCAACTTAGTTGTACATAGATGCCAAATCCAGGAATCTTAAAAACGGGGTGGCAAGAAGTGTTGTGAACAGGTGGGCAATCTCACTTCCATTACTTGATTCCACCTGCTATTGAAAACCTTCACTCCCTATTCTCATAGTTTCCTCTAACCATTACAGAATGATCAGTCATGTTTCGCGTGCCTTGCTCTTTGACAGGGAGTTCTTGGAAAACCGAATAAACAATATCTGCGCTTTCTCCACCCAAAACCTCATGCATGTGTAGGACTTGGAAACTCAGAAACCTAAAACTGGATTTCGAAGAGGGGTCTCTCCATTTTTTGGTATTGGAGGGGGGGGGGGTGGCGGTGCGAAATTACTGTAGGCTAACATTTAGTGCTGGAGGCGGTTTCTAGAACCCACCATTTTGGACCCCCCCGCCTTCATTGACCTTCAAAAGGTGGGGGGGGGGGGTGAACTATATCATGAGATGTCAAATTCATGATGGGGAATAGAGATGAGGGGAAGATGGCGAAAGCGATGGGGGAGTTTAGTGGGATTATTAACATTGGAAAGAGTGGGACAAAGGCCATGAAGCAGCTATTTATAATGTGGTAGGGAGGTAGGGCCCAAGCTCATATCACAAATCGCAATCGGGAGGTTTTATGTATGAGGAGCAGGGGATATATGTTAAGACTTGTGATCTTCAAACTACGACAAGCGGAGGGTGACGTGGCCAGACAGAGGTGGGGCCACACATAGATCATAAGAGAGAGTTTTTAGTTATGGGAAAGCGGGGGTATATGTTATACTTCTACGAAGAGTAATGCACGATGAGGGGAACAGTGACGCAGCATGATAGAGGTGGGGCCCAAATTACATCGCAAATCGCAATCAGAAGGTTTTACATATGAGAAACTGGGAGAAAAGGTTATGGTTAGCAAAGTGAGAAGTGCGATGGCAGGAAGGCAACGTGGCAAGGTGGAAAGGGGGCCGCCCACAGATTTCAGATCGCAAGTTTTAGTTATGAGCAAGGGGATGGTAAATGGTATGAAAGGTGATGTGCGATTGGCGATGCGTGGAGAAGTTGGCGATGTGAAAAGTCAGATGGTAAGAGCTCTTTCACCTTTTGACCGCAGAGTGTCATCTCGACCCATGCTTGAAGTGTTTGGCCGTCACTTTAGCCACTCCCACTTTTCATTAGCTTAACTTCTAATATGGCCTTATTCGTCCAAAAGAACCACAAGCCAAAATTGGCTCCATTGGGGATGAAACACTCGTTCAAGTGTGCCGAGAACTCATGGACCACTTGCTTGTGTTCTTCTTCATGTGCCTGGGATCATCGTTAGAGACATTTTCAAGCAGCTTTAACCAAAACAAAACAAGAATTCATGCAAAAATAACAAACATTATATATACAATTTGAGGATATGTACACTGGGTCGTCGTAGCCCGATATCAGTGCTGGAAGTAAGGCTTGAGAATCTGTCCATTGACATGCATCTCGAGTGTGTCCCCTTCCAAATTCTCTGGCGCAAATGTATTGTTGCCTTTGACCTCTGCTACCTGAATGGACCAAACCAAAGGGGGTCAAACTTCCCATGTTTCCCTTTGTCTGACCACCTAACATCCCATCGGAACACCAAATCCCCTACTTGGATTTCCTTGTCTTTAGCTCTTTGATCAAATAAGCCTTTTGTCTTTTCCTAGAACTCTGCTAGTCTGAGACTTACCTGCTCCCATGTCTCACTTAGCTTGACTAATTGGTTCATTCTTCTAATAAGTTCGTTTGGCTCTTCCTCAATCTCTTGCAATAATCGGGCCACAGGTAATGCGAGCTGAATAGGGAAAATTGATGTTCTACTATACACCCACTCATAAGGGGACTTCCCAGCAGATTTTTTGGTGGTAATGAGATTCGCCCAAAGAGAAAATTTGAGTTGGGAATCCTATTTCTTTTGGCTTTCATTGATGGTCTTTTTCAAGATCCTCGCCAGTGTCTTGTTAGATGACTTTGCCAACCTGTTCCCCTATGGGTAATATGCAGTGGAGTGCCCCAAACTGATATTATAATGTTGATAGAACTTCACGAACCTAATAGACTTGAAAGCCTGGGTGTTATCTGTTATGATTTTAGAAGGGCATCGAAACCTAGCTATTATGTTTTCCTCCAAGAACTTGATCACCACCACATATGTGGAATTCCTTGCAGGTAAGGCCTCAACCCATTCAGGGAAGTAATCCATGGCGGTGGGGATCAATCGATTTTGGTTGCTAGAATCTAGGTGAATCTCACCTATGAATTTGATTCCTCACTATTTGAACTACTCTTCCACATGAACTGGGATCAATGGGAGAGGTGCGAACCTTTGCTTTTCGACGAATGTCTGACACTTTTCGTAGGCCCCGACGCCAGCATGTACATCACCAAACAACTTGGGTCAAAAGAAGCCTGCTCTCAGGATCTTGTGAGCAGTGGATTGTGACCCATAATGCCCACCACATATTCCTTCATGGAACTCTATCATCACTTCATAAACCTCTTGCTCTATTAGACATATTAGTAAAATCCTATCCGGTCCTTCCAATAGAGTCGCCCATTTTCCACAGAATTCTTTTGAGATCTTAACCTCAAAGTGCGATACTTGGTCTTATCATAGTTAGGGGGGCACCTCAAGGTTAAAAGGTATTCCACTACATCTTTACACCATAAGGATAGTAGGTACTTTACATGTGTATTTTGTGTGGAATATCCTATGCCCTAATGTATGCCTGTATTCTCGTGTGCTTCTCCTCTTATCATAGACATATTTATCCCCAGAGCTTGAGAGTTGGATTTAGACAAAAAAAATTCTAGCACTTGGAATTTGATGAGCTTGATAGGCTTTATCTCCATTTAGTACTCTTAAATCTTAGCTATCCATTTTTCCTCTTCCCTTCACTATCGCCCTGTACTAGAATATCCTTCACTGCTGTAGTGGGTATGTAAGTTGTTATGAGAGACTGTAACACGTACACTCGAAATGCCTTAAGTGACTTAACCAAAGCGTATACTTGATTTTCCAGAATGTTATATTTCAGTTCAACATCATAGAGGACTTGGCTGAAGAATACAATAGGTTTTTCATGCCCTTCATCATTTTTCTATAGGAGTACCATAGCTATTGTGTGAGGGTAGGCAAAAGAAAAAATCATGAATGGCTTTCCATAATCTAGACCTGCCAACATTGGAGATTCCGCAAAGGACTACTTGAACCTATTAAAAGAATCCTTTGATTCAAGAGTCCATTTCACTTCACTATTCTTCTTCAGCATTTCAGTGATGTTTCAGATGATCTCGGCATAGTTTGGGATGAACCTTCTAAGGAGATTTATTCTTCCTAGGAATACCTATACTTCCTTTTTGTTTCTTGGTAGGGAAATGTTGTTTATCATGTCCACCCGCTTCGGGTCCATATTTACCCTTTCTTTGGTTATGATATACGCTAATAGATTTCCTTCCTCCAAGGAAAACATGGATTTTTGGGGGCTAAAAGATAGACCATACCTTCGACATTTGTCAAAGGTTCGTCGAAGATGATCTATATGCTCCACGTCGCTCGTCGAGAATATTGTGATTTCATCCACGTAAATCACCACAAAATTATCATGGTCTCCTATGAAAGTGATGTCCATAGCACGCTGGAATGTGGCACTGGCATTTATCAGACCGAAAGGCATTCAGGCATACATGAAGGTTCCCCAAGTCATAGTAAACATATTATTCTTTTGGTGTTCCAGGAGCACCACCACCTGATTATATCCTGAGAAACCGTCCACCATGGACATGCAAGAGGATCCCACCACCTTTTGCAAGATGTGGTCGATCTTCAAGAGGCGATAGTTGTCTTTGAGTGAGGCTCTGTTCAGATTGTGGAAATCCACAAAAAGCCTGATTTTGCAATTCTTCTTCCTCATGGGTACTAGGTTCGCCACCCATTCAGAGTACCTTAGAGGGACAATGATCTTTGCCTACAAAAAATTCTTTATTTCCTTTTCAATAACTGGGAGAAGAAGAGGGTGATCTTCCTCAACTTCTACTTATGAGGCTTAGCATCTTCTTTTATGGGTATCTTATGTTGTATGACATCGATATCAATGGTCTTCATGTCTTGGTATGACCAAGTGAAGACATCTTTGCATTATTGTAAGAGCTTCAAGTACTATCCTTGATATTCTTCGAGGACTCCTTTCGATAATGTCACCACCTTCAAGTCTTTCTCTATCCCCGTGTTCAAATCCCTGACTGGCACATCAGGGGTCAGTTTACTGGGGTTCACCGGGATATCATTTTTATAAAACAGTCTCTCAAATGGCACAAGACCCCTGAGAGCAATATTTTCCTTTAACTACAAAACTCGATGGCCAGCCAATGTCTCCTCCCAGCTCGTTTTTGGCTCTTCACTATCATCCTCGGTCATTGAGTCGATCACCAAATTCGAGAATCCGCCCACCATTTCCATAAAATGCTTGAATTTCTCTTCATCCTCCAAGAACTTCCAATGTTTGACATTGTCTGGAATGGAGGCGTGATATCTAACTTCAACCTCATATCTAATCAACGGATTCTACTGTTGGGACTTAGAAATGTCGTATTTCCATCCACCTTTCCCTTCACTATTCCTTACATCTCATCATCCCATTAACCTTTCATTATATCATTTCCATAAATACATTTGGGTTTCACCTTATTATTTTCCACTTTATTCATTTTTGTATTATAAGTGAATTTATGATTAAATATTAGAAAATATACATATTTTTATATATATCTCAAGAATGTGTGAGCTTTGTAATGTGTAGGAGAAATGTGAAGGATTAATTCTAAACTTCTGGAATATCTCCTCCACCATATTAAGGAGATAATTATTCAAGCCTATTCCTAAGGAGAAGATCATGGAGGATTTGGTTGACATATCCTATTCAAGATATGTGAGAGATGTGTGGAGGATTCAAAGGGATCATGTCTTGTAATAATGGGAAAGCAGTTGAGAGTGGTTGAATGAGATGGTTAGTTCTTAATGTATATAATAGAGTCCTCTCTCTTCATTTTGATTAGCTTAGGAGTTCATAAGTTCAGAAGTTCATTAGATTAGCTTTAAGAGATAGTTTTGTAATTAGGAGAGGGGTGTTACACAGTAATTTGTCACCGTCCTTACCATTCCCCATCCTGCACAATGGAGGACCCATTCTGTGACCTGTGAACATTGTCATGCCTTGAAAT
Source organism: Pinus albicaulis (assembly GCA_034641835.2). Taxonomy (NCBI): domain Eukaryota; kingdom Viridiplantae; phylum Streptophyta; class Pinopsida; order Pinales; family Pinaceae; genus Pinus; species Pinus albicaulis. The sequence continues at coordinate 856,210,502 of CM076570.1, forward strand.
CATCATCAATGCGTCCCTCTGAACATGAGCTTCATTTTCCCTTGAGACATCTCCTTGCAAAAGTCATGAAAAACATCCCTTTTGGCATTGGCGCGGGAAGTCAGTTCAGCACTCGCGCCAATGGAGAAATTACTGCAAAGGGGTCGCGCCACTTGGCGCTCTGTCATAGAGCCGTAGTCACGCCACCCAATTTGGGAGTTGTTTTTTAAATAAGGATGGCGGAAGTTGAGTTCTAACAAATTCACAAACCATCACCTATCTTGAGTTGGGAGGTTGGGTGCGGGAGTTCTATGGAGGGAAGTGGTTTTGCCAACTCCCATGGAACCTTCCTTATTGATAGGGCCAATCCCATAATAATAGGGATCCCAACTCCTCCTTCCCCATCTATAAAAGCTTGCTCAAATCAATGGCAAGCTAGTCTTGAAGTGCCTAAGCTCTGAATCTCCATATTCCCAAGAGCCTTTGTGTTGCAAAGAATCCCCTTTTTCCCTTAAGGCTGACTCAAGTAAGGAGACCATTGTCATGAGACTCTGGAGAGGTTTTCCCTTTCCTTGGCAAGCTTTGCGAGACGTGGACTACTGGAGACCCGTCCGAAGGAGACCGCGACGTCAGAACTTGGTTGTAATATTTCTTCGCTGGTTATTTAATAGATGATTATGATTATGGTTCCACTCCGTTTTCCATCATGTTAATGCGAGTAATGTCCTTTCTGACTGATGTTTAGTTACGCATGCTGGTTTCTATGCTTGTATCTGTTCGTTTCTTCCATGTGCAGGTGTTCATCCGCAGAGATCGTGGAGGGATTGTGATCTGCCAAGGCTGAGGAACGGGGACGCTTCTTCTTCAGATCCTAGCGTTGAAATCCAAGTAGGCTTCTATCTCCAGCCTTTTCATTCGTAATTAGGAACCTACGTCATGACATTGTTTGTTTGTTGCTAGACCCCTGCTGGGCTAGTAGGGATCGCCTCTGTCCGCAGAGGGGATTTACCTCCTCAACAAATTGGCGACCATACTGGGGAACCAGCTTGTTGTTTGATTTGTAAACTTTAGACGGAGCCTGAAGTACAGCCAGATAGCCTTCGAAACGCTTCTGCCTTGCATTAGCGAAGTAGATCAACGCTACTTCAGTCAATCTCCGGTTTGGTTTACGGACTGAACAACTTGGAGTCTTTTGTCTTGCCTTGCCGTTTGTATCTTGCTTTTCCTTGCTTAATGAACCTTCTGGGTGGGATTTTTTGTGTGTTTTTGCTTCTTGGATTGCTTGGCTTGCATTGGTCTGTTTCTGGAGTAGCTTATTTTTAATTTTTTGCTGAGAAACTCGACTGGCGCGGTTTTTAACCCGACAGTCGCGCCACTTGGCGCATGTTGCCTTTATACAACCCGCGCCAATCGCCTTCTGGCGCCAGTTTCACTCTTACAGTCGCGCCACCCCTGTAAGTTTTTTGATTTTTTTCATTTTTGAGCTCTCTGAAGTTGATCAGTGTTTTTCTTCTTGATTTTCCGACTGCCTGAGTGTGTTGGAGTCTTGTTTGGCTGGGAATTCACCTCTGTCCTTTGGTTGTTTGCTTCTATCTACCGATTTCACGTTTTAAGCCCTAGGTCATCTAGTGGCTTGGTGTATCGAGCCCTCCTTGGGAGTTTAGGTGTTTGGATTGTCCCGTCAACTGCCTGATTGATTCTCCACGTTCTCTAAGTAGTTTTTCATTGTTTCATTACGATTTTTGGGTGATTGTTCATTTCTTCATTCGAAACTCGTTTGGTCTTGCTTTGGACCTAGATCACACGGTCCATTGGAAGCTTTTGAGTCTTTTCTTCGCTTTGAGAGACTTTGGTCAATTTGAGGATCTGATTGCTTGTTGTTGTTGAGTGAAATGTGTTTTCTTCGCTCTCTTGAATGTCGTTTCTCAAGTTTCTCCATTTGTTTTCAAGTTTGATAAGTGCATATTAGCCATTAAACATTGAAAATCAAAAAAAAAAAATCTCTTATGCTTTTGATTAGTGCAAATTGTAATCTTTTCCACATCGCTAGTGATTAGTGTTTTGAATGAAAGGTTGTCAATTGCATTAGTTGCATTATAGAGCTCATTGTTTGGTTTCCGTTCATTTCGTTTGTATAAAAGCTCTCAACTCTTCTCTAATTAGTTTTCATCGAACGAAATGTTGCACTAAGGCATATAGCTTTGCATTTAGGAGACGCTACATACGATAGGGCCTGGGAATTGAAACTTAATTGAAGATCAACTGTAAAATTTATTCAATTAACCTAAGGCAGCATTGGAACTTAACGAAACATATTTAGAAGTTCTAGGCTAGAGACGTGTTCCGGCGTCGTTAAACCTAGCAGCTGTCGTTCGCCTGTTGGCTTTAGACAGCACTAGTACAGACTTGTGCTCCCCGTACCGTCGCGTATATAAAGGGAGACCCCTATAGGTTTTCAATCCTTTATCCACAGGAAGCCGAGTCTGCCGCCCTATACCCGTGATACACCGAAAACAGCATTCGGGGAGACTACCTGCACGTACGGAAAGTCCTTGGTCGATTTCTGTTTCATTTTTGAAACTAAGTTGTATATTGCAGTTCACGGATATTTGGTACACCCTTTGTGCCTAGTTTTTCCTGAGCAGTCATTTGGTCTTTTCTGACTCCCTAAACTTGAAAAGACCGTCAAGCGCTTGTCCTTTCACGCTTGTGTCAACTCTGAAAGAGATAGAGTCATCTTTTTATCGTTTCTCGACTCTTGAAACATGAAACGGTAGAATTTCTTACTTTCCAATGTGGTAAAATTAATCGCCCACGATTACACACCTATTTAGACATTGCTTGTTGACCGTTTAATCGTGTGTCTTAACTCGTTTTCAGCCCGTGTGTGGTTTTGAGTTTGATGGCAACTTTTTCAGAGTTTACCAACCAAGGAATCCCCTCAGAAGGGAATCCTGGTCATTTTCCTCCTTTTGGAAATGTTGGTGCTCCTTACATCGTGACGTTGTCCCTTCCTGGGTTAACGGTTGGGTTGCTTGTTTGGTTTTTCTCAACCTCTGTTGTCCCGAATGTCTCCACTACTGTTCAATCAGTTTCTCCACCTGAACAACATCATGTTGATTCCAAGGTGGACCTCTCCCCTTCTTCGCCCGTTTCTGCGTCCTCCTCTTCTTCTTCGCCTGGTGAAAGTCTGGGTTCAAGTAACCAGGTGGCTAAGAAGAAGAAGAAGAAGACCAAGAAGAAGAAGTCCGATAAGCGAGAGGCTAAATGTACAGCTACTTTCCTTGAGGAATCTCCTCTTGATAGTCCTTCCAACCCTCCTCGGAAAGTCAAGTTCCCGTGCATGCTGTGCACGGGAGACCATTTGCTTCGAGACTGCCCTGGCATTCCCAAGGTACTTGAAGCATGGTCCAACGGTCATCCACCATTGGTTCTGACTTCCGGGAGCAAGGTTGGGGGCACATCTTCAACTGGTGTTGATAAGGCTCCTAAGAAGCAGGGTAAGATCGCCAATCCCTATAAGTTGTGTGAAGGGCATCATGCTATTCACCTTTGTCCTCATATGGATGAAGCTAAGCGAGTCTTGGACAACCCGACTGTTTCTACACCATGCCTCCCAGCTGGTTATAAACAGCTTTCTTTCAGTCTTCCACCTACTGATCATGTGACTGGTCAAGAATCATCCTTGGTCGATCCCACTCCCCCAGAAATTCAAATTCACGAATCCATCCCTGACCAACCATTGGTTGTAGGATCGGTCGAACTGGCCCCGTCTGCGGTGCACCAGATCTTTTCTGTCGAGAGTCGATCTCATAACCCTCATGTCCTTCTGATCTCTTCAGATTCTTCAGACTTGGAGAAAGATTCTCCTGTCCCTGTATTTCAAGAAGCTGCTCCTCCGCCTCCCATGATGGAGGCTCCGGAGGATATCCCTCCCGCCTTCGAGATGGAGGTTATGGAGGATGCTCCTTCTTCCGTAACATCAGGGGAAGACCTTCGCTTGTCGATGGTAGCCCCTCCGAGTAGTTTGGTCGCCTCCTTTGATTGGAATCGATTTGCAGGATTTCGCCTTCCATCTTATGTGCCTTTCGAGATCACAGCACAGGCTCTTGGTCTGGTTGTACCCAGCACCATTATAGATGAAGGTGCCTCTGTTAGTATTCTGTCATCAACTACCTGGCAAGCTTTCTGTTCACCGCCGCTTGCACCCGTTACGCAGAATCTGTTGACATTCAAAAGAAGAACGAGTCAACCGTTGGGGATCCTTCCAAGGTTACCTATTACTTTGGGAGGTAAAACCGTCCATATGGACGTGATGGTCATTCTAGGCCCCTTGGATTTCAATCTGCTCCTGGGGCGTGATTACACCTATGCCATGGGAGCGCTCGTCTCCTCCCTCTTTCGCGTGATGTGCTTTCCACATGAAGGACGGATCGTGACCATTGATCAGCTTTCGTTCTTTCGTCCTAATATGGCAACTGGTCCACCATCACCCCCTCCGGGTTTCTATCCACCCGTTGTATCTGCCTCACCACAGGTCAACTATGTGGCCACCTACCCCGTGCCTGTACTCAGTGACGATACCGTTGTGCATCAAGTGCTGGGGGCATTGGGTCCTGACTTCCAGGATGTTTTCCTTCAATCAGGAGTGGAACTCTTGGAAGCACCGCCTTCTTGTTCATATTGATGTAAGTCGGTTAGAGCACGGTTTCCTCCCTGTCTCAAGCTCTTTAAAAAATGAAACCAGGTTCTCGGAGCATAATTCCTTCACTTGTGTCGAGCTCCTAAAACCATGAAACAAGTTGTTTGAGGATAGTTCTTTTAGGTGTGTCAACCTCGTTAAAATAATGAAACACAAGCATGTTCAATTCGACTTCTTGTTTTGAACCTTCACTCCATTTTCAATGGACTGAAGCTTGGGGGGCATGCACCTCGAATTGAGACATCATGCTGGGGGGCATGCCCGTCTTCCTCATTTCAAGCATAGTTTGCGTATGTGCGTGTTCATGTGTGCTTTTAAGCTTGCGTAAAAATGAAATGTGTGAATAGATACATTGTGTGAATACATTTCGCATTGGGTCGTTTGTTATGTAACTGATACATTAGATTACATTTGTATTAGACATTTGCATGACATATAAAAAACATCATCACATGTAAAAGATCCATCCAAAATAGTCATATGTATATATATATATATATGTGTGTCGAAATGTTTGCACAGTGTGCATCACCAAACTCAAAAAATATACATAGTCGTCTTAGTACATCCTGAGACACTGTGCCTCTCAAAAAATAGGTGTGGCATAAATCCTAAGGACTAATCTGCATGGTGCTCATGATAGCACGTCACTGCACGCACTAGGTGCCTCAGGATTCGGTGGATCCGGTTCGGAACTCCCACCGTGTGGCGCTGGTATGCCATCAGTACGTCTGATAGCCGGGCATAGTCTGGGATCCCATGGGCAATCCCCTCGAGGTTCTGGATCAGTTCCTCTCCTCCGGTACCTTCCCCCTGGATCTCAGGGGCGAGTTGTGTCCTCCGGGAGATTGGAGACATCCCGGCCGGTCTCTCAGGTCCTACATCTGCATGCATATATAATCGTGTTAAGACGAATGTGTATTAAAAAAAAAAAAACATACAAACATAAAATCAAAAATATGAGGTCTTACCCAGCTCCTCGTCCCAATCATCTCCTTCTGGTAATGGGAGATCTGGGTCCCCGGTAAAGTCAGTTCCCGAATAGGGCCAGTCTTCCACGACAATCAGCTGGCGCCGTAACCACCTAAAGAACTCTGGCCTCCAGGACATCTGTTGGCCACCTCCAGATCTGGGCATCAGTGCTGCCCAGCGAGCCATTCGTGGCTCTCGTGGTATTGGACTCGCCACTGCGGCCCCTTGGCCCTGGAAGATTGGTATGCGTTCCAGAATGAACGATACCAAGATGGAACCATACCCGAACTGTTTCAGTTTCCCCTGTTTGCACTTTGGGAGCTGCCTTTTCATGTTGATGGTTACTGCTTCTGCCCAGTTGAACAGTAGGGGACCCATGCATTCTGAGGCCAACAGGAGTTGGGTCTTCGTGGCCTCGTGCGGAGCCTGCGATCCAGCAGCCCGCGTAATGGTATGGAGAACTACTCTCAGTGCTAGATCAGGGATGGTGGAGATATCCACCTTCTTGCTTCCTGATCCTGTTTGTGCCCCTCGGCACACCCGTGCCATTACTTGTTCCATCTTTTCCGCGGATGGTCTGCTTCCGGTCAGTACAGGGATTGGACCTCTGCGGGACAATCCAGTGATGAAATAAATGTCAGTGACCTCCAATTCTAACACCTGGTCTCGTAACCTGAACACTTGTTCATTTTCATCCCAGATGCTGATTAGATATTGGAGGAGCTCGGGCTGAGCTCGTAAACATGGTGTGAGGAAGAACTTTTTCAATCCACAGTCTCTAAGTGCGTTCATGCAAGCTTGGCTTTGAATGGCCTGTTCATCCTCGTCTCCGTGCTCTCGTTCCTTCCATTCGATTGCCATTTTGAGTGATTATCTGCATTCACATGGTCAAAAATCCCTGATTAGATCTTTGGTGAGCTTCAAATTTCAAGAAATTTGGCTTAAAAACCGGAATTTTAGGCGGAAATTTAGGTTCGGCCGCTGGCGCGGCTGTTTTGCTAACAGTCGCGCCATGTGGCGCGAGCCCTTTATAAAAAAGAGCTCATTGGCGCGGGCCCGTGCCCGATACCCGCGCCAATGGGCCCGGCCCTAAAATTTTAAAAATGCCCATGCAAGACTGATTTTTAAGGGAAAATCATTAAAAGATGAATGAAAATGTAGAGCAAGGGAGCGCCTTCTACCTGTGACAAACGAGAAGCTGAATGGTTGCCTGGATTGGTCGCAATCGCCGACGAAAGTTTCTGCTCCAAATGGACCACTGTTGCTTTCTACCAAGGTAAATAGTAAAAGTAATTTCATTTTTACCAATGAGACATATTTATAAATTTTTCGACGTTAAATGAGTTTTTAAAGTCATTTTTATTAAATATTCGCATATATTATGTCGAAAATGGATTTTACGCTTGCTTGGTATGTGCAGCAGCAGGTTTTTACGATTTAAAAAGATGGACACGAGTTGTATTTTATACTTTTTCGGACTCGGTAAATACACGAAAAAGTCACTCTGGAGTCATCTTTCAGCTCTTTTCTGACTCTCTAAACATGAAAAGATCGCCGAGGCCCTTGTCGTTTCGATCTCGTTAAAATGGACACGAATCCGACATCCACCCAAAGTATAAGTTTAACCCTTTTTCAAGCCGGGATGGATTGATTACGAAAGGAATACCCTAGCCTATTGCGACTAGGAGGTTTTCTCCCCGATATTGTTTTCTACCTTTTCGGATCCGGGGAACTATTTACTAAAAAGGGACTCCGTGGGAGTTTTCTTTTCCGTCGTCTTTTCAAACTTCTAAACATGAAAAGACTTCAGTTCTTCCTTTGTGAGACTCGTTAAACCCCGATGACACCCTGACCCAGCCAAAATGGCGTCCGGAAGTTTTCTCCTTCTCGGGACTCGTTAAATGCAATGATGGATTCGCCCGAAGGGCGGACTTATATCGCAAGCATATGCTATCCCCTTCAAGCTTGTTGTTAAAAATAATTGGGGTACTCGCCAGAAATGGTGGGGGAAAAATGGAACCATCGTCGTTGTCGTCGGCAGTATGTCGCTCTTGAACATGGCACTTGTCTGCATTCGTATCGGGTTGGGGACATCTCATCTCGTTGTTTCACTTTGCCTCCATGGGTTTGGGTAATCTCTTTTGACCTCTCATCTCTTCACTGCCTCGTCGCCATGACCTTTGATCTGTTGATGTCAAATACTCCCAAGTCCATTGCCGTGCCGTTTATATGTTCAAGAGAAGTTGGCCTCTGCGAATATCAACCTTCCTCTGTTTCTCATATGATCCTAATTCACAACAAAACATTATGTTCCTCTGTCTCGTGTCGATGATGTGGGAATCATTATGACCCACCTTCGATCAAGATCACTTCCTGTCGACTTCAACTCATTATCCAGGAAGTTGGTCTAGAGACTCCTGATGGTACCTTGGGGCCTCGTACATTTAGCCCACCTAAGGCAAGCTGGCGACGCAGAGGTTTACATCATTGGCCTCCGATCGAGTGATTCTGCGGGTGTTCGACGTCAACTCATTTATTCGCACGCTGTAGATTGTACCTGTAGTACCTTGGGGACCATTGTCATTATTGGTGCTTTCTCTCGCGTCGGTTAACAGCTTTCATCATTGGCTGGTGATCAGACGATGTTCTTTCATGTTCGACTTCAGCTCACATATTCACATGCCTGAACTTGTACTTTGTTTGGGTCGAGATGGAGCGCAAGACCCTGGATTGTGTCTGTTGTAATCCAAGCTGCGATTGTGGATTATTATCATTATGTACATGACTCACTGATTGGATGGCTGCGACCATACCTGGGTCTATTTGTTTGATCTTAGTTGGATGGCTGCACCCATACCCTAGATCCGGATTATAGCATACTCTGTTTCGGATGGCTGCGTCCATACCATATATATACATCATGTACTTGAGACATCAGTTGTATCTTTCTGCGCAGGTTTTCCGACGGCGGGCCTTCAGTTGAACATGTTCTCGTAAAGCATTTCACCCCTCCTCCTTCGGGCCTCACTTAGGGGAATCACATACGCAATTTGTCACCGTCCTTACCATTCCCCATCCCGCACAATGGAGGACCCATTCTCATGGACTCCGTGGAACATTGTCATGCCTTGAAATCATCATCAATGCGTCCTCCGAACATGAGCTTCATTTTCCCTTGAGACATCTCCTTGCAAAAGTCATGAAAATGTACTTTCTGCACGGGGCGCGGGAAGCCGCCCGCACTCGCGCCAATGGAGAAATTACTGCAAAGGGGTCGCGCCACTCGGCGCTCTGTCATAGAGCCGTAGTTGCGCCACCCATTTTGGGAGTTGTTTTTTAAATAAAGATGGCGGAAGTTGAGTTCTAACAAATTCACAAACCATCACCTATCTTGAGTTGGGAGGTTGGCTGCGGGAGTTCTATGGAGGGAAGTGGTTTTGCCACCTCCCATGGAACCTTCCTTGTTGATAGGGCCAATCCCATAATAATAGGGCTCCCAACTCCTCCTTCCCCATCTATAAAAGCTTGCTCAAATCAATGGCAAGCTAGTCTTGAAGTGCCTAAGCTCTGAATCTCCATATTCCCAAGAGCCTTTGTGTTGCAAAGAATCCCCCTTTTCCCTTAAGGCTGACTCAAGTAAGGAGACCATTGTCACGAGACTCTGGAGAGGTTTTCCCTTTCCTTGGCAAGCTTTGCGAGACGTGGACTATTGGATACCCGTCCGAAGGAGACCGCGACGCGAACTTGGTTGTAATCTTTCTTCGTTGGTTATTTAATAGATGATTATGATTATGGTTCCACCGTTTTCCATCATGTTAATGCGAGTAATGTCCTTTCTGATCGATGTTTAGTTACGCATGCCGGTTTCTATGCTTGTATCTGTTCGTTTCTTCGATGTGTGTGTGTTCATCCGCGGAGATCGTGGAGGGATTGTGGACCGCCGAGGCTGAGGAACGGACGCTTCTTCTTCAAATCCTAGCGTTGAAATCCGTATTTTTCTATCTCCTAAATCTTTTCATTCGTAATTAGGAACCTGCGTCATGAAATTGTTTGTTTGTTGCTAGACCCCTACTGGGCTAGTAGGGATCGCCTCTGTCCGCAGAGGGGATTTACCTCCTCAACAAGGGGGATTCTTAACTATGATTCATATTCTTTTATTGTATGCTTTCATGGTTTGTCATTTGATTCTGGTAATGTAATTTGAGATAGCTTTATTGTTGTGAGCTCACATATGTTGTTTGTCATTCAGCTCTTCACATGTTGTATTGCTTTTCCCTTATGTAATTTCCTGCTTTCATAGTTGATGTTTCAATGCCTTCCTAGATCAATTTGATTTCAGTAATTTAGATTAGATTAGTTCCACTTCGGTCCTGCATATATAGTGCATGTGCTTCGTAAGTCTACGAACCTCGGATTGACAAATTAAATGGTTGGGCAAGTACTACAACGGAATTAAACGACAATAGTTTCACCCAACATTTTGGCGCCGTTGCCGGGGAAGCACGATGGATTGAAGTTCAGTTTGATTTTTCATGCAAGTGTGTTTAAACATGTTCCTAACCCTCCGAGGTGACAGGGTTGTAAGACGTGGGGAACAGCCTACGCATCGTTCGACATATTGTAACGGGCTCGGCCTCATGGGTCAGGACATGTAGGTGTGACGGATATCAGGAAACAGGTGCTGAAGATTCCTGCTTTGAGGAATAGGGTCCTGTTCTCCGTTGATTAATCTTCTTTTTATGCAGTGTGACTGATATCAGGAAACAGGTGCTGAAGATTCCTGCTTGGAGGAATAGGGTCATGTTAGTATGAATTCTTCGTCGAAGCATACGAAAAAGAACCACTTTAGCTACGCATAACTAATAGCCCTAACAACAATAGAGGCTGCCAAACATCTTCAGATCTGCGATTAGTAGTTAAAATGCTGCAACAAACAGATCTATAAATGGAAAGACATTAAGCAGTAAAGTAAAGGGTTTGCTCCATGCATCCAATAGACAAGACAAGAACACGATTTTTGAATGAATTTTTATATTACAGGGCACCTGGGAGGAAACAAGAAGGTGTATCCAGATCTCCTCAATGGGATGGGTTCTTTGTAGTCCTCAGCACTTCAGATCTAAGCTTTCTCTCTCTTGTAGATGTAGAAAACCCAATGTAGAAGATAGAGCTCAATGGGAGCAAAATGGTAGGAATGAGACCAAGTGTATAGATCCAGAGTGATCTAGTAGGCAACAAAAGGTGAAGAATGATGGGGAAAACTCTCCTATTTATAACAAAATATTGGGTCATTCTAGATCTTGGTGCATGATTAAAATAATGTTAACCAAATCTAGATCCACCTTTTATGGAATATTTTATTATATTTGTTGGAGGGAAAAAGTATTTGACTTGGGTCAAATCCCTTTATTTGTCAAAAATAAATAAATAAATGATTTATTTATCTTTTTTAAGGAAGTGGTTGAAAGATAATCAAATAAATAATGATTTATTTAATTATTTGTGGGTGATTTGGTCATATTTAACAAGGAATATTATCTAAATAAGATTTAAATAATTATTCCTAGAAAATAATAAGATAAATAAAGGTTTATCTAATTAATTTTTGTTTTTGGGTTAAACATGACTGGGAATAATAATTAAATTATGGTTTAATTAATTATTCCATGAGGAAAATCAAACAAATATAGGTTTGTTTAATATTTCCTTTTGGGGTTTCCTAATTTAACATAGTGGAAGTAGTTTTACTTAGGGTAAAACTGGTCTTACATGGTGTACTTGGGTCCATCTAATGATAAAAGGTTAGATGACCAAAAAATGGTGTAACAGGTCATGTTATCTGTTATGGTTGATTGATCTTCTGTCCTGCAACTGTGTTTGATTTCCGCAACTGTGAAGAGTGTTTTTTTATTTATTTGTTTTAGCTTGAGTGCTTTTATTTACACAAGTAGTTTATTTTCATTTAAGCTTTTTAGATTTAAGTTTTGAGTGCAGTAAGAATCCCTTTTTCAACATGGTTTAACAATGAGTTTCAGCTTAGAACTACTCACTCAGATCCTAGCAGAAGTCGGGATCTCCTCTTCCTTGGAAGAAGAGATCTTGACAAGAATTAAATGTTCAACTATTCCCCAAGAAACAAACGAAGATTCAACATTTGAAGAATCCTGCACATCTGATGGAAAACAATCATTCGAATAGGAGAGCGAGGAAGAAGAAGAGGAGCTACAACATGATCTAAGTAAGAGAAATCGTGCCTATCAAAGCCTTATCGAACAATGGTTCCAGGTAAGTACTCGATCAGATTCATTTTTTTATTTTTATTTAGTTGATTTGCAGTTTCAGCAATTAAACTCATTCACTCTGGAATATTTTTCATTTGAACAACTGCTATTGAATATATTTTTGTTACTGCTACGTGAATGGCTTCATTGGAAATTTAATTACACGTAATTAATTTTTAAAATTCTAATTAGTATAGAGTAGGCAAGCTTTCATTTTCAGTTTTTGCTTTCATTCTCAATTTTGCTTTTGCCTAGAATAAGTATGCTCTCCTCCGCGCTTAGTGCGATCGCGAGGATCAGAAAATAAAAATGAGTTAGACTAATTTCAGGAATTAAAAAAAAAAAAAAAAAAAATCATGTTTTGCAATATGCCTAATCGATTTTTAATTTGCAAATCATTTTTTTTTTCTCTTTCCTCCATTTGCTAATTTTTTTTTTTTTAATAAACCATGAATTGAGGCTGAATAAAAACAAACTGAGATTTTCTCTGAATAGTCACTGAAACTGTGTCTAGCAGTTGCTAAAACTGTGTCTAAGTGTTTTATCTGAACAGTTGCTGAAACTGTGTTTTCTGGGCATACTAAAATCTGCAGCAAGCAATTAGGTGATCAAACCTGCAAAAAAATTTGAATCAGAAATTTCCCAGGTTCATCGTTCCACTTCAATAAAATAACTGTCAGTTTCATTGGATTTTCAAGCCGTAGCGATGCCAAACCTCCGCCCACTATTCATAAACCTGCAATTAGCAACAACAAACCAAAATGATGAGCAGCAAACAAATGAAACTGAAATAAAATAAAAGATAATTCTCATTGTTTGCATATTTTGAACGCTGGAATTTTCTCCTATGATTAATTCTCACACCTAATTTGGGATACTATGCGATGGATGATTGAAAAATATCAGCCAAAATCCACGGGTTGTTACACTATCTTTGGTATTTCAAGATAATAGGAACGAAATCCCATCAATATGATGGTCAGATAACTATTTTTATGGATTGGCTTTCCTGAATTTTCTATCCGTCGGCATACTTTATTGAGATTAAATGACTATGTTGTTACTTATTTGACAGATTCCTTCTTTACGGGCTGCAAGTTTTTCTCCATTGTTTATCTTGGAGGAAGCATTTTTATCATGAGAATAAATAAATCCAGTTGAAAGAGGTACGAAGGTTTAATTCTCCTCGCTGATGAGGTTTTTCAAGAAAGCAGTTACGATTTTGTTCTTGAACCTGCTAGCAGGCAGGAATCACACAGTTTTGAACCTGATAACACGCTCAAACCAGGCAGGGATTATGTTTACAACTTTGGAGCGCATATCACAAATTGACCCAAGGCATGCAGACATTGTGTTTCTTGAAAATTATGCAGCTTTTCAAAACAGCCTATATGATCTAGCCAATGTTGTGCCGACATTGGCAAAATCCTACCATCAGAAGGAAGTAAACCGGGCAAGATACATGCCTCAGAAACCCACAATCATTACAACAAAGACTGTGAATGCGAATGTTTTTGTCTTCGATTACAGTAAACACCCGTCCGAGCCTCCCGAGGAAGGGCGTTGCAATCCATAACTGCAGCTTCAAGGCCTAATAAATAATCCTACAGGTTATATTGGGACTTTCACGTACCCAAAATGGATTTGCATGATGCTACGCCGATTGTTTTTGGGCGGATTCAGAGCTTAGAGCCAGAAAATGTGTCCAAGATCATGGGGTATTCGCTTTTGCAGGAAAATGGAGATCAAGAAATCATTCGACTGGCCTGCGGCTCGGACGCTTTGTTGCAGTCCTAGATTTCAAAGGCAAAGAAGGGCCTTGGCCTCGTTATAACAACTGCGCCCTATAATTCTCATCTACCTTTTCATCATATTTCACAGGTTAACAACAATTCCCTATCCAAGCCAGCGTTTTCTTCCCCTGCCTTGGTGTCTCCAAATCGCTCAGGCGCAATTTATTGGGGAGCATCGTCTCATCTTCAGGCGCAGCAGCAAGAAAGGCAATTATCATTTTCGTCACCCAAAATTTTTCGTAGACTTAAAACATGGGGCATAATTCACAATATGAAAGAGAAAGTGTTCAAAGGTTTCGAATTGAAAGAAGTACAACTTGTTGATTACCATACCAGATGAAGAGGAAGTGTGGCTCCCTATCAACCCTGAACACAACATTGAATTCGTTGTACTTTGTGGAACAAGAGGGAGAATACTCCTCCAACAGTCTCAATCTCCGATGCAAATAATAGATATAAGTTCAGATGTCTCTCCAATAATAAAAACAACGAATATTAATGTTGTCTGCTGCCCTTACTATTTGAATCAAGAAAAAAGTTCATCTATTACACCCGAAGCAACACTCTTAATGTCTGTGATTTAGATGGTGATATTAAGATGGCTCTCCAGCTTTGTGTACTATCAATGCGAGCAGCATTATGACGGGCGAATGCTTGGGAAAGATTACAACAGCAGCATATCTTCTGGATGATGGAGTTCACCGGGGAGGTGCACCTCCTGTTAAAGGTGTACGTGATGCAGCTGTGGGATGCGCAGTCAGTGAAAACATTGTTCACCATGATTTTGTTCTGGAAAGCAACATTATTAATATTTATGATGTATCAAACATTTGGCATGTCTCTTTATTGCTAAGGGATCAAAAGGCACATGAGGCAATAATGAAACAGTTGAATATATTAAGCTTTTCTAAAACCCTGGATTTAGAGGAGTGGACTGTGAGAGCAGCATGCTATGATAACCTTACAACTCCTATAAAAATTTCCATGGTTGGAAAATATACTGGGTTGTCAGATCCTTACCTTTCTGTATTGAAGGCTCTTTTACACGCTTGTGTTGCATGTTCATTGAAATTGTCCGTAGAATGGGTTGCAGCTTCTGATCTTGAAGATGAAGCTGCAAAAGAGAGACCAGACATTTATGCTTCTGCATGGAAGGTTATAAAGGGTGCAACTGGTGTTCTAGTCCCTGGGGGATTTGGTGATCAAGGTGTGCAAGGAAAAATACTGGCAGCAAAATATGCATGCGAAAATCGAATACTCTATCTTGGCATTTGCTTGGAGATGCAGATTGCTGTCATTGAGTTTGCACGTCCTGTTCTTGGTCTGGAGGATGTCAACAGTGCAGAATTTGATCCAAAAACTCAACGTCCTTGTGTCATTTTCATGCCGGATGGGTCAAAGACCTATATGGGGAATACAATGCGGCTTGGTTCAAGGACAACATTATTTCGAATTGCTGATTGCATTACTGCTAAGCTATATGGAAATGTTTCTTCTATGGATGAGAGACACTGGCATAGATATTTGGTCAATCCTATCGTGGTAGAAGACCTAAGAAAAGTGCTCCTTCAGGAAGAAAGGGTGCACAACTTCAAAAGCATATTGATGCTACGTTGAAGCAGTTCGTGGTTGGCTGTCAATGCGGTTGATTTCTTCAATTAGGTGAATTTGCTTTTTGGCACCTTTACTGAGTTTTGCACGCTAGAAAACTGTCCAACAATGTTTGCAGGGCCAAAGTGCATTTGCGGTGTTGGTTCCACAAATTGTCCCTGAATTTTTCAATGACAGAGGCGCGATAAAGTCTTCACCATTAATCTAGCTCTTAAAACTTAATTGTTTTTTTTATGTGGTGTGCCTTTTTATTATCTGAACAGATCTCAACGTTAAATGTGTTAATATATGAATTCATCGTGTTAATGTGTTAATGTTGAATTCACGGTTGGAAAAAAACACAATGTTCTGTTAATATCCTCTCTGAGTGTTGCTGGATCGTATTTGCATGTAATGGGATCTCCCATGTTGCTCTTGTTTGGAGATAGTTTTGTATTGATTTTTGTATCGTTATTATTTCGACTCACGAGTATAGATGGGCAGATGGTGTTCAAATCAAGGAACCGATAGAGGTATCAGCACCTCTCTTTCGATTTTATGCCCATATCTATCACTCACATTTTCAGAAGATCGTGAGTCTCAAGGAAGAAGCTCATCTTAATACTTGCTTCAAGCACTTTATTCCCTTCACATGTGAATTTAATTTGATTGATAGATTCTATTCTTGTTCCATATTAAATGAATAGAGGGACATTATAATAATAATTGCTAATTTCATTGCATAGAAATGCTTGAAAGTACCAAGCTATTCGTAGCTTGCATAATTGTGCTATAGAGCCATAATTTGTAAAACATGTTTCCCACTGATATGGTTGAGAGTGTGATTTCACAGGTTGGCCAGAACGGTTTTCAGCCGACAGACAAAGGGCTCTTCTTTTCAACAATTTTCTATTTTAACGTTTTGCAGGCAGCTTAGATTTGGGCAAAGGAAGAGAACACAATGGAGCCTATTTCTTTTACTCAATAAATTTGTTTGACAACCGCAGCATCTATCAACAAAACACGACAATGGCTTCAACGTCAGAACAGGAAGAGAATTCTGCTGAGCTTAAGATTGGAGAAGAATTTTTGGATTCTTATGCTTATGCCGAAAACTGATTGTTTTTTTCATACTCACTATCTCCATTTTACACACTGCTTCATTACACTAATGTTCATTATGCGAGGATACTTAAGAACGCTGATTGGATTATCTGTCACTGCTTGATGATTGTTACTGGATACGTAGAAATGCTACAATTGAATGGTTTGAATATTCAACTATATGTGACGATGTACAGGTCCAATATTGCAGAGAAGTAAGTGACATTATTGCAGCAAATCGATGTGAAACATACTCTGCCCAACTTCTAATTGCTTGAATGAATTTAACAGTGCATCTAAGAAACTGAATCAGCAAGAAACTAAAGATTTGCTAGCGCCGAGACAATATTGCTCCACTTTGCAAAGCATGCCAAGAAATGGATATCTGACTTTAATTTTTCTTGTTTTGTTTTTCTTTTTGCCTTTAATTTCATGAAAATTGCAAATGGACCTTTTAATAAATTCCTGAAAACAATACGAATGCATGTATTTACGCTTAACACTAATTTTCTTGAAGTCACTTTGACAGCGATCGATGATGAAATCAGCACAGGTGACAGGTTTCAGACATGATCACATTTTGCTGCTGAAGTGATTTTCAAAGATCACAGAACTTTGTGAGAAGCGTGCTTTCATAAACAGCTTGAAGGAGCTGTAACTCGCCATAAACATCATGATGTTTGTGCCTCTTGATGTTTGCTTTTACATAGTGACCATGTTGATACACCAACATTTCCACTTTTTCCATTATCTATGCAGTAACACTGTAACATTTCTCCTTCAAAGATGATTGACCATCCTTGTGTTGAAGCCCATTTTCCATTACCTTATCTTTCATGACTTCATGCACAGTTATTTTTCTGAATCGCATACATTCCTTTATCCTTTTCAGTTTATTTCCCTTCTAGTTTGCCTTCTGAATAAAACTGATCCCCTTTCCATAACTACATTGCCTTGCTTTCCTCGCCATGTTGATCCACACTGTTTGTCCGTGAGTTCTTTCCATTTATAGTCCTACCAAATCTCTTTGTACAAAATCGCGTTGACTGATGTGGGATTCCTTAAAGCCCACCTTTCAACAAGTCTTGCCCCATCGACCTCAGCACCTTATCTGGGAAATAGACTAGAGTTCCTTTTGGGTACCTTGAGACTTGCATGCCTTAATGGCAAGTTCTCTCGCTGACAATCATGGGAATACATCAATGTCCCTTGATCATCAGATCTTGCAAATGGCTCGATGTCAACCCCTCTATTCGCATTTCGCAAGATGTACTCGGGTACCTTGGCACTCATTGACATCAATGGTGAGTTTGCCTCGCATTGGTTAACGGCATGCATTAATGGCCGGTAGTCCAATGATTTCTCTTCATGCTCGACATCAACACATTCTTTCGCATGATTAGACTTGTACCATCAGTTTTGTAGCAGACGAAGACTATACACTTTTTCACGACTCCCTCAGTAGTTACCATAGCATGAATTCTAATCGATGAGAGTACCACAGCTCCACTTTCAGCCTTTATCTTTTCCATGATTCAGCATCAGCAGTTCAGATTCCTTCATTTCCCAGGTTCCAGTTACAACAACGTCAGCATTCACAGTTACATTTTCATGATCCTGCTGCAGTCAAACTTTCTATGTTCGAGCAGTTATAGCAGTTGCAGCCACAGTCACATATTCTCTAATCTAGCAGTTACAGTAGTTACAGCTATGATACCAGTCACGTTTTCATGATTCAGCAGCAGCAACAGCTACATTCCTATTGCATAGTTCATCATTCTTGGGTAAGTGGAAGTATGTTTTTTTCTAATCTTTAATCATGCAATTCCTTATATGCTGACTTGAATATTTTGGAAAATTCCCTCATCATGCTCCATTTCCTTTCATGACCCACGCCAAGTTGCATGAGGACATGCAACCAATTCAGTTGGGGGGGGGGGGACTATATTCACTACATATTCACTCCCATGATTCCATTTCTCCACCACTATCACTCCATTTTTTTTCTTATTTACCATTCACCAACATTTATTTTCCAACGATACTTTGTTGCACTTTGCTTCATATGCATTAATATACATATTGGCATACTTCATGAATATTACAAAAGGGCTTTCTTATGCACATTGATAGCTTATGATTTCCAGTGAGTGTTTACATTATTATTGCAGCAAGAGAACAGGAAATGAAATGAATGTTGTTAACACAAGAACCAACATTCTTTGTATTAATGGTTGTCACACAAGAACCAACCATAAGAAAAGAGAACAGAAAACGAAATGAATGTTGTTAACACAAGAACCAACATTCTTGGTATTCATGGTTGTCACACAAGAACCAACCATATGAAAATGAAAGTTGTTACTCATGCCCTTCACATATCCTGGAAACATTCATCTAAAAGCCAAAGTTCAGATGCCAAAGAGATCCATGCATGGTTGCATGAGGACATGCAACAAGTTCAGTTGGGGGGGATGTTGGGACTTAGAAATGTCGTATTTCCATCCACCTTTCCCTTCACTATTCCTTACATCTCATCATCCCATTAACCTTTCATTATATCATTTCCATAAATACATTTGGGTTTCACCTTCTTATTTTCCACTTTATTCATTTTTGTATTATAAGTGAATTTATGATTAAATATTAGAAAATATACATGTTTTTATATATATCTCAAGAATGTGTGAGCTTTGTAATGTGTAGGAGAAATGTGAAGGATTAATTCTAAAGAGACTTCTGGAATATCTCCTCCACCATATTAAGGAGATAATTATTCAAGCCTATTCCTAAGGAGAAGATCATGGAGGATTTGGTTGGCATATCCTATTCAAGATATGTGAGAGATGTGTGGAGGATTCAAAGGGATCATGTCTTGTAATAATGGGAAAGTAGTTGAGAGTGGTTGAATGAGATGGTTAGCTTCTTCATGTATATAAGAGAGTGCTCTCTCTTCATTTTGATTAGCTTAGGAGTTCATAAGTTTAGAAGTTCATTATATTAGCTTTAAGAGATCGTTTTGTAATTAGGAGAGGGGGATTCTTAACTATGATTCATATTCTTTTATTGTATGCTTTTATGATTTGTCATTTGATTCTTGTAATGTAATTTGAGATAGCTTTATTGTTGTAAGCTCACATATGTTTTTTGTCATTCAGCTCTTCACATGTTGTATTGTTTTTCCCTTATGTAATTTCCTGCTTTCATAGTTGATGTTTCAATGCCTTCCTAGATTAATTCGATTTCAGCAATTTAGATTAGATTAGTTCCACTTCAGTCCTGCATATATAGTGCATGTGCTTCGTAAGCCTACGAACCTCGGATTGACAAATTAAATGGTTGGGCAAGTACTACAACAGAATTAAACGACAATAGTTTCACCCAACATCTACAGAGGGCATAAATTGTTGGCATCCACAGCTAGTGAGTCGTCCATTCTATTCTTATCCTTCAGCATGAACTGAATGTTAAAAGCAAAGAATAATTTCTCAACCAAAACCCATACCTAATTCCTGTAAGCTCTAAGCCACGAGTGTTTATTTTGGCATTGGCTCCTGACTTGCCTCACTACAAGCTCTGAATCTCAAAACACCTTGAGGTTTTGTATGTTCATGTTTTGTGCTGCCTGCAATCCCAATAGGAGGGCTTCATACTTAGCCATGTTTTTTTGGCTTCAAATTCCAGCTTAAAGGAGAGGGGAATTAAGCAACCCCCATGTGATATCAAGAGTACCCCGACTCTGTTTTATTCTTGTGAATAAGCTCCATCAAACTGCAAGGTCTAATTTTTTTTCTCCATTCTGCTTATGGGATTCTCCTGTATTAAATGATAGACCTTTGTTTCTTCCAAGAAATTTTCATCCTCGAGCATAATACAGGAGAATTCACCCTCCTTACCATATACCAGAGAATTTGTGGAACCATCAGCTTTGATGACCATCTTCACAAACCTAGATTCATGGTATAATCTTCTTTCCTCCCCAGCAAATACTGGAATAGTGGCATAGGTGATGTCAAGTTTTATTGGTCCTCCAATCTTATTACCCCAGGATCTGAATAGAAACATTCCAAACCAAGCTATGATATTAGCTACAACAATGTCCATTACCACACTTTTGGCTGGAATCTCGGCTAAGTTTACTACCAAATCTTTTATCATACCCAAGCAATTCACCCTCTTGGAGTCAAAATATTACAAGTATTTATACGGCCTTGTAATCTGCAACCCCAATTGCTCCATGACAGACAAGGTAATATATTATGTGAAGCCCCAGAATCCAACATGGAATTGTGCAACAATAGGTCATGTATCACTAGAGTCACATAGAATGGGGGAGTGGCTGAGTCATGTTCTTATACATGGGGTCCAAAAATTACCATGGGGCATTCTTCTCGGAGGTTTAGGATGTCATAAAATGGGTTTACAGTATGGGGCTACATCAATTCAGACACCTGAGCTTTGTATGAAGGTTGTTTCAGGAGCTCAATCAGGGGGACCGAGATCTTGACCTTCTCTAATTCTACAGTGGCTTGCTTGAACTGTTATTTAGGAGGATCGCTCGGATCCAAGGGTACAGATGAGGATTTCTCATTTTTGGGAGGATGAGAGCCTTGTTTTTTGGAAGTCGATGTGGCGTCTTTATGAGGGGCTGACTCTTCTAATGGATTTTTCCCTTTATTGGTAGAACTAGGAGTAGTTTGTTCTCTTGATATTGACTCTTCACTTTGCTCTTGCACTTCGGTTCTCTTCCTGGAGGACCTAAGATCATACTTCTTATGGATTTGAGCTTGCATGAAATCCACCAACTACCTGCATAATTGTAAATATCTTAGTCTTCTGTAGGGACTTCCTTCTCTTCTTGCTCCCCCTATAAAGTGATTTCACCTTCCTCATTATCAGAGTAAGCGAGGAATTCATTCTCTTGGCTGTCTGTGACTTCCTCAGCCTGTTCCTCCAACTCTCCTTCCAAGTATAGAGGAGGTTGGATGTGATCTTGTTGTTCCTTCCTTTCCCGCTGCAACAATTGTAGAGGGGGGTTCCGATACTAGGGGTTAAACCCATTGTTAGGAATCATTTGGTTGTAATGAGGAGGGAAAATATTGGCCTCCAATTCAAGCTTAACCAACTTATTTGAGAGGTTCTTGATAATATTATTAATTTCTTCCATTCTATACTCCTATGATTCCCTCTCCTGATTAGAAGTAGAAGCCTCCTCCCTATTCTCCCTTCTAGCTTTATACTTTGTCTTCCCTTTGAATTTTCTAGTACAAGAAAAGTCTTCTTCTACCTCAATGCATCAGTCTGCATCTGATCCAGAGATGTGGATTTTCTTTCTCTTAGGGTGAACCCAAACTTCAGTTCGAAAGCTCCTATGAAAGCCACTTTAGCAACTGTTTGGGGAGGCTTTATCTCAGTAGGGAGATTATTACAGAGCTTATTGAACCTCTTTTTGAATTATGTTACATCCTCATTGTGTCTCTTTTTAAGAGCATTGAACTCTATGAGAATGTATCCATGATCCCTCTTTCCTCCCCATTTTAGTGTGAAGAAATTCTCCATTTCTTCCCAAGTGGTGACTGTGTTATCAGCTAAAGAATTCAACAACTTTTGAGCCTTTCCATCCAAGGATTGGACAAAAAGCCTTAACACCACATCTAAGTGTTCTACATTCAAATTATCAGTAAAGGCACGGAATTTTTCAATATGTCTCCACGCATAAGTGTTATCTTCCCCGGTGAACAGAGGGAGGAGCTTGAGATAATCTTGTGGCATATCATTCAATACTTGGGGTAGAGGTAATGGAGCATACTTTTTCAGGAGGACACTAGGCACAACCATGAGGGGTGGTGGTGGTAAGTTATGAGGCTAAGTTGGCTTTGGTATAACGGGTATATTCTAAGTAGAGGTTTGGATATTTATCTGTAAAGAGCTTTGGAGTGTTGCAACTTCTTTAACTTCTTCAACCTTGGGAGTAGGGTGCAAGGGAGGGAGAGAAGTATCAATAGATTTGGATTCGTTTTTTATGGCTGAACTAGCTAAAGAAGAGGTTTCTGGAAGATACTCATGTACATGAGCTCAAGATCGAGGGCCATAGATGTCGACTTTATGAGAGGAGGAAGGCGAATCTTCTACAGAAAATGAGCATAGGTCAGCGTGGTTGGGTTTCTTCTCCTTCCAGATTCTCTTAAATATTATCTTTTCGGGATCAGATACGGAAGGGTTTCTCTACTGGGAAGTATATGATCAAGTATGAGGCCTTGTGTAAGCCAGGATTACAACTGATTTGAATTTTGATGACAGTGGAGTTTCCAAGGTCAGGTCTATGAAACTATCAACCCTTTTTGCTCACCTGATTAAAGGGTGGAGATAATGTCATACCCCAGGGAAAATATTTTTCAAATTCGTTCCCCGAAAATGGCGCAAAAAGGATGTTTTCACTCCTAGAGATAGTCTTGAGTTGCAGGAGACCAGTTCCTATGACATCTTAGGAATAGGAGGTCTTCATGGATTAACTTTCACTTTGGGGGGGACCACCCCATATATAACCTTTGTGATTTTTATTTATTTCCTATTTTTAGATAACAATGGGAGTGGAGAAATGGTGTTAACCATGATTGCATGCTGGATATAACTGAGAATCGGACTGAGGCCGTTATGAAACTAAATTGTTGTAAATGGGATAGATATGAAAGTAGTGAATAGACTTCAGAGATAAAAGAGGGTGAACGCTTGGATGAACAGGGGAGGAGAGCCGGGGGGGAGGCAGGCTTAATGAGAGGTAAGAATTTGCCCCTCATAGAGTTAAATAAGAAAACGGTCGTGATAAGGTTTATGAAATAGAAATCTTGTTCCGAGCCTAATTAAGGTGAACAAGTGACTAACTTATGAGTACCATTTCCAATAGTAGGATGGATGTAAATTCAACTATTGAACACTTGTGACCAACGTTACAAACACATGATAATTAAAGAAACATTCGGCAATAATGAATAAGAAAACTAAACAAATACACGGAAGAGGCATATATACTATTCAAAAGCCCAGTTGGAATCCATTTGCAACAAATTTTTATTGTATTATATTCTCAAAATAGCTCTTCAAGATATGCACTAAGAGCTTATCCCAGACATTACAAAATGTGCTATACCAAAATGTGAACTCAGAACTTCCACAGAAATCAGAACCCTTCTTTCATCTTTAAAATCTCTACATATAGAGTTCTCCTTGAGGGTTCACAATCGAATAAACATTCATGATCACCCCAAACATGTGAAATAAAAATATATTAGCTAACTTAGAGAGCGTGCATCAAGCAATCACTCTTGTAAACATAAAACAAAAACATAATCGGGTGAAATCGATATTTCACCAAAAAAACATTATAATCAAATAGTAAAAGAAAACAAATTAGTTGGCCACGGAGGCCAAATCCAGGAATCTTCAAAATTGGGTAGCAATGAGTGGTTGTGAACAGGTGGGCAGTCTAACTTCCATTAATCGATTCCACCTATTGTTGAAAACCTACACTCCATGTTCTCATAGTTTCCACTAACCATTATGGAATGGTCAGTCATGTTGTGCATGTCTCACTCTTTGACAGGGGGCTCTTAGACAAATGAAGAAACCATATCTGCGCTTGCTCCACATGAAAACCCATGCATGTGTACAACTTCCAAAACCGGAAACCGGATTTCGGAGGGGGGCCTATCTAGTTTGTGGTATTGGATGGGGGGGGGTTGCGAAATCACTGTAAGCTGACATTTAGCACCAGAGGTGATTTCGAGAACTGACCATTTCGAACCTGCCCCCCCTGCGTTCACCTTCAAAATGTGGGGGGGGAGGGGGGGGGGTTGAACTATATCATAAGTCGTCAAATGCATGGTTTGGAACAGAGATGAGGGGAAGATGGCAGAAGTGATGGGGGAGTTTAGAGGGATGATTAACCCTTGAAAGAGAGGGGAAAAGGCCATGAAGGTGCTATTTATGACGTGACAGGGAGCCAAGGCCCAAGCTCATATCGCAAATCTCAATCGAGAGGTTTTATGTATGAGGAGTGGGGGATAAATGTTAAGTATTTTGATTTGCAAAGTGCGACGAGTAGAGGGTGATGTGGCCTGATGGAGGTGGGGCCACCTGCGGATTGCAAGTGGGAATGTTTAGTTATGGGAAAGTGGGAGTAGATGTTATACTTCTGTGAAGAGTGATGCACGATGAGGGGAACGGTGACGTGGCATGATAGAGGTGGGGCCCAACTTACATCACAAATCATAATTAGAAGGTTTTACATATGAGAAAGCGGGAGTAAAGGTTATGGTTAGCGAAGTGCAAAGTGCGATGGGGGGAAGGCGACGTGGTAAGGTGGAAAGGGGGCCACCTGCACATCACAAATCACAAGTTTTAGTTATGATCAAGAGGAGGGTAAATGGCATGAAAGGTGATGTGCGATTGGCGATGGGTAGAGAAGTTGGCGATGCAAAAATGAAGATGGTAAGAGCTCTTTCACCTTTTGACTACGAGGCTTCCTCCCGACCTGTGCTTGAAGTGTTTGGCCTTCACTTTAGCCACTCCCGCTTTTAATTAGCTTAATTTTTGATATAGCCTTATTCGTTCAAAAGAACCACAAGCCAAAATCCCCAACGAGGTCAGGCTATAAGGAGTTAGGGCTTGATCTAGTTGAACCCTTGCAAGATCAACCTTGAAAACAGCTATGACCTCCCATTGTGGAAGAAAAGAGAGACAAGGGAGCAGGAGATCCTATCAAAATATTGCTTGAGGAAGCCCTCGAGAAACATAGGAACGTGATGATGGATTACTTTTCCTATATCCTTCAATGACTGCCCATTGATGGTGCATCTACATCCGACATCCACTCTGGAGGTGCCTCTCCTTTCAAGGTAAAATTCAACTTTGACATTCCTGTATTTGAAGGCCAGATAGATGTGGACGTTGTAGATAGATGGTTGAATTTTATCGAAGGGAATTCCTCGGTCCTTGATTTCTCTCAGTGAGAAAAGATTATTTTTGCACTCTTCAAAGATGCCCCCAATGTCAAAGACTTGTGGGAAACCTACTGTGATTAGAAGGATGAGAGGGAACCTTCTCTGTTCTTGACCACATCCACTTGGAATTCATTTGGAGACAGCATCAAGGAACCATAATACCCCGTGGGGACCTATGAGAACAAGTACATCCAATGGAAAACGTTGTGGTGGCAAAGGGATCAATATGTGCACGAATTGACGAATTTGTTCCATACCCTACACACAAAGTTGGGTATTAAATATTTAGAGAGACATTTCGTTCTCAAATACCATGGTTGTTTGTACAGATACATTCTGGAGGAAATGGAGTTCCTCGATATTACCTCTCTTAACACAACATATCGCTATGCTGCCAAGATCGAGTAGAAATTTAAGAAGAAGTGAGACTTTGGATCTGCGAATCCAAAGCTAGGGAAAGGTGCCCCCAAACCATAGACCAAGGGGAAAAGCCAAATAGGGGCAGCTCAGAACAATACCACCAACCTAAAGAAGGACATGAGGAAGTGGTGTGACTTTCATAACTGCCCCACTCATAGCACAAATGAGTGTCGGGCCAAACAGTCATTGGTGGCCGAATTGAAGGCACTCGAATCAGATGCATGTCTGGATCCTGAGTCAGAACCAGACAAGGGATATGAAAAAGAGAAGAAAATCATTGATGTAGTTCCTAGTGCCATTGTTTTCCCAACTAAGATCCAAAAGGAGGATCTCGAGGATCCAGAGGAGGGGGAGCACCTCTTGCATTCACAAATGTCGATGAAGGGCTCTCCACTACAATTCCTTGTCGATTGCGGAAGTAAAAAGAACCTAATTTTAGCAGAGGTCATGAAGTAGCTCAGCTTATCAACCACAACACACTCGTAGCTGTATATCATTGAGTGGCTTTACGAAGGAATATGTCTCCACGTCTGCCAGCATTTCTGCCTTCCGTACAACATCAAGCCATTCACGGATGAGGTACTATGTGATGTTGGTCCTATTGATGTGTCTGATGTATTATTAGGCCAACCATACTTGTGGAACTGACATGTTGTGTATGAGTCTAGGCCTCGTGCTTTTGTTATTACTTTGGGAAATAAATTGTACAGGATACCATAGGTAGTACTGCCTCCTACCATCTCTTTGACTATTGCAAAACAACGCAACAAGCTTGTTTCCCAAACCAGGAAATTTATTTGCATTACAATTCACCCACAAGAAAAGAAGAATATTGTGGTCACAACCTCGAAAAAGGGCTCCCCTACACAACAACAACAGATGGACAAAGTTGTGGAGGAATACGAGGAAATTTTTTCCTCACCCATAGAGGTTCCTCTACACTGTCAGGTCAAGCACTCCATTGCTCTAACCCTAGGTGTGTTGTTGTCTGATGTTGCCATAACTCATGCTACCACACAGAAAAAAACCACACATATACTCTTTGAGGTGAATAAATAAGGCAAATTTATTGAATGCATCCAACACGTCTGCTAGCAGGTCCATGACATCTTCGACAAATATAATACCAAGTTCAATAGAATTTGCCTCGTTTCATGGAGGAACTCAATGAAATGGGGACCATTGCTTCCTAATGGGGGACAAATGACCCAGGTGGGTATTGGTGGCCACCCACCTATTCCATTTGGACCCCCACCATGGGTTCTTTCAGTTTTCTAGTTTTTTCACAACTTACCAGTTTTAGCAGTTTTTCAGGTCCTGAACTATCAGAGCCATTTTGAGGACGTAATGATCTAGGTGGATATTGGTGTCCATGCACCTATTCCATTTGAACCCCCACCATCAGTTCTTTCAATTTTTCATTTTTAGCACAACTTACTATTTTTAGCAGTTTTTCGGGTCCTGAACTTCCAGAGCCATTTTGAGGCCTTAAACGACATTTTTTGGGAAAACCAGGAGCAACATGGAAGTTCCTTTTATTTTTCTCATGTCAAGAGTGGTATTCCTCAAATATATATTTCTAACGAGGTATTGAGCGCATCAAGTAAAGATCATATCCCAAATTTATGTCCCCTAGAAGCTTGATGTACCAATTTACCCAAATGGGGCCCATAGTTTTGGCGCTTCATCTCCTAGGGTTACGTTTTTGGATGTTTATGGTTTTCCATTGTTTCTCAACAATAAATAGGCATTCGAGCCTCATTGAAACACAGTTCAGAGACCTGTAGCTGCCACATGTCTTCTCATAGATAAGCGACCAGCGCCCTAGCTAGTTTATTTCCATTATGTCTGTAAGTATATTCCTGTTATTTAATATTAATTAAATGAATTTTTATTCCCCTGCATCTCTGTGTTTATGTTTATTTTTGTATATTATTTCTTTCCTACTTAAATCCAGATAAAAAAAACTTAAAATGGAAAAATATTTACAACATCACATTGGGATAAATAACTAGATAATCATATGTTGACCACTATAGGATCCTAACAGTTTCTATTCTCATCCATAAATTGGATAGGTGATGTAGGTTCTTATTCTTATTTCCTAATAGGATCTTCAAAAATCTTTGGTGGTTCTCCTATATGGTTTTATGGCTCCCTTGTGGCCAGAGAAGGAAGCTCACAGTCACTGAAGAAGAATAAAGGTTGAATGCTTGAAGATGTGGGCGTTTTGGTAGAAATTTTCCTAGATTGTCCCTAACCCTACGAGGCATGAGTGAAATGTTGGTTTTTTTGTCATTTTCATTTTTTTAAATAATGAATTAGAAACAAAAAGAAGAAAATAATGGTTAAGAAGAAGCAATCATCTACTTAGACACCTCCCTGGAAATGACACCAAAAAGTGGTGAGCCCTAGTATTGCACTAAGAGTGTTGCAACTCATAGAGGAGGCTGCTCAACTCTATTTATCAACCCAGGGTTTGTGAAAACATCGAGGTGTCATTTCTATATGGATGATATATGGATTCAACTCAACCCACCCTCAACTAGGTCTTATGATCAGTAATTCTTCTAGGTCATTTCTCCAACTAGATTAAAGTGAAAACTAGCTAATGCTGTAGAAAATCCACATTGATTAAAATTCTCTTGTAATATGATAAAACAAAATACTAAATAAATTCTACAAATTGTGAAAAAAAAATACAATCACATGTAGAAGAAAAAGAAATAATTTCAATCGCACAACACAAATATGTATTTGGGGAAAGCCTCAGCAAAAAACCTTGCTATCTTTATATTGCACTAAGTCAAGGATATGAAACAACACAATTTTATTTATCTTCATGATAAACCTCTGCACTATCTCTGACTGTCTCACTCTGATCACAACAAGTATGGTCTCATACTTAACCAAATTCCTGCCTCTGGGTTGCTCTAGGTTGCCCAACCTTGCTTAGGCCTTCTTGGAGGAATTGAGCCCCTATTAATTAGGAAATTCCCAAGAATTGATTGTGAAATTAATCTAAGGCATCCTGCTGACCTCATGCATGACCTATACAATTTTCTAATTATTGAGCTGATAGTTCTCTTCCTTTTAACTCCAATCTCAACTTTCTCACTCTTTGAATTGACATGTAACAACTTTATATAGTAGATTATCTGTTATCTAATTGATCATTACATGTGAATTAAATCATATTTAACTCAGTGGATCTCTCACTAGCTCATCTCTCAATTAGAACTAGTTAAACTGATTTTAACTCAAATAATCAATTTAAACACTTAAAAATCTAAATAAATTGTAATTGGACCCTCTCAAAATTAGAGTGAACTCTACATGCCTCCCCTTTGACCCCCAACTCAAATTGACTGAGATAAATAAGTCTTCCTGACTCAATAAACTCATACAAGATTTCATGTGACATCGAATTACAATTTCCTTCTAATTTAATTTAGGGAAAATTAAATTAGAAGCCCTTCTTGTTTCCAATTTCAACACTCCCTCTCAACAAGAAAGGGATTGTCTACTATCCCGATCCTGCCTCAGTCGAACTCAAATTTTCCTCTTCATAATGCATTCGTCAAGATGTTTTCATCTTGCTCGTCAATGGGAATGGACTCTAATGACATTATCCACCTCTGCACAAAATCTCTTACATGGTGATACCGGATATCAATATGCTTGGAAATGTCATGAAAATTTGGATTAACTGAGATTTTGATGCAACTCTAGTTATCACCATAAATTGCCGGCAAATCCATTAGTAAACCAAACAAACCAACAAGTATCCTCCTCATCCGGATGGCCTCACATGGTTCCTGACTAGCCTCCATGTACTCTGCCTCTGTTGAACTGAGTGAAACTGATATATGTTTCATATTGTATGAGGAAAGTGTTGTTGATCCTATGCTAAAGATGCCCCGTGATGTTTTGTTCCTATTAGATTGACTCCCTTCCCAATCTGCATTTCTGAAACCTTGAAGCTTAACTCCCTCTTTCTGTTTGTACCATAGCCCAAACTCTATAGTGCCTCTGAGGTATCTCAACACATGCTTTCCTACCTTCCAAAAGAGCTTGGTAGGCTTAACCATAGCTTGACTAAGATGGTTAACTCCATAGAGAATGTCTAGTCGTGTGTTCACCAAATACATGAGTGAACCCACAAGCTGTCTGTAGATAGTATAATTTATTACTTCACCTGAAGTAGCATCTTGATTCCTCCAGTTTCCTGCTAGAGGAGTCTCCATGAGTTTTCTTCTCTCAACGTGGAACTTCCTGAGAATCTCATTGACATACTTTCGCTGGGATACAAATAGCTCTCCATATCTTTTCCAAATTTATAACCCCAGGAAATAGTGCAAGAGCCACATGTCCTTCATCTCAAATTATTTTGCAAGATCCTCTTTGCAATACTTGATGAGTTTCTCATCACTTTTCAATATTAAATAATCGACATAAATTACAATCATCAAAATTTTACCTTCTACCATAATATGGTAAATATTTGCATCTATTGCACTCTTAGTGAAGCCCAACGTGGTGAATTAGTTGTTGATCCTAGTGTACCAAGCACGAGGTGCTTGCTTCAACCCATACAATGCTCTCTTGAGTCTACGCACATGTGACTCTCTTTTGAAGGTCTCAAAACCTTATGGCTTCTCAATGTACACCTCTTCCTCAATCACTCCATTGAGGAAGGTTGTCATTACATCCATTTTATGTATCTACCATCCCATCTTCACTGAGAGTGCAAGGATGGATCTGATTGATGAGTACCTTGCAACTTGTGCAAAGGTCTCATCATAATCAATACCTTCCACCGAAGAGAACCCTATGGCCAAAAACCTGGCCTTGTTTATTTCCGCACTCCCATCTGCTACTTGTTGCACCTTGTGGATCCACCTGGATCCTACAAATGACTTCTCCTCTGGTCTTGGGACAACTTCCCATGCACTATTTATGATAATGGAGTCATACTCCTCAACCATGGTAGCAACCTAAATTGGTTGTTGCACTGCTTCCTCAAAATAGGATGGCTCTGTCTCTACACCTTCGCTCATAAGATCCATGTAGCTAGTGTACCGCTCTGGGGAGCTTCTCTTCCTACACTATGATGTGGGTTCTCCCACATTCTCTTTAGCATCAAGAACTGACCTTTCAGCCTCTCTAGTGTGTTTCCTTCTATCTAAGGATGTCTCTACATGAGTGGGTGCTTCCACTCTTTGCTCTTCTTGTGGTTGCTCCACGTCTTGAGGTTCTTCTTTTGGAGCCAATAGCCCCTCAAATGCATGCAACTGAAGCTCCCTCTCAAGGTAAATCTTCACGGCATTATCTTCATCTAATTTCCCATATCTTCTGACCAATATCATCCCATGTGTTGACAGGTATAGCCGATAGTTGTGAGGTGTATCAGTGTACCCAAAAAATATCCCCAACTTAGTTGCTGGTTCTAACTTCTTCCTTGCATCTTTGGTTACATGGAAATAAACTGATGAACCAAAAATTTAAAATGTGACACATATCGTCTCTTACCTTAAAAATATTCCTCTGGTGTAATCATCCCAATTATCTGATGAGGACTTCCTTTCTACAAAAATACCGATGTGTTTCATGATATTTCCCACAGATGCAACGGTAGGCCCTAATCATGCACCATCGTTTGTGCTACTAGAACAACAATTTTGTTCTTCATTTCTGCAACCCCATTCTATTGTGGGTTATGAGGTGTTATAAATTCTATTCAAATTCCTTTTGAAGCACAAATGTTCTTGAATTCATTAGAGAAATATTCTCCACCATTGTCTCTCCTAAGAGCCTACACATTCTTCCCTCTATATTTCTCGACAAGTTCCTTGAACTCACAAAATTTTGAGAACATTTGATAATTATTTTGCATGAAGAAAACACAACACTTGCGTAAAAAAACATCTAAAAAAATCACATAATACATATGGTTTGTTATGGAAGCTGTCAATAATGGTCCAGACACATCTGAGTGAACTCTCTTAAGGATCTCCTTTGCTCGACTTTCCTTATCATGAAAGGTTTCTTTGGTATACTTATCCAATGTGCACCCTTTTCATGTATCTTGCTCCTCAAGTGCACCCTTTGGAAGCCCTGTAGAAATATGATGCATGATATTCAAAGTGCCATGGTGTAGATGACCGAACCTTTTGTGCCATAACTTACCGATGTCTCAACTCACCACCTTCTCTGATTTTGTGCTCAAGGTAACACAGTCTTCTACATATAATTTGTAGAGGTTGTTTACTCGAACCCCAATATTCTTCACCAGTCCCGTGGATTTGTGACGAAGGAATGCCTTTCCTTTGCTAAATATGACATCATAGCCAGAGTCTTCCAACATAGAAACATAAACAAAATTATTATTTAAACCATGAACATAGATGACATCCTTTAATGTGAGAGGAGAATTTGAATCCCTCTTAAAGGTAACTATACCTATGCCACTAGCACTATACCTCCCATCATCTCCCATCTTGTAATTTTGAGATCCTTCTCCTCTAAGATACTGAATAATTCTTTGTTGCCAGTCATATGGAATGGAGTTCCACTATATAAGTACCACACAAAACCCATCATCGATGACACCATGCATGAGATGAGGGTGAAATCCAACTTAAATTGTGAAGCAATTTCCGCACCTGCCGCTCCTCCTGAGAGCTTCTTTCCTGTATTCTTGTGCGGTCACTTTGTAGCATAGTGTCCAAGCTTATGACAATGAATTTTTTTTACCTTTGACAAGTCTCAATTCTTACCAGCCTGACCAGAATCTAATTTTGAATGTGACATCTTCCCTTTCCCTTTCTTTTCCTTTCCATCCAGGGCACAATTCTCCTCATCATCAGTCTTTGATGAGGATCCATCTCTAGTGTTTTACCGAATCTCTTCTTGTACCAAGTCGGACCACAATCGCTCACACTCCATCCCATTCACTAAGTCCTGGTAACTATGCCAGCTCTTGAGAAGGCCTAGAAGTTCTAGTCTCATCAAATAATCATCAACAAAAGTCACACCAACACTTTCAAGCTCATCTTTACATTGAGTGAAATTCGTCAAGTATTTTGGTATCATGTGTCCCTTCTCCATGTTGATCTTTCTGAGCTTCTCTTTCAGTGCCATCTTCCTATCGTCGCTACTGTTCTGAAACATATATGTTAAGGAATTTCACATATCATATGGAGTTCCCTTTCCATGGAGGTTTACAAAAATATTATCTCGAACTCCTTCTAAAAAAATCCTTCTCGCATTTGCTACATTCTTCTTCCATGCATCAATATTTTAAGCATATGATTTTATGGGTTTGGTAATATTATTGTATATGAATTACTTCAGTATGTTGTCCTCCAAAACATCCTCCATCATGTCCTTCCATGCTATGTAATTCAAACTACCCTCAAGGGAATATTCGAGTCTCAATCCATAAAAAGACACCCTGATCTGTTGTTGGTCCTGAAGAATAAATATTCAAATTCCATTCACTTCTTCAAAAAAAATTTCGGTTCTTCTCTTCTATAGTGATTCTATCTCTGATACCATGTAGAAAATCCACATAGATTCAACTGATCTTTTAATATGCTAAAATAAAATATTGAATCAATTCTACAAATTGCAAAAACAAATTACGATCGCACAATCACATGAACAAGAAAGAGAAATAAATCCAATCACACAACAAAAAGATGTATCTAGGGAAAAACTCATCTAAAAACCCTAATATTTGTATATTTTGTTCATTCAAGAATATGAAACAATACAATGATATTTCCCTTCTTGAGAAACATTTTCACTATCTCTGACTGTCTCACTCTAATCCCATCAAGTATGGTCCGATACTTGACCAATTTCCTACCTATGGGTTTCTCAGCCTTTTTGACGCATCCTTGGAGGAATTGAGCCCCTATTAATTAGGAAATTCCTGATAATTGATTGCAAAATTCATCTAAGGTGTCCTG
The DNA here is from genome assembly GCA_034641835.2 of Pinus albicaulis. Taxonomy (NCBI): domain Eukaryota; kingdom Viridiplantae; phylum Streptophyta; class Pinopsida; order Pinales; family Pinaceae; genus Pinus; species Pinus albicaulis. Next base: position 856,244,318 of record CM076570.1, read on the forward strand.
CATGACTTGTACAATTTTCTAATTATACAACTGATAGTTCTCTTCCCTTTAACTTGAATCTCAACTGGGTCACTCTTATAATTGAAATGCAACAAATATTTATAGAAAATTATCAGTTATCCGATTAATCACTGCATGTGAATTAAATCAGATTTAATTCATTGGACTTCTCACTAGCTCATCTCTCTGTTAGAACTAACTAAGCTGATTTTAACTCAAATAATTATATTAAACAATTACAACTCTAAATAAATTGTAATTGGACCCTCTAAAACTTAGAGTGAACTCAAAATGCCTCCATTTTGACCCCAAACTCAAATTCACTAAGATAAATAAGTCTTCCTGACTCAATTAACTTGTACAAGGTGTCATGCGATGTGGAATTACAATTTCCTTCTAATTTAATTAAGGGAGCATTAAATTAGAAGCCCTTCTTGTTTCCAATTTCAACAAATGCAATTACAATGTGCAAAACTAGTTATAACTAAGAAAATGAGATTTCTTATCAACTTCAACTTGCAAATGCCATTGAAAATAAATCATCAATAGTTAAATGCTAACCTAGTTGCAGAAAATAAACTACACTATTTTGCAATCATCTATCTTTCTAGTATAGTGTGCAATGGTGGTCACTAATAATGAGAGGCACCTAACCTCTTGTGCAACAAAAGAAGAAATATGCAGGTGTTTTCCATGCACCTAAAAATCTGGTAGGTGGACTACATGTCCCCAAACATATCTTTCAGAGTATACAATATAAATCCCTATTGTGACACCATGGGGGACATCACGGAAATCAAGAAATTACTCCCCTCTACTAGATAGGCCACTAATAAAATATATATCCTCCTCAAAGGGCCTATAGAATGTGTCGAGACCAGCATGGAAAGACTATTGGGGATCGTCTCACTGATTGATTACCTATGCAAGAAATCCTTAGTGTTCCTTTTAGAGATGTACCCTCCTCGTAGTAATTGAGGAGGCCTACATTCCTCAAGAGTGCTCAGGTCACTCTGCCAATAGGGTGAGGGTATAAATCACTCTCCCTCTCTCGGACCTCCTATGGTCAGATCACATTGTATAGATCCACCATTTCCTCCTTCCCCTCCTATTTCACCCTCTATTGACGTCTCTACTACATTGACATATAAAATACATTAGCCTCATACATGAAACATATTTTTTTTAATTAAAAAATGTATTTATAAATATGGACACTTAACTTTCAATTAATAAGAAAAAAATTCGTCCCCAATGTGCCTAAAAAAATGTAATGCACCGACTCTACTGTGCTATCAAACAAAATAACATCATCAAAATTGCGTACATACATATGACATACCCCTTTTGGTCCACATACAGAAATTTTGAATGTGATGCATCGGAAACATTACGCACTAGTGCATACATATAACCTTTTCGTACTAGTACAAAACTTTAAGGTTATAAAACCCACTGAGCTATATTTCCTTAATATTATGTTTCAAATGTTTTTGATGAATATAAATTCAGTGAGAGAAATCTAAAAATGAACACACCAACATACTATTTATAGCTTTCCTTGGTGCATTGTATTTTAAAAGATGCACCAAGAACACAACGTTGTGTTAGGTTCACGCACTGAAATGTGGCGCATCCTATAAAAATTAGGGGAATTTTGAGGTCTAAAATGGGCCTCCTAAGGAAATTATAAAATAATAGTAGAAATAATAAAATATTTGATTACATCATCAAATTTTAGAGGGAAAAAAGAAAAAAACTACTTTTTCAACTCATATTTTCAACTTATCTCCCAAAGTGTTTACTCAAATTTCGAGCGGACCACTCGTTGGATGAAAAATTTAATTCCTCATTCAAGGAGTACCCATGTTGCATACTTTCGATGGATCCTGATACACAAAAAATGAGATATACATGAAAAACATGATTACAATCATGTTTTTCATGTATTTCTCATTTTTTGTGTAGCAAGGTCCATCAAGAGTATGTAACATGGGTTCTCCTTGGATGAGGATTTAAATTTTTCATCCAACGAGTACTCCCACTTGAAATTTAAGTAAAAAATTTTGGGAGATAAGTTGAAAATACAAGTTGAAAAAGTAGTTTTATTATTTAATTAATTTTTAATATTTTTACCTTTTTACTTAAAAAATAGTGAATCATCCCCCATGGTTGACATCATCAGCTTGAATCCTATTGGTTCTTATAAAGCTTTTTTTTTTCATTTTTCTTAGGAGGCCCATTTTAGACCTCAAAAGTCCCCTAATGTTTATAAGGTGCACCATAATCCATGAAAGTTGAACCTGTCAAACACATCGCATAGGAAAAAAAGAAAAAAGAAAATAAAATAGTGGATTTTTTGAGCTATTTTTCAATTCTTACCTACTAAAAATTTGAATTAGAGAAAAACATAGACATTACCTAGATATTTTTTTATCAGGGAGACATAATTGACATGTAAATGAGAAAAACAAGTTTCACCACCATTTGAGAAAATTGGAAAGTGATGAACTATGGTATCAAAGGATGGTGAGAAAGAGAAGCAATGACATTAGGGCACTTTTGTGAGGCAAGAGTGGCACTAGTGCTTAAAAGCTCTATAGCACTACAAATGGTAAAACTAGAGTTTATGGTCGGTACATTTTTTTATTTAACCCTGTTTTGGTATGTTATTATGACAACATCATTGCATCATATCTCTAAGAGCACCACTTTTTTTTTTAATTAAACAAAACTATAGAGGTGTTCTTGTACTCCTCTTGTCACGATGCACTAGGGCATTCCAATACATGAATCGCAACAGTTATTTGTGGAAGTATATCAATGCATTAATTTAAAATAAAAAACCCCCCTAATGGTGTTATTTCGAGGAAGCGTTGGGGAATATTTAGACATGAATGAAACCAGTTCCTCGTGAGAATATAGCACCACATTTTTTTTTAAATTAAAAAATTGATAGTGGTGCTCTTGATAAGAGGCACTGAGCCTTTTAATATGCTAACCGCACTAGTGCTTTGTGGGAATATAACACCGTTTTTTTTTTTAAAATTAAAAATGCAAAAGAATTTCTCTATTTAATTATGCATCTGCAAATTTCAATACATGAGCACCACCGATGCTTCTAGTGGAGATAGCACTGATATGGAAAAAATAAATTTAGGGCCGACATTTTTTAAATTTAACCTTCTTCCGATGCTATAAATAGTATACGCACCTAGGCACTATCGTACTAGTTTAGCACCATGAAGTTGTCACAGTATGGCACCAATATGGGAAAGATGAATTTTATGACCCACTCTTTTGTAAATTTAACCCTTTTCTAGTGCTATCGATTAGTATATAGATCGATGCATTTGTTGTTTAATGCACCATTTTTTTTAAATAAATCTGCCATGGTGTACCATGATCTACTAGGCATCGATGCTTATATGTATAGTAACGCACCAGTGCATTTTTATATTGTAAACAAACCATTAAAAAACATCTGCTAAAACATCCTCCCTCCTACCTATTCTAGTGACCTTCACTACAAAAATATTTTTGGGTTATTTTTAAAGGGGGTTCCACATAAACCTCCACTATAAGGTCTTTTCATTGTATTGAAATAACCAAACCATTATCCATAACAAGAAAAGTGAAAGGGATACGAAATTATAGATAAAAGCATGATTTGACTAGGGATAATGACATTAACAATGAACGACCAATAGATCCCTAGAAATGACACCAACTAGTTTGTCTTCCAACCAGCTAATATGCCAAATTCCTTAGGTAGGAGCTATGTGAACGAAGAAGGCCATAAGCCTGGTCCTAAAGACCATATCTCATCCACAAACAGATCATCCCCTCTTCCATAAAGCACGACTTCCAGTTATTCTAATTCATTATAGACATAATATAATGGTAGGGATGCTCTACCTTTTATTTTACCCTTAAGAGAAGAATTTACTTTCTCACTTGCAAAGGAAAAACATCAAAAAATTTACCAAAAAAGTCAAATGAAAATTTTTGAGTTCTCTTAGAGCCAATGTTACCTTGATTGACCCCCGAATCATCATTTTATGATAAGGAGGCATGATGAATATAACAGGAGAGCACACTAAAAACAAATAGGACCCACGAAAAACAAAACAAGAGGATGGAAAAACTACAAACCGTTGAACCCTCGAGCTCATAACCAAAAAATTATCTCCCCAATGCCACACCAAAGGAACAAATTATTGAAAATAACCTAATTCTGGGAAGATCAAGGACATAGAACACTAAAACAAAAGAACCAAACTTAGCTACAATAAAACCCAACAACCAAATTCATATTAGAAACAATTTATTTGCTCCTAGAAAAGAGTGCCCCTTCCAATTTGAGAACCAACCACATTAAGCAAAATGACCCAGGTAGAAGGAAAAACGAAGGGGTGCATGCATCAAAGATTCACCATAAAAAAAAATAGGGAAACTAATTTTCTTCCCATCACTAGTATATTTTGCAATGGAATTCACTAATAATGAGAGGCACCTAGCCTCCTGTACAAGAAAACAAGAAATTCACATGTGTCCACCATGCACCTGAAAATATGTTGGGTGGAATACATGGCCCCCAACATATATCTAAGAGTAGAAAAGTTAACTCTTTGTTGTGACCCCATAGGGAACACTAGGGAACTAAGGAAAATCCTCCCCTCTTGTATATGTCAGTTATAAAATATATATCCTCCTTAGAGGGCCTATAGAATGTGTTAGGACCGACATGGAAAGACTGTTGGGGGGCATCCCATTGATGGATCAGTTGTGTAAGCAATCTAGAGTGCACCTTTAGGGATGTAGCCTCCTCATAGTACTTGTAAAGGCCTACATTCCTTAAGAGCGCTTGGGTCACTACGCTAATAGAGTGACGGTATAAATCCCTCTCCCTCTATCACACCTCCCATGGTCAAATCACATTGTATAGATCTTCCATTTCCTCCTGATCCTCCTATTTCTCCCTCTTCTTACATCTATACTACATGGTTCACATATAAATACATCAGCCTCATACATAAAACATAATTTTTTTTATTAAATGGAATTTTTATTTATAAATATGGACACATAAATTTCAATTAAAAAGAAAAAACATTCATCTCGGGTGCGCCCCAAAAAAAGTAATGCCCAAAATCCAGTGTGCTACCAAAAAGAAGAACGTTGTCAACAATGCATACATGCATATGACATACCACTTTTGGTCCACATAAATACTTTTTCAATGAAGTGCAGCGAAAACCTTATGCACTGGTGTGTATGTATAATCTTTTCACACTAGTACGAAAATTTCAGGTTATAAAATGCACTGAGCCATATTTTTTTAATATTATGGTTGTGATGCATTTGGTAAATACAAATACACCAAGAGAAACCTAAAAATTTATGCAACATTGTAATATTTATAGTTTTCCCTAGTGCATTTTATTTTAAAAGACACATTAAGAACACAATGGTGTGTTAGGTTCACACACTAAATTTTAGTGCACCCTGCAAATTTATAGGGTGCACGATAATCGACACGACCTGAACCAATGCACCACGTAGGGAAACAAAAAAGAAAAAATAATAAGGGTGCACCATAATCGACGTGAGGTGAACCTATCAAATGTACCACATAGGGAAACAAAAAATAAAAAATAAAAAACAACAGATTTTTTCAGCTGTTTTGCAATTATAATCCACTAAAAAATTGAATTAGAGAGAAACATAGACATTTTCTCCCTGGGGAGGCATAATTGACATATAAATGATAAAAGAAATCTTCACCGCCATTTGATAAAATTTGAAAGCGAAGCACTAAGAAAGATATGGAAGGATGGTGAGCAAGAGAAGCACCAATGTTAGGGTGCTTGTGTCGGGCAAGAGTGGCACCCATGTTTCAAAGTTCTAAAACAATGCAAATGATAAAAATGGAAATTATTGCTAATAGGTTTTTCTTTATTTAACCTTGTTTCAGTGTTTTATTATGACAACATCAGTGCATCCAATCTCCAAGAGAGCCATTTTTTTAAAATTAAAAACCATATATAGGTTATATTTTCATGACACACCGGGATCTTTCAATATGTGAGTCACGCTAGTGCTTCATGAAAGTATATCACCACATTAATTTAAAATAAAAAAACCCCCTTACGATGTTATTCTGAGGAAGCGCCAGGGAATTTTTAGACATTAACAACACCAATGCCTTGTGCGCATATAACACCACATTTTTTTAAATTAAAAACTCTATAACAATGCTCTTGATAAGATGTGTCGGGTGTTTTAATACGTTAACCACACTGGTGTGTCATGTGAATATAACATTGCATTGTTTTAAAATAAAAATGCAAAATAAGTGCTTTATTTAATTACACGCCTAGGAATTTCAATACAAGAACAACCTTGGTGCTTCTAGTAGATATAGCTCTAAGACGGCTAAAATAATTTTAGGACCAATATTTTTAAAATTTAACCTTCTTCTGGTGCTATAAATAGTATGCATCGGGGAATTACCATACTGGTTTGGCACTGGGGTGTCATTGTAGTATGGTACTAGTCTAGGAAAAATTAATTTTACAACCCACATTTTTGTAAATTTAACCCTTTTAGCGTGATATCGATTACTATACACACCGTTGAGTTTGTTGATTAACACACCATTTGTTTTTTAAATAAATCTCCCATGGTGTGCCATGTTATATTAGGAACCAGTGCTTATATGTATAATAATACACGAGTGTGTAACTTTATATTATAAACACACCATTAAACAACATCCTCTAAAATATCCACACTCCCACCTTCGCTAGTGACCTCCACTACAAATGGATTTTTGGGCTATTTTTATACGGGCTTCCAGAAAAACCTATGCTATAATGTTTTTTCCTTATACTGAACTAACCAAACCAGTATCCATAACATCGCAATAGATAAAACCATCATTTAACCATGGAAAATTACATCGACATCGAACCATATCAACAACCAAACACCAGAGGACCAACAGATCACTAGACATGACACCAAATAATTTGTCTGATAACCAGCGAATATTCCAAATGCATTAGGGAGGAATTATATGCAACATGAAGGCCATAAGAAATAGCAAAGACCAGATCTCATCCAAAAAAATATCATCGCATATGCCATAAATCAGGACTTACAATTCTTCAAATGCATCATAGACATAATATAATGGTAGGGGTATTCTGCCTTTTCTTTTTCCTCTAAGAGAATAATTTCTTTGCTCACTTCCAGAGGAACATTATCAAAAAACGTATCAACAGAGTCAAAATAAAAGGTTTTAGTTCTCTTGGAGCCAATGTTACCTTCATTTCCCCTCCAACTCAGCATTCTTTGATAAGGAGGCATGATGACTATAGCAAGAGAGCACACTAAACATCGATAGGACCCGCGACCAAAAAAACAAGAGGATGGAAAAGGTATACACCCTTGAACCCTCAACCTAATAAACCAAAAATCATCTCCCCAATGCCACACCAAAGGGCCAAATTCTAACAAATAACCTAATTTTTGGAAGCTCAACGACATAGAACACTGGAACCAAAGGACCAAACTTATGTACAACAAAACCCAATATCCAAAGTCACATTACAGAAAATTTCTTCCCTCATAAAAAAGAATGCCCATTCTTATTTTGGAACCAACCAATTTAAACAAAATGACCTAGGCATAAGTACAAAGGAGGTTGAATGAATTAAATCCAAGAGTGTCGTGAAGAGTAACATTCTAAATCCTAGAAAATATAACACTTCAACAATTATGAGAGAAGCACCACAACAATTAAAGAAGACCCAATTGAAAATAAAATGTGCCATGTAGATGAACGAAAATAAAACTTGTAGGAAGTACAACCTAATAACGAATTACATAAGTATCCTATTGAATACAAGGACACATAGGAGCAGAGCTAGAATAAAATTAGCAATAGACAATTGTTGAAATAGGAGACACAATACCTCACCACACCATAGCAACCTCCTCAAACTAGACTCCAATGATAGAATGACCATTAGCTCCTAAAGATACTTGAACCCATCCACATAAAAATGAAACACAAATCACAACAATGCCAAGCTAGCCTAAGAGAAGGAATTTGAGGATGCAACCTCACCTCTTTGCATGCAAGGTACATCCCTCCCCCAACCCAGAGTAATAAACCAACATTTATAATGACCATACTTGCCAAAATTACTCCAATGTCCTTCACGATGCTTGCACCATACCATAACAAATTGTTGCCACTTGTGTAGAAATCTCTCCTTACAAAGGCTCCTTTATCACCCATGTTAACACCCCCATCAAGATTTTTATTTTATTTTATTAAATTTAAAAATATTATATACTATAATGGATAATAGAAAAATAAAAATTAATTTCCCATTGTATTTTCAATGGAAATACCCAAAAGGAATGCTAAATGTCTATTTGGATTTTTAAATAATTTCAAAATTTGTAATTGGATTACATTGAGGTCTCTACCTCTCTTCAACAACTACAATGATGTTAAACTCACAAACATTTAATTTCCATTGAGGACACAATATTTAGAGCGTATAAACTTCCATATAAAACAAAAAAATTACAAATCTCGACAACATTTATGGTTAAAAATCTTGGAGCTCATTTGGCTTTGATACCATATTATTAATTATTCATTTATGCGGAAATATTTAAAAATTATTTTATTAATAATGATAAAAAGTTTCTGTTAATATTTTTTTTTTAATTTATGTCAAAATAATTGTAAACTATTTTACTAACAATAATGAAATGTATCTTAAAAACATCATATTAATAAAATTTCTTTATATTTCTCATACAAATTATAATTCCAAATAATTTTTTTATTACATATTTATACAAAATAAAAAAATTGTCTCATATTTCAAATACAAAGTTATAATTTTATTTTTTCTCATTCTAAAATATAATACAATATAACTTATCTTATTTATTTAAAAAAATCATATAACAACTTATATAAAGTTTATAATTTCAAAATTAATAAGCATCACACAAAACTAAAATAAAAAACTTGAAGTATTAGGATGTAATTACATTTATTAAAAGTTCATACAAATATTATAAATATTTAGATACCTGGCCTTAATTAAAATAAAAACTTTTTAATTACACCATAAGGTTTTCCCTCTGGGAAGAACTCCCTCAATCGCCACTCTACATTCCTCTACACCGCAAGATTCAATGTTAGATGATTGAAAGTTACTCCACCATTATATCTCACTGCTTTAACTGTCAACTGAATCTTGATTTCTGCAACCACTCAACTTGTTTATCTTTATTATAACCCATGAACCTATTATAGGTACTCACTAACCATGTCCATGATCAAGAATTGATCCTGCACAAGAGTGTCCAAGGAAAATTTGATTAAATAACATATGAAGTTGCTAGTGTACAAACACTCTTATTAGAAGACATGGCTACCAGTACTAATGTGGATCCTGATGGTTATTTTGTGGTTGATGTTGGCCCATATCGTGCCCAGTTTGTGATCAATAATGAATCGATGAATCACCCTCTATTCTAGACGTCGTTAGAGGATGAAGAGAAAGAATATGGGTTCGATTTCATCGGGCCTCTCACTCTACCTTGGGAAGTTTTTCTTTTTTCGCAACATTCTGGGGGTGTTGAATAGTACCAATTATTATTGCAATAGTGAGAATTATCTGCACAATAAGGACATCTGCCTAGGGCTTCCTTCACTGATAAATTCTTTAACTACTGAGTACTTTAGTTCTGTGATTCTTATCTGCATAAATTTGGTTTGAGTTCTTGTTAATTTTTTCTGCAGGTCAGCTTCTTGGATGAATTTTTCTTCTATCGCGTCAGGCACTAAAATTAATTACTTGCTTAAAACTATCCAACTCACTTGGCTTCATTGAATCTATGATTTGGTGGTCCTTTACAACTAGGAAAACTAATTCTTGTGTTTCATGTTTTGTGTACTTGGGATGAAAGCTTGGTTACATGTCTAATTATCATTTTTCTGGTTGTATGATATGCATAACTTGCATTCATGGATTCAATTTCATAATGTGTATTAATTAATTTGGTATGTAACTGATTATTTAATATTTTATATCTCCATCTATAGAAAAATATTTTTTCAAACTAGGATCGTAGGCTTGTAATATCAAGTATGTACACACACATATATATATATATATATAACCTACTTTAATAGAACTCCCCCAACTTCCACTCTTCACTCCTCTGCACCGTCAGATCCAATGTTATAAAATTGAAAGTTCCTCCATTGTTAGATCCCATTTCTTTAACTGTTTACTGAATCTTGATTTGTGCAACCGTTCAAATTGTTGATCTTTATTATAGCCCATTAACATATTGTAGGTACTCATTGGTCATGTCCATGGTCAACAACAGATCCTGTGCAAGAGTGCCGAAGGATAATTTGATTGAGTAGTGTTAGAATTTTCAAGTGTATATAGACTCGACACTTTATTTTCCTTTCTTTATCATGTCATGGCCATGATGCATCCTATACTTCAGCAACCAGGCTCAATGCTTGGTTCCTTCCATGATCCTTGCGAGTCTTGCATAATCCTTGTCGAGGCTTGAACCCCCAATTTCCTCCTACACATGAAGTCCTAGATGAAAATACTTTTTGCTTCTGTGAAGTGTGATGACTATTTTATCATTCTCTTTACACGTTACTACAAAGTGTTGTAGAAGTAGCAACAACAGGAGAAACAATGACATTATGAGCATGGCCACATGTTGAGAATCCTACAAAAAATGAAAAATGGGAAAAATTGAAATCTGGATCATATTAATTGTAATATGGATTCCCTTCAAACCCAAACCAAGTGGTTGTGGATGAGACATTGTCTTAGAAAACATCCATAAATTTCATTAAATACTTCTTGTGGAAATACAGCATGATGCGATTGTGATTTTCTATAAATGGAAAAATGGTAATGGTATTGTTGACCATTTCTATGGTGAGTGTCGAGAATTATGAATAATATTCATTATGATTTTCCCAAAATTTTCAAATGATAGGTTTGTATTTTCATTATGAGTTGTCCAAACACTAAAATTATGAGTTTGAATGTCAAAATTTTCATATCTATGATGTTTAAGGTAGGCATTTATGGCCTTAAAGTTCTTGGATAACTATCACAATTCCACACCCTAATGTTTCTTTACAACGTTTAACACTCTTTTCTTCTTGGTCTCTAATCCCCTGCACTACATTAATTATAGAACTATTTCTTTTTTTCTTGTGTTTGTCCCTAGTGCACTGTGCGTATAGGAAGCCATGGTTGTAGCTATTGATCCAGTTAATGACCACCTATAAAATATGATATTGGTAGAGTGTGTTAGTGTGAGTCTATTCAGCATGTCACCAGTGATAAAATATGCTCTTACCATGTCTTGTTAGGTTCTGAAAGTTAATTTTTTGTCATTTCATTAGGATTTCCAGTAGAAATTTGGTCTCTAGATAGTGTGTCTAGGGGTATTTCCACTCCTTTCAAAAATTTTACATGAGAGTCCTTGTCATAACTCAGTTGAATGTACCATCATTGAAAGGTCATCATTATCACTTCAATCAACATCATCATCATTTATTTCAACTACGTGTCCCCATAAGGTCATTAGGGTTTCAATCATCCAAAATATGTCATTCCATGCATAAAATATGGCAAAGGAGGAGTGGTAATAGCTAAATTTGTTCAATAAATTTTGGTTTAAAATGTAATTTATGTTTCAAAATGTAATAAGTTGATCATGTTCCTTAATTTTCATAAGAAATTTTCAAAACTACAAATTTCCAAAGCAAAGTGACAGGACATGTAGTGGGGCATCCCACTACTATGAAGAAAAGTGCCCATCACAAGCTATAAAAGACAAATTAAAGCTCATTTTCTCATTCATCCTATTTAAAAAGAGCTATCACTCACTTACCAAGAAAAACTCAGCACTTTAGCATCCATGAAGACCCTAAACAAGTGACCACAAGCTGCCATGCTGCGTTTTGTGGGAGAGCTTCTCTTTTCCGAATTTGCAAGTCAAATTAACCTTCCCATAGTGATTTTTTCTTTCCTCACACTCAAATACACTACATAAATCCCTCACACCCGCTCAATTTCACTACCTAAGCTTATACATCCAAACTCTACCCCTTACACCACACCATTATCCCTACGTTGTGTTTTGGCAACCTCCTAGACCTAGACCTGTAATAAAATTACCTAGGTCTACTCCTACCATACTTCCCTCCCATTCAACTTCCTAAACCTTCCTAACACCCTTCCCTACTTCCCTATTTTTTCTCATCCCAATATCCCTCTTTGAACCCCTCCATCCTACTCCATTTCTCTATTCCCCTGTTTTTTTACTATTAGGATTTTCCCCTTGCAAAGTAAATATGGAGGGAGATAATAGGCCTTACAAAAAGGGAGGTAAAAAGTCAAGATATGAATCACTAAAAACACATAATCTGATCTCCTCTCTAATTTTCAAGCAGTGCCAAATTCCAATAAATCATAGCTTCACCTTTCCAAGTTATGGTTGCCTAGGGATTATAGTGCACACATGGAAAATTTTCCTTCAAAATGTGTTTCTGATGAAATAGAGATGAATTTTAGAAAAGTGGAAGAGGTTGTTATCATTCATAAACAAATGAACAAAAACCTCCTTAATTTTATACACAGGTATTATAATTTGGGATACATGCCAAAAATACAGTTGCTACAAGAGGTTTTATGCACTTTTGGACAGCTTTAGTTCAAGACCATTTTTCAGGGGTTTGGAGAAGTTTTTTGTAGTGTTGGATGACTCCATTGTGTAGAAAAAATTCTAATCTTTCAAATGGTACCTTTAAATCTTGATTTGGACCTTGGTAAGGTCTCCAAATCTCACTTTTCCCAAGCACGTTGCACTTTCTCCAGGCACACTGTGTTTTCTCTAGTTTTTGAGCGATCAAATTTAAACTTTTATTCTAACCCAATGGAAACATATTTTTGAAAAAGGGAGGATATTTTTGTCCAGAACATGCCATAAAACAAAAATCACTCTCCGTTTTTCCAAAAACCTTATGGTTAGAGCGATATTGACGTACCTTTGAGCCCTATATTTGCAGAAAATTCTGAGTTTTTGGTCAGAATTGACAATTTGAAAACCACTCACAATACCAAAAGCGGATCGTGGGCCACTCTATGCTTTTGTTTGGGGGGGGGGGGGGGGGTCCATTAGATGAAAACTAAGAATTTTTGGATTCCTATTGATGAGTACATCAATCCTAGTTAGTGTTGGAGCCATGTCAACCATTTTTGGAGGGTCAAAATGTCCAAAAACAAGCAAAAATGACCATTCTTCCCACTTTTTGGAGGCCATGCTAAGCTTTCTGAGTAATCTTGGGAGAATGAGGTTTTGGAGGGCTAGGAGACACCTTTTTGAGTGCTTTATGATCCTATAATATAGCAGACATCTAGGGCTTCCATAGCATCTTTCATATCATCATTTCGACATCCAGAAGGCCTTCAAATTTCCTTTCTCCCTAGCTCGCTACACTTTCTCCAGCCACGCTGCACTTTCTCCAGAATTCACTATGCTTTCTCCAGCAAGAATTTTTCATAAGTATTTTAACTTAGTTTGAATTTTAACCTATGTAATTATTGAATAATGATGATTTTTTTATGTTGTGAGGTGTAATTGAGCTAGTAAATAGTGAAATAGGGCAAATACATGCTTGTTAATGTAATTTTTGGTCAAATGTATCTAGTTTCCTATAATGAGGTGAACTGCTTGACCTTCACTAGAAATTAGGGTTTTGTTGAGCATATCTGTAATCAACTCCACAAATAATGAAAGGGGAGAGGTTATTTTGGTCTATATCTATCATTTTCAGAGTCAATGACTAGTTGGAAATCATAGGATTCTAATCATGTAGCTTATAATTTCACTTTCATATTCATAAATGAAAGGATAGTGTTGCAACTATTATCTAGGATTTCATGTGTAGTGAGTTTATGATGATGTATTTTCTCTGTAATAGTCTTTATTGAATGATATATAGCTGCCCTTTCATATCTTGTATCTTCAGTGGCTTTCCTTACAATTCATAGGCAGAATTCTATTAATTTAGCTTTGTTTATATGGAAATGTCATCTTGTGTTTCCTACTTCCAGTTTAATGAATTCATGATTGAACATTCTCATTAAATCCCTCTACTTTTTCAGACTCACCACCATACCTACAAACCCTAATCCATCTTAAATACAATTCTACCTTGCTCCTTTATATCTTTATAGTTGTAAACCCTATTGATACCTAGAACTAACTACTTGGTTTCATCCTTGATCCAATATCAAACCTTAAAATACTCAAAACCCACCCAAGCCTATCATATCTATATTAATATTCTTTGTATCACAACTATCCTTGACTGTGATCTCATTGAGAGAGCCCTCTCATCTTTGTAGGGCTAGATACTAGGTCAAAGTGGTATGTGGTTACCTTTGTCAGTCTCCTTTTCAACCTTTTAGAGAACTGGTGAAGTGCTAACATTTTGGCGTCGTCGCTGGGGATCAAAGTGAGAGATATTCATTGGGTGTACTATTAATTTTCATATAATTCTAGGCCTAAGGGTGATAGGCCCTAGTGTACATCAAGGCTGATTCAAATTGCAGAGAGCCGAGGTGCAGAAAGAAAGAATACACGGGCTCCAAAAATATACACGAGATCGAATCCTGATCCACTTCCAGCTCATCCTGTTGATGATCTAGAGAAACTCATAAGAAAGCAAAGATATCAACACTTAGAGATTCATTTTGTTTCTTCTTCATTGGTAAAGTATACATCATTTCCTAAAAAAATATTTTCCCTTGAATTTTTTCCATTCAATCTGAAATTTGAATTATCTCTGTTTAGATCAAAGTCAGAAGCTTCCTTGTCAGAGACAGTGTTTGATCCCTTGAGGTTGTTTGAAGTTACATCATTGTCTGAAATAGTATTTTATTCTCCGAAGAGTGAAGATAGTACATTATCTGAAGAATCCAAATCTGAGTTAGATTTTGATAGGAAGGTCTGGGGTTAGTTTGATAAACTTGAAAAATTATCCAACCATCTCCAATATACATCTGAGAAAGCTATCATCTAGTAGTAGCAAGGGTCGTTGTTCACTCAAACACCATCTCAATCATTTGTTGCCACTTATTCCATCCCTTATGCATTATTTCCTCCTCATTAACCTTCTCAGTATACCCCTCCCATTGTTACTCATGCAACACACTCGGCAGGGTTCATGGCAAGATTTTCACCTCTATTTTTACCCAGACAACTTGCAGCCTTACCAAAAATCTATGGTCAAAGATTTCCCCTCTTTGATGAAACGTCAGAGATTAGTGCCAAAAAACACCTAGTGAAAGTCAATGATCTCATTAACTTAGAAGAGATTGATGTCAATGATGAAAAAATGAGGATAATTACCCAAAGTTTCTCCAGGGATGTAAAAACATGGTTTTGTTCTTTCACTGCCAATTCCATAGAAAATCCAAAGCAATTAACTCATGCATTTATAGCTATATGGGAAGTGAAAAAAAAATACTTCAAATTATTTCCAAATATGATAACTTAAAAAGAAATCCTAATGAGTTTGTTCAGGATTTTACTTCTCGCTTTAACTGGGTGTATAACTCAATCCCCAATGATATCAAGCCTCCTACAGGTTTGGCTCTCTTGCACTATTCGAATGTTTTTGATCCATATATGGCATATCAACTCCGAGAAAGAAGCCCTATAACACTTGAGGAGATGCAGAAAAATGCAGTTAGTTTTGAGGAAAATTTTATGATAAAGAATTCAGATACCAAAGGTGAAAGAAAAGTGACAGTTAAGGAGAAACAATCCACATCCTCTGATGCTAAATTGGATACCCTTATTAGGACTATGGAGATAATGGTGAATAGAATTTCTATCATTGAAAGGCAACCATAAAATCAAGTTCAGAATCCTAATTTCTGAGGTCAGCAGGGGTAGCCTTAGTTTAGGATTAAATAGAGGGAGCAAAGAGCTCTAAAGTAGCCAGCCCAACAACAAATTCACACTCCTTTGTAGTAGAATTATCATCAAGGGATTGAAGAGGAGGATGAGATTGTAAAGGAGAATCATTTCTTCACTGAAGATGGACAACCTATTTTCCTTACATAGGATGAAGAATACATTAAGAAAAAAAATAAGATGAGGACTATATGCTTGGAAATGATGTTGAGTTGGAAGTTCAATCAGATGAGTATCAACGAGGTTATATTAATTCTCTGAGCTCACAGTAGAGACAGTATTCATTGAGAAACATAGATGTTCCTATCACTCCTATTTAGAGTAGGACAACTCAGAAAAAGATAGTCAACCCAAGGAAAATGCCCAAGCTAATCAAAACAAGGGAAAGGAACCTGCTACTGTGAATCAGAGCAAGAACAACCATACATCTACAAGTACACCAAATAAACAAAAAGAAGGAATTTGCAAAAACATACCAGCCCAACAAGAGGGACACCGCTGTAAAAGAGTTAGATAAACAATCCAACCTTTTTAGCTTACAAGATGAAATCTCTAACTTGAAAGTTTCAATCCCCTTGACTAGGCTTTTGAAAAACAACCAATACAAATCTCATGTTGCTAAAATGCTAAAAGTAGACCCTATGTAAGATATGGTTAATGTTTAAGATGATCATTAGAGGAAATTTCTGCCTAAAAGTGGCCTCCTAAGGAAAAATAATAGAATAATAGTTAAAATAAAAAAATAAAAGTTATGAATTTTGGAGGGAAAAGAAGAAAAATACTTTTTTTAATTGTTTTTCTGGCTTATCTCCTAATAGGTTTACTCAAATTTCATGTGTAGAAACTCACTAGAGGCAGAATAAAATTCCACATCCAATGAGTACGCATCGTGCATACTTTTGAGAAGACCCACATTGATAAAAACTGCATATACATTTAAAAAATGTGTTGAAACGTGTTTTTTTAATGTATCCACATTTTTTTATCAAGGTGGGTCCTTTCAAAAGCATGCATAATGGGTACTCATTGGATGTGGAATTTAAATTTGCATCCAACGAGTGTCTACACTTGAAATTTCAGTAAACCTATAAGGAGATAAGCCAAATATACAATTAAAAAAAATAATTTTTCTTCCTTTCCCTCAAAAATATTTACATATACCTCTTTATACATTTAAAAAATTTTGATCGGTTAACATATTATGACATGGAAATTAGATGAAAATTTCATGGGCAGTTTTAGGTTGAAATTTCCTCTAATGAACCCCAGCTCCTTTTTGGTCCAGCCATAGATGGTCAACTATAAGATAGTGAAGTTCCCCCTTTTTATCTCAGTTTGAGGATTCATTAGTGTGTCCTCCATAATGCCATGCTTGATTCCAGAGCTTCACATAACCTGATGCCAAAGGCCATAATGGAAAAATTGGGCTTGGACATAACCTAACCTTACCATGATCTTTACTTTTTTTATTATGGTAAAGTACGTTGTTTCGGTCTTATAAAGGACTTGGTGGTTTCAGCTGAGAAAATTCCTGCTAAAAATTTCTTAATGGATGTGGTAGTGGATGATATACGTCTGTGGTATGGCATGTTGTTTTCAAGGTCCTGGAGAGAAAAGTTAAGAGGTACTCTGCAATTGGATTTCTCTTATGCCATTATCCCAGTTTTTGTCAACTAAGGAAGTTGTACCGGGAGACAAAAATGAAGTATATGATCACCAGTAAAGAGAAACCAAATAATCACCCTATCAATTCTGTACATACTGATCTTGAGTCCTTTATTTTTTTTAATGATAGTGTTTTTGATGATTTAGATAGCCATATTATAGAATTTGAGGAAATTCCATAAATTTCAGATAGTGTCTGAGTAGTTTTGGATGAAGGACAAGGCAATCAGCCTAGTACCTCAGAGAAAATATCAGAAAAATTAGAAAATGCAACTAAATAGGTTAAAAAAGTGGCCCAAAAAGAAGAAACAAATAAAACTACAGAATTCCAACTTCCTAATGATGAAAATGGTCTTTGGACCATTGATTTCGACGGTGCCTTAGGAAAATATGGGGTAGGCATCAGAATCTAGATCTGTAGTCCAATTCATCAATCAAGTAAACTTAAAAAAAGTATGAGATTGTGTTCCTATAATTTATCTCTTGATTTTTCCAATAATGAAGCCGAGTACAAGGCATTGATCACCAGCCTCAAAATTCTGAAAATGTTAGGTGCAAAGAGAATCACTATTTATGGAAAATCTAAGCTTGTAATTAAGCAGGTAAAAGGGAAATATCAGGAAACACATCCAAGGATGAGAGCATATAAAAATGTTGTACTTGAAATTCTCAATATGTTTCTTGAATATACATTATTGGTCATTCCATGAAGTCAGAATCTTATGGCAAATTCACTTGCCACAACGGCAAGTAACTTTAAGAATCTTGTATTCTATAATAGGAAGTTTGAAATTCATGTCAAACACCAACCAGTTGTCCTTGACAACTTGAGGTATTGGTAAGTGTTTTGGAATGAGAAATAGGTGAATAATTTTTTGCAGATGGAAGGTGAGTTTGAAAATTCTTATATTGATGAATTATATGATAAAGATGATCATGTGATCGAGGCTACTCAAGTTGATGCATTACATCTTAAAGATAATAACATTCCAAAGGGTCTTGTAACTTTGGAAGAGTTGTTTGATCAAGATGATGTTGCCATAAAGCCAACCGTGGTTCCTACCGAGAAGGGTGTTGAAGATGTGAATATTGGAACAACAAACAATCCCAAAATGGTCAAGTCGTCTAAGTCCTTATCTCCAGAGATGAAAGATAAATACGCAACCCTGTTATATGAATTTCCTGATGTATTTTCCTAGGATTATGCAGATCTAAATGTATGAAAGAAATATCATCCAGCATACCTTCTGGTGAATCCTGATCAAAATCCCTTCCAACAAAAGTTGAGAAGAATTAATCCAAGATTATTGTCGTTAATAAAGAAAGAGGTAAACATACTCTTTAAAGTTGGTATCTGTTGGGCCACTAATTTGTATTATTAGTATCACTTCTTAACATCCATTTCATCCATTTCTAATATTTGTTTATCACATTTTTATCATAATTTATTATATAATTCCATTTCATAACTATTTATGCTCTTTTGGAAAATAATACGTGTTCTCGTTTATTTTAATAAATTAATTATTATTATGCACTATATTTCCAATCATGGTTTATTAATCAATTCGTTATAACATCACTCACTATTTTAGCCCTCAATATCTCTTCCAGATTGTAGATTTAATCTTCAACTGATAATTAAATATTCCAACTCAGAAATTTGCTGGAATAACAAGAGACAGTATTGCGTTGAATGTTTCGGGAAAACGAAGAAGAATATTGGAAATCTGAAACATGGGTTTTGTGAAGAATGGACCAAATTAGTTTTCTTATGAGAAATTTTCCAAAATTCGGTCTTTCTTGAGAGAAACACATGGTTCTTCGAAGGACAAATATGCAGATTTTCTGTTGTGGCCGTTTAACAAAACTGCCCCAATTGTAATTGTGAGATTTGACTTGTGCCAGCTGAATCATGATGGAAATATCTTTCAGATCTCATCTTAGTTATTGATATTTTGTAATCAGTTTATTTCCCCTTTATTTTTTATATTTAAAAGGGCACAAATCAGAGAGAATGGGAGGATTGAATGCATAGGAGATAACGCATAGAGGGTTGGCTATGCAGGGAATGTAGATCTGTAATAGAACATTTCATTGAGTTAATACAAGTTATCTTCATGTTACTGTTGTAATTTTGTGAGTGCATCACAGCCTTGATTAGAGAGTTGGGCCCACTCTCCTGATCAGGTGTTGCATTCTTTTTGTACATTGTTAACTATGTTTTCTGTTTTTCATATTTCGTAATTGCCATAACAGTAGATCTAATTGTTGGTATCTTTATTACTATGAATAAATTGCAAGCTTTACAATTTATTACTGCCATTCTTTTATTTCAGTTACAATGATTTTTTATTTGTTTAAATTATCGAATCCATGGTTGATATCAGAGTTGTGCTATTGTATCTACACATACTGTGCACGTTAGCCTTGCAATAACCAATGCACTCGGATTTATAATTAATGTAAGAGATGGTTTGAATATTCATTCACACTTGGACACCAACATTTTTGCATCGTTTCCAGGGAGGCTAACAAAGGTTCAAGAACACGATTCATATTGATCTAAGGATCAATATCACGTCCTAGGGAGGGAAATTCTACCCTGCTCTAGGTCTTGAGCGTATTTTTTATGTTTTTCTTTTTTGTTGATTTATTTGGAGTGAAACTCTCATCCTAGGGAGGGAAACGATACCCTGTTCTAGGTCCTGAGCATAGCTGTTCTATTTTTATTCTTTTTTTATTTATTTCTTAGGAACTGATCTCTCATCCTGGGGAGGGAAATGCTACCCTGCTCTAGGTTCTGAGTGTTACTATGTTTTTCTTTTCATTTATTTTTGCTAATTTCTTAGGGCCTAATCTCTTGCCTTGGGGAGGGAAATGCTATCCTACTCCAGGTCCCGAGCTTAAGATTTCTTGATTTGCTTTCTTTCTTTATTTCTTTCTGTTTAAACACCCAATATCTCATCCTGGGGAGGGAAGTTTCACCCTGCTCCAGGACCTGAGCTTTAAGAATTTTTTGAATTTTTTTCCTTCATCTGGTTCTATGAACAGAGATCTAAAAAAAAAGGCAGAGGATGAGGTCAAGGAAGAAAGCATCAACACAAATTGGAACTCATTCACGGAACTTTAGGATGTGACAAATATGGGAAATCAAGAATATATTGAAGATTGGTTTCATTTTGTTGTTTTCTTGCAACATCACTCTACACTTCAACAACTCTTGTCACCATCCTTAACAGGGAAGTTGGTCTCTCATACCCGTGTATTTATTAACATACATTCTTCAAATACAAGTATGTGCATACTTGAGGAATTATTTTGAAAATGGCTTCACTGGAAGTACTCTTATATGTAAGTATATTTTATTTTTCAAAGTAGAGTAGTGTAGTGTAGAATATAGAATGAATAAAGACATAAATAAATAAATTTATTTAGATGTAAAAATAGTTGTTTTTGTTGCAACAGGCTGTGAAAATTAACATCGATAATCAATATTAAAATTTATTTATGTATGTAGATACATTATATTGAAAATAAAATTCCTACAAACACTCATATTAATTTTGATTACATTCTTGGAAAAATTTCTTAATTATCATATCTTATGGCTTGCGGGCTTGATGAAAATTCTGGAAAAGCAGTCGGGACAGTCATGTTTTCAGGGACCAAATGGGCTTATTTTCAAGACTGTTTCTATCCTACGTAGTCCTTCATTTCTAATTTCTAACCCAATTTGAATCACTCAATTTCAAATTGAGACGAATAATTTATGACCAAAACAATGACAGGATGTCTAATATGCAAGTAAGGAATAGAGTTGGGACAGTCTGTTTTTGGAGGCTTAAATGACTAGATTTTGGAAACCTGTTTCTATAGTGTATTCCCCTATCAATCTACTTTACAACACAATTTGAATCACATTATTTTGATATCATATGAGGAAGTTATGACCAAAATACTGACTATTTATCGTAAATCAACACACTTGAAACTTTGTTTTCCCGGCTGTTCACTATCAGATTTCACCCATCAATTATTCTTTCCTTCAAAAAATGTTTCTATTGGAGATATATAAATGAATCTACTTTAATATCCAACTTTAATTGTTTCAATCCGTCATCCAATGAAAAATTTATGCTTGAATTATGAACTGTTGGTCTTAGCAGGAAAATCGAAAATGACTTTGTAATGCAGGTTGTTCTAAGCAGATTTAACATACCATTACATGGAATTTTTAAAAAAAATTTCTATTTGAGAAATATCTATAAATTCACTTTCATTTGGCTTTAGAATCACTCAAATTAGACGAAAAAGAAAGAATTTATCATTGAAACATTGCTGGTTAGTATGGTTGGCCGCCACTCTCCTGCAGGTAATAAATTAATTTTACTTTGTTATTTTTTTTCCATGGATTTGTTTTATAGAGTAACTAATTATTTTTTTTCATATTTCTTGGATTAGGAGAGCCCAATCACCTCTCGTATTTCATTATTTCATGTTTTATTGTAGGTAGACACTCATTTGTTTGCACACCCAAGGAGAATAAATGAATGAAGTCAATTTATGAACAAGTGATTTTTGAAATAAAAACATTTTGAAAGGCGTTCCTTCACACAGAGAGAACATGAATACTTTTCATCAATTAACAAATTTAGAACATGAAAAATGGGGAATTGATTTCTCTTTGAATATCCAAGTCGTTTATGAAAAAAACATTTTTCTATTTATTCACCATTCACAAACAACATTTCTACAAAAGAAAAAAAACATAACCATTGTAACTTATGTTATTTATTTTTTTATTGGGTTTCAATAAAGAGTCATTTATTTTCTGATTTCTCTTATGTTTTTATGCTTCAGGTATTGTTTACTTCAAAGTCACATTTTTTTCTTTTGTTTTTTTCTCAAAATAAAAGGAGCGAGTTCTTAAGTTTCATGATGTTGTTACTCCTTGGATGTTGTTACTCAATGATGTTGTTACTACATATGCTCCTACTCGTGATGTTGTTACTCCTTGGTTGTTGTTACTCCTCCAAGTTGTTACTCTAGATGTTGCTACTCAGGATGTTGTTGCTCCTCGAATGCTGCTACTCCGCGATGTTGTTACTCCGGATGCTGCTACTCGTGATGCTGTTACTCCTTGGATGCTGCTACTCCGTAATTCTGTTACTCCTTGGCTTTTGCTACTCCTTGAAGTTATTACTCTAGATGCTGCTACTCAGGATGTTGTTACTCCTCGGATGCTGCTACTCTGCGATGTTGTTACTTCGAATGCTACTACTCGTGATGTTGTTACTCCTTGGATGCTTCTACTTCGTAACGCTCTTACTCCTTGGTTGTTGTTACTCCTCAAATGTTGTTACTCTGGATGCTGCTACTCAGGATGATGTTACTCCTTGGATGCTGCTACTCCGTGATGTTTTTACTCCATGATGTTGCTACTCCATCTGTGCTGTGAATCCACATTATGAATCCGTCACTGCTATTACTCCTTAGATTCTACTACTCTGTGATGTTGTCACTCCGGATGCTGCTACTTAGGATGTTGTTACTCCTCAGATGCTGCTACTCCGTGATGTTGTTACTCCATGAAGTTGCTACTCCTTGATGTTTTTATTCCATCAGTGCTGTGAATTCGGTTGTGAATCCATCACTGTTGTTACTCCGTTGGTGCTGTGAATCCATCACTATTGTTACTCCACTGGTGTTGTGAATCCATCAATTTTTTTACCTCGTCGGTGCTGTGAATCTGTCACTGGTGTTACTCCATCGACAATGGGAATCCATCATTGTTTTTACTCCATCGGTGTTGTGAATCTGAAGCTGTTGTTACTCCGTCAGTGCTATGAATCCATCACTTCTTTTACTCCGTCGGTGTTCTAAATCCATCACTGTTGTTACTCCATAAGTGCTTTGAATCCGTCATTGTTGTTACTCCATTGGTGTTGTGAATCCGTCACTGTTGTTACTCCATCGGTGTTGTGAATCCATCACTGTTGTTGCTTCATCGGTGTTGTGAATCCATCACTGATGTTACTCCATCAGTGTTGTGAATCCGTCACTACTGTTACTCCGTTAGTCCTGTGAATCTGTCTCTATTGTTACTCCGTCGATGCTATGAATCCATCATTGTTTTTACTTCTTCGGTGTTGTTACTCCTTCGATGTTGTTACTCCGAAAATTTTTCTGTTACTTCAAAAAATTTTCTAAGTGTCGAGTGTTGTTACTTTGTCGGTGCTGTGAACTCACCACTGATGTTACTCCGTCAGTGCTATGAATCTGCCACTGCTGTTACTCTTGGGTGCTGTTACTCCTTCGGTGTTGTTACTCTGAAAATTTTTCTAAGTATCCAATGCTGTTATTCCTTTGGTGTTGTTACTCCTTCGGTGATGTTACTGAATGGTGATATTTTTCTAAGTACTTGGTGTTTCTACTCCTCCAGCATTGTTACTTTGCCAAGGTAAGTCGTCGGGTATGTCCTCGACCAACTCCTTGGATTTAATTGGTATTTTACTTACGACATGACCGACTATGATTGATGACAGACATACTTTACTTGGTGGGAGGTCTCGTATTTAGTAATAAGGATGATTATTATGGTAAGTATTGTCAGGAATGATTCATTCTTAATTCCTCATTATTTTGTAAAGGGACTAATCCTCCGTCATTTCACCTTCCTACCATCATTCTTTTTCCCCTTTCCTTGTAATTACCTAAGTCATGGCTCTCGTTATCTCAGTCACAACTACTGTTGTTGGAAAATTTTCACGTTGAATTCAACATATGTTGGTCTTTCTGATTTGTTTTTCTCTTTGGTGAACATGAAATAATTTTAATGGTCTAGGCCCTCTTTGACATAATGCTTGGGTAGTCAATTTATCTTTTTTTATCTATAAACATAATCTTATTTCTAAGGAATTATTATGCAAAGATGATTTCATCATGCCAAATTTCAACTTTCCTAATTGGTCAAGTCCCTGATCTTGTAAAATTTATGATGATGACCACAGAATTGTATTTAAATCTTTCAACCATTATTTAATGAACTATTCCTCAACCCCAATCTCAACAATGAAGAATATATTTATTAGCAGTCATTTGAAGGTTATTATTTTTTGAGAAGAAAAACTATCAAAGTTGAAAATATTTACTACACAACTTTTTACACCATCCCTAGCTCTTAAGGAGATGAACTGCCACCCCATATATAGAGTAATCTTTATTGATTAACAATAACCATATTTGAATATTAAACATAAATTTTCAACTAGAGGATATGAGGTCTCATCACGAGCTGACCTACCATGATCATAGGTCCTAATAAAGTGACATTACCACTGCTGGTCACCAAGCCACGGTAATGGCCTTTGGTCATAAAACTGAAAGACATGAGGTCTCATCACGAGCCGAATTTTTCACTTTTGTTAGCTCCCATGAATGAAATTTTTATTAACTAGTTACCATGCCATAACAATGATATTCAGTTGACATCTAAGTAAATTGAAAGACTTTTTGCAAGTAAGTACTTATTTCTAATGATGGGACACTGGCATCTCAATGGGTTAAAAAGGCATCCTTGTCGAGGCCACGGATGCCTACTGGCAACAGTGGCTATGCCTATGGTATAGAAGTTAATTTAATACTATAATCTACTTGGTTAACTTATTTTCTCAAAGTCAATTTCCGATAAAGCTTATTGTTTCATATAAAAGACTTTCCAGAACTCATGGTTCAAGGGGAAATATTTAATTAGTTCTTAAATGATGGTGGTTACGGTTTATATCTATTATTGAGTTATAAATATTTACTTTACATGTCAAGGATGAAACTTTTAGGATATTTTATATTTGACATTTTGTATAATCTAATCTATAATTCCTTTATTCTACAAGTATCATACATTTAACCAAAGATAGTTGCTTTCCCAATCAATAACTATTTATTCATATCTTAACAACACCACTAAGAGGCCAGATTCTAACTTGGAATCCCATGTAATTGGACAGACCGTGAGAAGAAAAGACTAAGATAACTAATTCCCATAATTTTTGTGCTCATGACAACCAAAGCTTATGGGTTTAGGTAATGCATCTTTTCCCTTCTTATCCATTATTAACCCATTTCATTCACAATATGTTTATGTCACTTTTACATGTAATGGGGTAATTGAGGTGATGAATTACTGATTAAGGATACCCATGAGATGTTTTATAGATGATAGGGAAACTAATTAGTTTGGTAGAAGGAAACCCTACTACACTTTCTAATTAATTTCTTCATCATGCATGGCTTCCACCTTCTGCGTCACTTTCAGCATCAGCTCAGCCTACATCAGGTTCAAGAAATGTCAATACATACATTTCATTCAAAAAAAAAATTATGGAGGTAAAACTTGAGGTAAAATGGCATAAGGTTCTGATTTATTAAAAGTTTAGGAGAATGTCACGAAAAACCATTGAGCATAATTCACTGATATTTTTCAACCATTATTTCCCCTTCTTTACCACTTCCCATTTTTTAGAGACAAAATCTTTCAGTTCGGGGGAGTGTTACTTTCATTATCATGAAAATGCCATTAATATTCTTTATCATCCATCGATCTCATTATTCATTCTCAAAATCTCCCTTATTCAATGTTGTTATACACCAAACAAAGATTTCAACCATGATTGTAGAAACCACTGCAATTTGTTTTCTAATGTAGCATGAGGGAATCCTCATTCTCCAGTTTGGGGGATGGGTTTCTATGCAGGATGAATGATTTCACATTTCTTCTTCATTTAAGGTATACAATCCTAAAATTATTTTTTGTATATCCTTAAAACTATCAACTGGATTCTTGTGATTTTTGGACAACGAAGAGGTACCATTAAACCCAGAAATTTTAAAGCTAAAACAATTTGTTAATTCTAAAAAAATCATGCATTATGACCTACAACCATTTTTCTAGTATATTGAAATCCATTCATTGCATTGATTTGATTTTCGGATTGGACAAACATTGATATAGTATAAATTTTCTTACAAAATTTCAGCAAAATCTGGTTTGTGATGAAGTTTTCTTTTACTTGTATCATACTTTGCCGCAAATTCATATACATATGGTTGAAAATAATATGAAAAATATTTTAAGGAAGCATTTGAGGAAGAAGCCTTATCTTCCATCAATATCATGTGTTGGGGTGAGCATTTTGATTATTGTATTACAACTTGGTTAATACTGATGCATTGGGCTGCAAGAGGACATGCAACATGTTAAGGTTGGGGGAGATGTTGGGCCACTAATTTGTATTATTATTATCACTTACAAAATTCCATTTCATCCATTTCTAATATTCTTTTATCACATTATTTATCATAATTTATTATATAATTCTATTTCATAACTATTTATGCTCTTTTGGAAAATAATACGTGTTCTTCTTTATTTTAATAAATTAATGATTATTATGCATTATTTTTCCAATGATAGTTTATTAATCAATTCAGTATAGCATCACTCACTATCTTAGCCCTCAATATCTCTTCCAGATTGCAGATTTGATCTTCAGCTAATAATTAAATATTCCAACTCAAAAATTTGTTGGAATAACAAGAGACAGCTTTGTGTTGAATGTTTCGGGCAAACGAATAAGTATATTGAAAATACGAAACATGGGTTTTGTGCATAATGGAACAAATTAGTTCTCTTAATAGCATTTTTCTAAAATTTGGCCTTGATTGAGAGAAACATAGGGTTTTTTGAAGCACAAATTTACAAATTTTCTGTTGTGGTCATTTTCCAAAATTGCCCCAATTGTAATTTCCAGATTCGACTTGTGCCAGCTGAATCATGATGGAAATATCTTTCAGATATCATCTTGGTTATTGATATTTTGCAATCAGTTTATTTCCCCTTTTTTTGTATATTTAAAAGGGCACAAATTAGAGAGAAGGGGAGGATAGAACTCATAGGAGATAACACATAGAGCGTTGGCTATACAGGGAATGGAAATCTGTAATAGAACATTTCAATGAGTTAATGCAAGTTATCTTCGTGTTACTCTTGTAAGTTTGTGAGTACATCGCAGCCCTGATCAGAGAGTTGGGCCCACTCTCCTGATCAGGTGCTGCATTCTTTCTGTACATTGTTAACTATATTTTCTGTTTTTCATATTTCATAATTGCCATAACAGTAGATATAATTGCTGGTATCATTATTACTGTCAATGCACTTCAAGCTTTAAAATTTATTACTACCATTCTTTTATTGTTGTTTTAATGATTTTTTCTTTGTTTAAATTATCCAATCCACAATTGATATAAGAATTTTGCTATTGTATCTGCACATACTGTGCGCGTTAGCCTTGTAATAACCAATTCTCCCGGATTGATAATTAATGTGGGCAAGGGTTTGAATATTAATTCACACTTGGACACCAACATTTTGGTGTTGTTGTTGAGAAGGCTCACAAAGATACAAGAACACGATTCATATTGATCTAATGATCAATCTCTCATCCTAGGGAGGGAAATTCTACCCTGCTCTAGGTCTTGAGCGTAGTTTTCCTGTTTTTCTTTTTGATTGATTTATTTGGAACCAATCTCTCATCCTAAGGAGGGAAATGCTGCCCTGCTCTAGGTCCTGACCGTAGTTGTTCTATTTTTCTTCTTTTTTGATTTATTTCTTAGGAACTGATCTCTCGTCCTGGGGAAGGAAATGCTACCCTGCTCTAGGTCCCGAGCATTAGTCGCTTTTTTTTGCTTTTATATCTGTTGATTTCTTAGGGCCTAATCTCTCGTCCTAGGGAGGGAAATGCTACCTTGATCCAGATCTTAAGCTTAAGATTTATTGATTTTCTTTCTTGCTTTGTTTATTTCTGTTTAAACACCCAATATCTCGTCCTGGGGAGGGAAGTTTCACCCTGCTCCAAGTCCTGAGCTTTAAGAATTGTTTGATTTTTTTTTTCCTTCATCTGGATCTATGAATAGATATCTAAACAAAAAGGCAGAGGATGAGGTCAAGGAAGAAATCATCAACACAAATTGGAACTCAATCACAGAACTTCAGGATGTGACAAATATGGGAAATCAAGACTATATTGAAGACTGGTTTCACTTTTTTGTTTTCTTGCAACATCGCTCTACACTTCAACAACTCCTTGCACCATCCTTAACAGGGAAATTGGTCTCTCATACCCGTGTATTTATTAACATACATTTTTCAAATACAGGTATGTGCATACATGAGGGATTATTTCGAAAATTACTTCACTAGAAGTACTCTTATATGTAAGCATATTTTATTTTTCAAAGTAGAGTACTGTAGTGTAGAATATAGAATGAATAAATACATAAATAAATAAATTTCCTTAGATGTAAAAATAGTTGTTTTTGTTGCAACACACTATGGAAATTAAAATCCGTGATCAATATTAAAATTTATTTATGTATGTAGATACATTATACTGAAAAAAAATTCCTACAAAAACTCATATTCATTTTGATCACATTCTTGGAAAAATTCCTTAATTATCATATCTTATGGTGTGCAGGCTTGATGAAAATTCTAGAAAAACAGTCGGGACAGTTATGTTTTGAGGGACCAAATGGGAATATTTTCAAGGCTTGTTTCAATCCTAGGTAGCCCTTTATTTCTACTTTCTAGCCCAATTTTAATCACTTGATTTCTATTTGAGATGAAAAAGTTATGACCAAAACAATGATAAGATGTCTAGTAGGCAGCTAAGGAACAAAGTTGGGAACGTTCGTTTTTGGAGCTTAAATGACTAGATTTTGGAAACTTGTTTCTATGGTACATTCCCCTATGAATCTAATTTACAACATAATTTGAATCACTTTATTTTGATATCGTATGAGGAAGTTATGACAAAAATACTGATTGTTTATCGTAAATCAACACTCTTGAAACTTTGTTTCCCGGTTGTTCACTATCGGATTTGACCCATCAATTATTATTGCCTTCAAAAAAAATTTATACCGGAGATATATAAATGAATCAAATTTAATCTCAAATTTGAATTGGTTCAATCCGTGATCAAATGAAAATGATATTTTTTAATTATCAACTGTTGGTCTTAGCTGGAAAATCGAAAAATAAGTCTGTTATGCAGGTTGTTCTAAGTAGATTTAACATACCATTACATGGAATTTTTAAAAAATATTTATTTAGATACATCTCTCTAAATTCTCTTTCATTTGGCTTTGGAATCACTCAAATCGGATGAAAAACAAAGAAGTTATCACTGAAACACTACTGGTTAGTATGGTTGGCCGCCACTCTCCCGCATGTAATAAATTAATCTTACTTTGTTATTTTTTTTTCCATGGATTTGTTTTATAGAGTAACTACTTGTTTTTTTTGTATATTTATTGGATTAGGAGTGATCACCTCTCTTCTTTCATGATTTCATGTTTATTGCAGGTAGACACTCATTTGATTGCACATCCAAGGAGAATAAATGAAGTCAATTTATGAACAAGTGATTCTTGAAATAAAAACATTTTCAAAGACATTCGTTCACACAGAGAAAACAACATCAATACTTTTCATCAATTAAAATATTTATAACATGATAAATGTGGAATTGATTTATATTTTAAGATCCAAGTCATTTCCGAAAAAAAAAAAAAACATTTTGCCATTTATTCACCATTCACAAACAACGTTGCTGGAACAAAAAAAATCATAACCATTGTAACTAAAGTTATTTATTTATTCATTGGTTTTCAATAAAGATTTATTTATTTTCTAATTTCTCTTATGTTTTTAGGCTTCAGGTATTGTTTACTTCAAAGTCACATTTGTTTTCCTCTTTTGTTTTGTTCTCAAAATAAAAATAACGAGTTCTTAATTTTCATGATGTTGTTACTTCTTGGATGCTGCTACTCCATGATGTTGTTACTCCAGATGCTGCTACTCGTGATGTTGTTACTCTTTGGTTGTTGTTACTCCTCGGAGTTGTTACTCTAGATGCTGCTACTCATGATTTTGTTACTCCTCGGATGCTGCTACTCCGTGATGTTGTTACTCCAAATGCTGATACTCATGATGTTGTTACTCTTTGGATGATGCTACTCCGTGATGCTGTTACTCCTTGGTTGTTGTTACTCCTCGGAGTTGTTACTCCGGACGCTGCTGCTCAGGATGTTGTTACATGGATGCTGCTACTCTGCGATGCTGTTACTCCAGATGCTGCTACTCATGATGTTGTAACTCCTTGGATGCTGCTACTTCGTAACATTGTTACTCCTTGGTTGTTGTTACTCCTCGGATGTTGTTACTCCAGATGATGCTACTCAGGATGATGTTACTCCTCAGATGCTGCTACTCTGCGATGTTGTTACTCCACGATGCTACTACTCCATCAGTGTTGTGAATCCGCGTTGTGAATCCATCACTGTTGTTACTCCTTAGATGCTGCTACTCTGTGATGCAGTTACTGGATGCTGCTACTCATGATGTTATTACTCCTTAGATGTTGGTACTTAGGATGTTTTTACTCCTCGGATGTTTCTACTCCGCAATGTTGTTACACCTCGATGTTGCTATTCCTTGATGTTGTTACTCCATCAGTGTTGTGAATTCGTGTTGTGAATCCATCACTACTGTTACTCCGTCGGTGTTGTGAATCTATCAATACTGTTACTCTGTCAGTGCTGTGAATCCATCAATGATGTTACACCACCGGTGTTGTGAATCTGTCACTGTTGTTACTCCGTCGGTGCTATGAATCCATCACTGTTGTTACTCTGTTGACGCTATGAATCCATCACTATTGTTACTCCGTCGGTGTTGTGAATCTGACAATGTTGTTACTCCATCGGTGATGTGAATCCTTCACTGATTTTACTCCGTCGGTGCTATGAATCCATCACTACTATTACTCCATCAGTGTTGTGAATCTGTCACTACTATTACTACATCGGTGTTGTTAATCCGTCACTACTGTTAATCCATCGGTTCTGTGAATCCATCACTACAGTTACTTTGTCGATTTTGTGAATTCATCATTTCTATTACTCCATCATTGTTGTGAATCTGTCACTACTATTACTCCATTGCTGCTATGAATCCATCACTGTTTTTACCTCGTTGACACTGTGAATCCATCACTATTGTTACTCCTTCGGTGTTGTTACTTCTCCGAAGCTGTTACTCTGAAAATTTTTCTAAGTGTTGGGTTTTGTTACTCTGTCGGTGCTGTGAATCCGCCATTGTTGTTACTCCGTCGGTGCTATGAATCCACCATTTTTGTTACTCCTTGGGTGTTGTTACTCCTCTGGTGCTCTTACTTCAAAAAATTTTCTAGGTATCCAATGTTGTTACTCCTTCGGTGATGTTACTCCATGGTGATATTTTTCTAAGTACTTGGTGTTGTTACTCCTCCAGTGTTGTTACTCCACCAAGGTAAGCCACTAGGTATGTCCTCGACCAACTCCATGGATTTAATTGATATTTTAATTATGACATGACCAACTATGACTGATGACAGAGATATTTCACTTGGAGGGAGGTCTCGTATTTAGTAATAAGGATGAATATTATGGTAAGTATTGTCAGGAATGATTCACTCTTAATTCCTCAATATTTTGTAAAGTGACTAATCCTCCTTCATGTCACCTTCCTACCATCGTTCTTTTTCCCCTTTCCTTTTTATTACCTAATCCATGGTTATCGTTACCTTAGTCACAACTACTGTTGTTGGAAAATTTTCACGTTGAATTCAACATATGTAGGTCTTTATGATTTGTTTTTCTCTTCGGTGAATGGGAAATACTTTTAATGGTCTAGGCCCTCTTTGACATAATGCTTGGGTAGTCAATTTATCTTTCTTTGTCTATAAACATAATCTTAATTCTAATGAATAATTATGCAAAGATGATTTCATCATGCCAGCTTTCAACTTTCCTAATTGGTCAAGTCCATGATCTTGTAAAATTTATGATGATGACCACAGAATTGTATTTGAATATTTTCGCCATTATCTAATGAACTATTCCTCAACCCCAATCTCAACAACGAAGAATATATTTATCAACAGTCATTTGAAGGTTATTAGTTTTTGAGAAGCAAGACTATCAAAGTTGAAAATATTTACTACACAAATTTTTATGCCATCCCTCGCTCTTAAGGAGCTGACCTACCACCCCAGCTATTAAGTAATCTTTATTGATTAAAAATAATCATAGTTTAATATTAAACATAAATGATCAACTAGAGGATAGGAGGTCTCATCACGAGCAGACCTACCATGATCATAGGTCCTAATAAAGTGACATTACCACTGCTGATCACCAAGCCACGGTAATGGTGTTTGGCCATAAAACAGAAGGACAAGAGGTCTCATCGCGAGCCAAATTTTTCACTTTTGTTAGCTCCCGTGAATGGCTTTGTTAATAGATGGTTACCACACCAGAATAATGATCTTCAGTTGACATCTAAGTAAATTGAAAGACTTTTTGCAACTATGTACTTATTTCTAATAGATGGGACACTGGCATCTCAATGGGTTAAAAAGGCATCCTTGTAGAGGCTATGGATGCCTGCTAGCAACAGTGGCTATGCCTATGGTATAGAAGTTAATTTAATACTATAATCTACTTGGTTACCTTGTTTTCTCAAAGCTAATTTCCGATAAAGTTGATTGTTTCATATACAAGGTTTCGAGATCTCATGGTTCAAGGGGTAATATTTAATTAGTTCTTAGATGATGGTGGTTATGGTATATATCTGTTATTGAGTTATAAATATTTACTTTACATGTCAGGGATGAAACTTTTACGATGATTGATATTTGACATTTTGTATCATCTAATCTATAATTCCTTTATTCTACAAGTATCTTACATTTAACCAAAGATAGTTGCTTGCCCAATCAATCACCATTTATTCATATCTTAACAACACCACTAAGAGCCCTGATTCTGATTTTGAATCCCATGTAATTGGACAGACCATGAGAAGCAAGGACTGAGATAACTAATTCTCATAATTTCTGTGTTCATGACAACCAAATCTTATGGGTATAGGGAATGCATCTTTTCCCTTCTTATCCATTATTATCCCATTTCATTCACTATATGTTTATGTTACTTTTATATGTAATGGGGTAATTGAGGTGATGAATTACTGATTAAGGATACTCATGAGATGTTTTATAGATGACAGGGAAACTAATCAGTTTGGTAGAAGGAAACCCTGCTACACTTTGCGATTACTTTTTTGAGCATGCATGGCTTCCGCCTTCCGCGTCACTTTCAGCATAGGCTCAGCCTACATCAGCTCCAAGAAATGTCAATCCATACATTTCATTCCACATTTTTTATGGAGGTAAAACTTGAGGTAAAATAACATAAGGTTTTTATTTATTAAAATTTTAGGAGAATGTCATGAAAAACCATTGAGCATAATTCACTCATATTTTTCAACCATTATTTCCCCTTCTTTACCACTTTCCATTTTTCAGAGAAAAAATGTTTCAGTTTGGGGGAGTGTTACTTTCATTATCATGAACATTCCATTAATATTTTTTATCATCCATCTATGTCATTATTCATTCTCAAAATATCCCTTATTCCATGTTGTTATACACCAAACAAAGATTTCAACCATGATTGTAGAAACCACCCCAATTTGTTTTATAGTGTAGCATGAGGGCATGCTCATTCTCCAGTTTGGGGGAAGGGTTGCTATGCATGATGAATGATTTCTCATTTCTTCCTCATTTAAGGTATACAATCCTAAAATTGATTTTTGCATATCCTTAAAACTATCAAATGGATTCTTGTGATTTTTGGACAACAAAGAGGTACCATTAAACCCAGAAATTTTAAAGCTAAAACAATTTGTTAATTCCAAAAAAATCATGCATTATTACCTACAACCATTTTGCTAATATATTGAAATCCTTTCATTGCATTAATTTGATTTTCAGATTGGACAAAAATTGATATAGTATAAATTTTCTTACAAAATTTCAGCAAAATCAGGTTTATAATGAAGTTTGCTTTTACTTTTATCATACTTTGCCGCAACTTCATATACATATGGTTGAAAATAAATATGAAAATTATTTCAAGGAAGAATTTGAGGAAGAAGCCTTCTCTTCCATCATTATCAGGCGTTGGGGTGAGAATTTTGATTATTATATTACAACTTGGTTAATACTGAGGCATTGGGCTGCATGAGGACATGCAACATGTTAAGTTTGGGGGAGATATTTGGCCACTAATTTTTATTGTTATTATCATTTCTTAACATCCATTTCATCCATTTCTAATATTATTTTATCACATTATTTATCATAATTTATTAGAAAATTCCATTTCAT
Organism: Pinus albicaulis; assembly: GCA_034641835.2. Classification (NCBI taxonomy): domain Eukaryota; kingdom Viridiplantae; phylum Streptophyta; class Pinopsida; order Pinales; family Pinaceae; genus Pinus; species Pinus albicaulis. The sequence continues at coordinate 856,279,393 of CM076570.1, forward strand.
AACTATTTGTGCTCTTTTGGATAAATAATATGCGTTCTCCTTTATTTTAATAAATTAATGATTATTATGAATTGTTTTCCCGAAGATAGTTTATTAATCAATTCCTTATAGCCTCACTCACTATTTTAGCCCTCAATATCTTTTCCAGATTGCAGATTTGATATTCAGCTGATAATTAAATATTCCAACTCAAAAATTCACTGGAATAACAAGAGACAGTTTTGTGTTGAAGGTTTCGGGCAAAGGAAGAAGAATATTGAAAATTGGAAACATGGGTTATGTGGAGAACGGACCAAATTAGTTTTTTTGTGAGAATTTTTCCAAAATTCAGTCTTCATTGAGAGGAACGCAGGGTTCTTTGAAGGAAAGATTTGTAGATTTTCTGTTGTGGACGTTTTCCAAAATGGCCCCAATTGTAATTGCTAGATTCGACTTGTGCCAGCGTAATCATTATGGAAATATCTTTCAAATATCATCTTGGTTATTGATATTTTGTAATCATTTTATTTTCCCTTTGTTGTTTATATATTTAAAATGGCACAAATCAGAGAGAAGGGGAGGATAGAACGCATAGGAGATAACACATCGAGGGTTGTCTATGGAGGGAATGGAGATCTGTAATAGAACATTTCATTGTGTTAATGCAAGTTATCTTCATGCTAATCTTGTGATTTTTTGAGTACGCAGCCCTGGTCAAGGAGTTGGGCCCACTCTCCTAGTCAGGTGCTGCATTCTTTCTATACATTGTTAATTATATTTTCTGTTTTTCATATTTTATAATTGCCATAATAGTAGATTTAATTGCCGGTATATTTATTACTATGAATGCATTGCAAGATTTACAATTTATTACTGCCATTCTTTTATTTTTGTTACAATGCTTTTTGCTTTGTTTAAATTATCGAATCCACAATTGATATCAAAATTGTGCTATTGTTTCTGCACATATTGTGTGCCTTAGCCTTGCAATAACCAATGCACCCGGATTGATAATTAATGTGGGAAAGGGTTTGACTATTCATTCACACTTGGACACCAACAGTATCATTGTTCCCATTATATTTTCAGAATGTATGTCAAATCTTGTTCTGGTGAGAAAGAAAATTGGATAAATTTATCTTTGTATTTATTTCACAAACTTGAGTAAGGTATCATTAAAAGATAACTATCTTCTTCCTAAGATGAACCATATCCTGCAAAAAGTGTTTGGGTTATCTCAAATGTCGGTTCTTGATGGATATTCGTGATATAATAAAATTTTGGGTCATAAGGATGACCAAGACACAACTGCTTTCAAACCACCTTAGGGCACATTCAAGTATGCCAAAATTCCATTTGGGTTGAAGAATGCAGGAGCCACTTATCAGCGGGTGACGAACATTGCTTTCGAAAATGAGAAATATGTTTTCATGATAGTGTACCATGATGATATGACAATTTTATCCCATTCTCATGATGAGCATTTATATCATTTGAGAGTTGTATTTCAGAAGTGCAGAAAGTTTGGGATTTTACTCAAACCAAGAAGAGTCTTTTTGCCATGGAGGAGGGAAAGCTTCTTGGCCGTATCATCTTCAAAGATGGTATCTGCATTTATCCCTCCCGGATCAATTCCATTATGCAAATATACTTTCCACACAGAAAGGAGATTCAAGCCTTTATGGTAAGATGAATTTCTTGAGAAGATTTATCCCAAATCTTGCCCAGAATCTTCGAGAGATGACCAATATGCTCGAAAAGGACAACGAGGTAAGGTGGTCGGAGGATGCTAAAAATTCATTTAATTTAGTTAATTTTCCTATGACAACAACTCATACTTTTATCATCCCCAACTATTCCATCGATTTCATCATGTTTTCATTTTCCTTCGAACATAATTTGGTTGTTGTTTTGACGCAAAATAAGGATAAGACAGAGCAACCCATTTCTTTCTTCAGTCGTACTACTAGAGATTTTTCCTTTAGATATGACATCATTGAGAAGCAATCTGTGGCCCTGGTAAAGGCATTGAAGGAATTTCAAGTGTATATCCTTCATTCACACATTCTAGCCTATGTTCTTAATGCAGCATTGAAGGATGTCCTGATGCAAACTGATCTGGAAGGTAGAAGAGGAAAGTGGATAGCAGCTATGTTAGAGTATGACCTCGAGATCAAGCCTACAAAGCTTATCAAAGGTCATGGATTGGCCAAGATGATGGCTGAATCAAATTTACATGCACCTGATATAAATCTTATTTCAGTTTTTTCGGAAGAAGAAGATAATGACTCACTCATACAGTTATCAAAAAAATTTCTCTCATCTCCTTGGTATGTCAACATCATTTATCTTCTTCGGCATCTTAATCCTCTGCCAGACATGTCTAAAAGTAAAGGTAAATCATTAAAGTTAAAAGCTTCCAAGTACTGCATCTTAGAAAATGCTCTATATTGGAAAGACCCGGGAGGTGTATTGCTAAATTTTCTGGTAGAAGGAGAAGCCAAGGAGGTAATGAGTAATTTCCACAAGGGAGATTATGGAGGTCATTTGTTTTGGAAAAATACAATGAATAAAATATTTAGGGTTGGTTATTATAGGCCTACTCTCTTTGCAGATTTTTATAGGACCATGATAAGTTGTCACGAATACCAAATATTTCAAGGTAAAAGTAAGTTTCTCCCACTACCTTTGTAGCCCATATCCGTGCAAGCACCATTTTATAAATAGGGCCTTGATTTCATTGGATAATGAAACCCTGCATCTTCTGCCCAACATAAGTGGATCTTGACAGCTACCGACTACTTCAATAAATGGATTGAGGCAATCCCAATCAGGCAAGCTACTAATTTAGTCATTATTTAGTTTTTGGAAACTAACATTTTGTCTTGATTTTGTTTTCCCCACAAAATAAAGTCCTAGGGAATAGTTGAGTTTTGCGAGAAATAAAACATCATTGGGTCACTCAACCACATATTATTCACAAGGTATTGGATTGGCCAAATCTTCAAACAAATCTTTCGTAAACATTATAAAGAAGATGTTGGAGGTAAACAAGAAAAAATGGCATAAGAAACTTATTAATGCCTTATGGGCAGACAGAGTGAGTAGAAAAAATTCAACAGGGATGTCTCCTTTTCAATTGGTATATGGAGTCTACACAATTTTACCTACATCACTTGCAGTCCCAGTTATGAACCTATTAGGGGAAGCAGGTAGTCAAATGAATGATTTGTAGCACCATATCAATCATATGATTCATATCTAGCAAACCAGGGATCAGGTGTTTCAAAATACCTTTAAGATTCAAGAGAGAATTAAGAAGGTATACAACCACAAGACAAAGGCAGATGATTTCGAAATTAGCGATGTGGTTCTCCATTGGGATGCTAGAAATGAAGAGAAAGGGAAACATGGTAAATTTTAGAACTTATGGAAGGGACCATATAAAATTTCAGCGTCAAGAGGAAATCATGATTATCTATTGGAGGAAATGAATGGAGAAGATTTCATAGGAGGACCTGCTAATGGTAGGCTTCTCAAGCACTACCTTTTCTGAACATATTTATGAATTTTCTTAACCTTATTGTGCATATCAATTTATTTTTTCTGCCAAAGTGTGAAAGAGAGAATCATCAGAGTTTGGAACTTGAAGTGAAGGCCATAAACCTCCCTTGATTTGCTGTTGTTGATTTCTAAGTTCAGTAAAAGTCAAGTCAGTTCAATTTTGAGCCAGTTTCCATTATTTAGTCTCGTATTTTGATTTTTACTCCATGACCAATGGTTAGGCTACTTGGTCTACGGTGTTCTTGAAACCTCCAAGGAGCTTCCATCCCCAGGTGGAGCCAATGTTAGTGTTCGTTTTCTCATCCTATCACCAGTGATCAAATATTCTCTTACCATGTCTTGTTAGGTTCTCAAAGTCAATTTTTCGTCACTTCATTAGGTTTTCAAGTAAAAATCTGGTCATTGGATAGTGTGTCTAGGGTTATTTAAACTCCTTTCAAAAAAAATTCATACCGGTCCTTGTCATCACTCAGATAAATGTACCATCATTGAAGGGTCATCATTATCACTTCATTCAACATTGTTATCATTTCATTCAACTAAGTGTCTCCATTAGGTCATTAGGGTTTTAGTCATCCAAAATCTGTCATTCATGCATAAAATCCAGCAAAGGAGTAGTTTTAATAGCTAAATTTGTTCAATAATTTTTGGTTTAAAATTTAATTTATGTTTCAAGATGTAATAAGTTCATCATGTTCCTAAATTTTCATAATAAAGTTTCAAAACTGCAAGTTTTCAAAGAGAACTGAAAGGACATGTAGGCGGCCATCCCACTAATATGAAGAAAAGTGACCATCACAAGCTATAAAATACAAATTCAAGCTCATTTTCTCATTCATCCTATTGAAAAATAGTTTTCACTCACTTACCAAGGCAACCTCAGCACTTCAACATCCAAGAAGACCCTAAACAAGTGACCACAAGGTGCCATGCTGCATTTTGTGGGAGAGCTTCTCTTTTCCAAATTTGCAAGTAAAATTAAACTTCCCATATTCATTTTTCTTTCATAACACTAAAATACACTACCTAAATCCCTCTTACACCCTCACTTTCACTCCCTAAGCTTCTACATCCAAACCCTAGCCGTTACACCACAGCACTATCCCTACATTGCGTTTTGGCAACCTCCTATACCAAGACCTGTAATAAAATTCCCTAAGTCTACTCCTACCAAAATTCCATCCCATTCCACTTCCTAAACATTCCAAACACCCTTCCCTACTTCCTTAATTTTTCCCATCCCCATTTCAGTCTCCTAGCCACCCCATCCTACTCCATTTCTCCATTCCCCTGTTTTTTTACCATTGGGGTTTTCCCCTTGCAAAGTATAGATGGAGGGAGATAAGAGGCCTTACAACAAGGGAGGCCAAATGTCAAGGTATGAAACACTCAAAACACATGCGAATATTTCCTCTCCACTTTCCAAGCAGTGCCAAATTCCAATAAAGCATAGCTTCACCTTTCCAAGTTATGGGCTCCCTAGGGCTTATGGTGCACACATGGACAATTTTTCTTCAAAATGTGTTTCTGACCAAATAGAAATAAATTTTACAAAACGTAAAAAGGTTTGTTTCCATAATATAACAAGGAACAAAAACCTCCTTCATTTTATACACAGGTATTATGATTTGCGAGAAATATCAAAAATACAATTGCTACAGGAGGTTTTTTGCACTTCTGGAAAACTTGAATTCAAGAACGTTTTTCAGGGGTTTGGAGAATTTGTTTGTAGTTATTGATAACTCCATTGTGTATAATAAATTATAATATTTCCAATGGTACACTCAGAGCTTGATTTTGACCTCAGGAAGGCCTTCAAAGTTCACTTTTCCTAAGAACGATGCACTTTCTCCAAGCACACTACATTTTCTCGAGTTTACGAGCAATCAACTTTAAAATTTGATTATGAACAAATGGAAAAGTATTTTTCAAACATGAGTGAGTTTTTTTTTTCATAACATGCCAAATAACAAAAACCTCTCTCTGTTTTTCAAAAAACCCTACGGTTAGAGAGATATTGACCTACCTTTGAGCCCTATTTTTGTAGAAAATTTATGAGTTTTTGGTCAAAATTGACAATTTTGAAAACTAGTCAAACTGGAAAAGGCGCAACGTGGGCCATGCTACACTTTTTTTGGGGGGTCCATTGGATGAAAAATTTCCATTTTTTGATTCCTCTTGATGAGTATATCAATCCTAGTTAGCGGTGGAGCCATGGCAGCCACTTTTGGAAGGTCAAAATGCCCAAACTTTGGAGGCCACACTATGCTTTCTGAGTACTCTTGGGAGAATGAAGTTTTGCAGGGCTAAGAGACACATTTTTGAGTGTTTGATGAGCCTATCATGTAGTAGACATCTAGGTATTTCCATAACATCTTTCATATCAACATTTGGACACCTATAAGGCCTTCAAATTTCCTTTTTCCGCAGCTCAGTATGCTTTCTCTAGGCACGTTGTGCTTTTTCAAGAAAGCATTTTTCACAAGAAGTTTGACCTAGTTTGACTTTTTACCTATGTAATTGATGAATAATGATGATTTTTTGATGTCATGAGCTATGATTGAGCTAGTAAATAGTAAAATAGGGTAGATACATTCTTGCTATTGTAATTTTTGTCAAATGTATCTAATTTCCTATGATGAGGTGAATTGGTTGACCTTCACTAGATATTAGGGTTTTGTTGAGTATATCATGTAATCAACTCTAAAACTGATGGATTCGACCCCTCAGAGAGGGGAGTGGCTATTTTTCTCTGTACCTATCATTTTCAGAGTCATTTGACTAGTTGGACATCAAAGGATTGTAATCTTGGAGCTTGTACTTTCACTTTCATATTCAGAAATCAAAGGATGGAGTTGCAGCTATTATATAGGAATTCATGTGTAGTGAGTTTATGATCATGTATTTTATCCATTATAGTCTTTATTGAATTATATATAGCTCCTCTTTCATCTCTTGTATCTTTAGTGGCTTTCCTTACAGTTGATAGGCATAATTCTATTAATTTAGCTATGTTTATATGGAAATGTCATCTTGTGTTTCGTGCTTCCACTTTAATGAATTCATGAATGAACATGCTCATTAAATCCCTCTACTTTTTCAGACTCACCACCATACCTACAAACCCTAATCCATCATAAATCCACTTCTACCTTGCTCCTTTATATCTTTACAGTTGTAAACCCTATTGATACCTAGACCTAGCTACTTGGTTTCATCCCTGATCCATCATCAAACCATAAAATACTCAAAATACACCTTAGCCTATCATATCTAGCCTAATGTTACTCATATCACAACAATCCTTGACTGTGATCTCATTGAGAGAGCCCTCTCAGCCTAATAAGGCTAGCTACTAGGCCAAAGTGGTTTGTGGTTACCTTTGTTAGAATTCATTTCATCCTTTTGGAGAATTGGTGAAGTGATAACATAGTGTATTAATACAGAGAGGGGTGGGTGATTTCGATTATGACCCCAACTCATTTAGTGGGTAGTGTTATTTGAATATTATCACGCCAAACTTAAAAGATTAAAAATTAAAAATTATTTACTTTTTGAAGGAAATAAGTCACATGATAGATGGTTTTTAATTTATAATCATAAAAAAATTTCATATTATATGATGTCAAATTTAATGAATTTTTTATTCATTTCAAACAATGTTTTTCACTACATAATTTTAACTTTTATAATTTTTTACTTTTAAATCTCAAACAAAACTTACAAAATAAAACCCACATAGTCCTTCTCAGGTTTTCGCCAAAATAAAAATCAAAGCTATAAAAAGTGAGACTTGTAGATTATGGTTTTACAAAATTGACACTACATGATTAAGAACATGTTACAAATATTAGTTATTTAAAAAGTAATAAGATGAAGGTAAATGAGGGCATGGTAATTAATGTGATTATTTATACTATTTTTATTTTAAATAGTAATTTGTATTTTTATTTTTATCAATTAATATTGTTAAATATGTAATTGAGTAAAATGTATTAAATGGATATTCTAATTTTAGGATATTTATTTAAAAAAATCGAAGTAAGGTGATTTTTTTTAATCAAGCTTTACTCTATTTGTGCCAAGAATGAATCTATCTCAAGTCCCAGACAAGATTCTTCACACACTGCTAACTCCTAAATTCCCCTCTTCTTATTCTAGCTTGCACCTTGACACTCCTCCTTGCACAAATTTAAATGCTAATTTATAGTCTTATATACAAAATCAAGAAGGTTATGCCAAATAGCCAACACCATAAAGCAATACATGTTCGCCAATTCCAAAGTTGCTACCGAATCTATCTCGCAGTGCTAGAGTTGCGAGTGTTAATAGACTTATTTTTACTGCACTTGTAGTGATTAAAGCCACCAAAGTTGCATATAGGAGAATTTATATCTGATAAGTAAAGTGTGATAATATACAAATGCAATGGTAAGTGTGCTGTGGCTGTTGGAAATTTCATGGTTAATGTAGTATAAGCTAAATACAAATTTACTTTCTTCTATACAAGATCAGGAATTCTATGTGGGTTCAATTTCCAAATTGGATATATGTAAATTTCTATTCAAGGGTAGATATTAATTCACATAGAAATTCAAAATTTATTTACAAAATTGTTATAGTCCTTTGTAGACACATGTTTCAAACTATAAAAAAAATTCTTTGTACTTATTAAGGTTGTCTATAATATGAGGAAGTGATAATGAAGAAATATGGAGGAATTGTAACAAAAAAACCTCTGATTTCAAAGGTAGAATATCACAATCTATTTCTTTACTTACGAGGCATTCATGTTGGCATAATCATATAAGGTATTTAACTTCAAGATATGCCTCAAGATTTGTAACACTCAAGGAAGCTATATTGTAGTAAGATTTCATTGTATCATGGTCCTTTCCTTTTGTTGATATTTTTCTGTCTTTCAACAATTGTCAAAGAATTAATTAGTGCTATATGTTATTTCCTTAAGACATTTCCTTTGCAACATCTCATGTAATTGCTAGTTTATATGTATATAAATCAATGTCATGATTCAAAGACAAGTCAAACTTTTGTTTTGTTCGTGGATATATATTCCAAAATAATTTTGGTTTATTATTGACTGCCTTGTAATGCATGTAACTATATTTATTCATATTAAATAGTATAAGAGTGAATGATCCCTTAAAATAACTCCAAAAGTGTGATAGGTGAGATGTGGAAAGTGTTACTAACCTTTCTCAAATCATTTAATTATCCCCTCAAGTCCCTTATAGTTATGGAAATCCCTAACAAGTCCATATTTCAAATTATAGAAAGCCATAGCAAGTCCACACTTCAAGTTATAAAAATCCCTAGCAAGCCCAGAATTTTCAAATAGAACCCTACAATCTAGGAGTGGCATGACATGAAAAATACCAGCGCATAAAAGAATATATAATGGTTGAAAATTATTTTCTAAAATAAACCCTCCAAAAAATTAATTAGGTCAATATTATTTTAACCAATAAAATAAAAAATTGCGTTAATAAACCCCTAATCATATATAGTCAAACATCACAACCAATAATGAATCTATATCATCAAACTCTCTAACTCATCATAGTCTATGAAAGGAAATAGAGTATTCTACATGCTTAATTGTGTCAAAAATAGTAAAGACTATAAATGGTGCCTTATAATCAATGGAGATAAATACAATATCATGGCATCGTCTTATTTTCACCTTGGCTCCATAATTATTAATGAAAAATTACCACTTGCAAAGTGTACAATAGAAGGTGTCTTACAAGAAGTCACTACTTCCAATGACTGAGTGTTGCATGACATGTTGTTAGGATCGGGTGCAACCAATACACTCCCTTGATATACAAAATCAAGCCTTGTGGGCAAAGGAATATATTTTTTCCCACCTATCAGTATCAACACTACCTTAGAAATTGAAGGCCTCAGCTTTGTGCCTACTTGAGTGCACAAAATACCAATTTTAATCTCTCTAAGCCCTTCTTCCCATGAGTAACTGCATTCCTATGTGGGATCTATGACTTATAATGCTCTCTCTGTGTTATGCAGACTCCATGTATGGTAATTGACCAATATCAACAAAACATAAAACATTAGTTAACAAGGAATCACAGTTGTTGGAGATTTTAGAAACTTTCTACTTTAAATATGACATCCACATGCACCATACAACTTCAATGAGAAACTCTATGTGTTGAGGAAAACTATGGTTCTTTATTCCACTAATAATTTTAGGTAGAAGCACTCCAAAGTTGAATATGCATGCTTTATCTGTTAATTGTCCTAGTAAGGACTTAGGTGCAATGTAACCACTGCACAATGTTATGTGAAATCAAATCTCTAAATGTCAACACTATTAAAATGATATGCTACTTTGTCAGATATAAGAGTTTCAATATCTTCATAATCCATAATTTATTGAATAAAAATTGGAACATCAAGAGGTTGAAATATAAAGAGAATTCTTACAAAGTTCCTACAACTCTAGTGCTAATGTGGCTTTCATCTTCTGCAAATAGTTTCCGAAGCCAAAGTCTATTATTTTGGGTATGTATTTATTTTCAAGTGAAATATTGTTTGTTTTGATATCTATGTGAATGATTTGAATCTCAAACTCCTCATGAAGATAGGCAAGCCCACATGCAATTCCAGCTATGATTTACATCTCTTTCCAATTAAGTAAGTGATGTTTTGTTGTATCTTCTACATAGTTACCTTAAACATTGCATGTATGGTTTCCATTGTACCTTATGTTATGGTAAACACTATTGGATTTAATTCCTATTCTATGAAAGTATTGTTTAGTACTCAACTTTTTAAACATATAGTTTTCCATACAATTTTTTATTATTTTATAACTTGTACTTAAACAAATAGACTCCTTCACTTAAAAATGAGTTTGTATTTGACTCTTGTAATCAATTCCATCATCAACTCTTCTCACAAGATTTTTATCAATAGGGACTGCAAGGGTTTTAAGGATTTCAATGTTATATCATATCTTTCTAACCTTATTACATAAGTAAGTATTATTTTTTGGTTTATTTAGACATTGAATCCAAGATCCACATGATTGTGTTATTCAATAAATTCAAAGCCTAAATGACTTTCTAACTATAGTATAGCTCTTATCCAAAGAATCTTTTACCAAACAATTTTTCATAGACACCCAAAATTCCAGACATGTCATGATATAAGTTAAACCCTTTTAGGAAAGTAACTTATACTCTTTGAATATTTAAAGTCATTCATATAAGTTATGAAGAAGCATAAGAAATTATTGGCACTGAAATTCTCAACACATCATAACAGACAACAGATTTACTTATATGTGTCTTTGAAAATATAATAGAATCTACAGTACTCCTCCCAACTAATGAGTTGTTATATTATCAATTCCCACCAATAATAGGACTCTTTTTCTATCAGGAAACAACCAAGAACTTTCACAGTTTCATCTCCTCAATCCCTAGCAACATCCCTCTAAATCTAGTATGGAATCTTTATTTGTGCATGTCCGCTCTTTCTCTTCCACTGAAACCTCCCTTTTCCAGATTACCTTTCTCTCGCACAATCTTGTTTTCCAAATCATATTCTTCCATCTGTGACCTTTCTCTCTCTTTATGTTATTTATTGTGCTAGGGAACTCTCCCACAAAGATGGAGGGTCTTTTCTTTTTCTATGTCAACTACCTCTCCAAGACTAGAACTAATTTTTAAATGTTTCTTAATAGTTGAGAGTCTAACTACTCAGCTCCTCCTTCATTTTAAAAATAAATACAAGTAAAAATAAAAATATTTAATTAGTAAGAATAAATATTTACATTCTCATATAAATGTTTTGAATTACGTTTTATCGTCATGACCATCATCCATACTTATGACAATAAAATCATAAAATTGTGATAAGAATTAATTTTATTAAGGCCACTGCATCAGCCATAATGGTCAATTAAGATCTTTATGGTTAGAATTGATGAAAATGGTCAACCAAGATCAACCATGATCAACCATGGATAGAAAACGAAAACCATGTTCAACCAATGTCAACCAAGATTAACATGGTTAAAATGATAGAACATGGTCAACCATGGTCAACCACAGTCAACAACGATCAACCATGATCAACCATAATGGTTAACCATGGTTGAACATGCTCAAATATGATCAACCAAGATTAACCATAATGGTCAATCAAGATATTTATGGCTAGAATGGTCGAAAATGGTCAACCAAGATCAACCATGGTCAACCATGATCAACCATGGTAAACCAAGATCAATCAAGATAAAAAATGTTCAACTAATATCAACCATGGTCAACCATGGTCAACCATGGTTAACCCTCTTCAACTGTGGTCGGCCCTCTTCAACAATGATCACCCATGGTAAACCCCCTTCAACCATGATCAACCATGGTCAACCATGATCAACCATAATGGTCAATTAAGATCTCTATGGTTGGAATTGTTGGGCATGGTCAACCAAGGTCTATATGGTTGAATATAGTCAAGCATAATTGTCAACCAATGTCTCTATGGTTAACCATGGTCAACCAATGTCAAGCATGATCAATTGTGGTAAACCATGATTAACTGTGGTCGGACATGGTCAACCATGACCAACCATGGTCATCTTTATCAACCATAGTAAACTTAGAACATTCCATACTTTGCAGACTCAAATGGCCAACGATGGTAAAACATGGTCAACCCTATTCAACCATGGTCAACCCCACACATGTTGGGTGTAACTAGTACAAGCACATGTACTAATGTGGTTGATATATCTAGATCGATCATATTTTCGACCTTCTATATGCTAATCAGCATATGAAAATGGCATTGATTTGTGTATATCAACCACATTATTAAATGGGGTTGTGCAAGTTTAAACCTTAATGAATTTATAATGATATAATAATAAATATTCATTAATACATTAATCTATAAATTAAGACATCAATAATATATTAATCTAAAGATTAACATATCTTAATCATGACTAACTTGGTCAAACATAGTGAACATGAGCATCATGTTCAACCATTATTAATTATATGCATTATGTTTAACATAAATATAGTTAACGATAGACACTTACCCAAAGTCAACATCATGACATGATCAAGCTTAGTTAGCATTTGTATTCAACCTTTATAATAAATGTTTAAAATATCAACCATGGTCAACCTTACAAAACCATAGGCAATGCTTTAAAAAGTTTAATAAAATTAAAAACACATTTACTAATATTAACAAAGTTCATTAAGATTTTATTTATAAGGTTTATTAATAAGGTTTTATGTATTATCTAAATATTAACATCATTTTCAACCATGATTAATGATAACCATTATGTTCAACATTCCTATAGTTAACCATAGACATCAAGCTTCACATACCCAGTGTCAACATGCTAACAGAGTAAAACATAGTTAACCTTTATAGTCATTGTTTAAATAGTCAACCATGGTCAACTCGAATCAGCCATATGTTTAGCATAGCCATTGAACAAAAATCAATATTAGAATCTAATGCGCAAAATTTGACATCAAAATGTGATGAACATAGTCAAACACATTCATCTTTTATAGTCAAAGTTTAAATAGTCACCCTTAATCAGTGTATATCAACCAAATTTGCTAATATTAATATTAAAGTTTATGAATAAGGTTTAATATTTAAGTTTAATCCAATTATTCAATATTGATGTTGACTATACTAATATTAATACAATTAATATTAATAAGGTTTAAATTAATCAATAATATTAATATTAGGGTTTTTTAATAAGTTTTAATATTTATCTTTAATGAGATTTAAGATTTATTTAATATTCAAAGTGATGTGATGACAAAAAATCAAAGAATGGTTGAAAATGGTTTTCTAAGGTTTACTATAGTTGGTCATAGTCATCCATGTCAATTTTACTCAATCATAGTGAACCATGCAAAACATAGTCAATTATAGTCAACCTTAGCTAACCATGATCAAGCACGATCATATTCAATAAACCATAATCAACATATATTTAAACATGGTCAACCATTATTGACCTGACCATGAGAATTTATGGTCATCTTAGTTTCACTATATTAACCATAGTCTTACATGGTAAACCACAGTCAATCATTGTTGACCATAGTCAATATGGTAAATCGTAGTTAGCTATGGTCACCATGTTTTAATTTGGATGACCATAGTATACTTTGATAGCCTCTACATAATTGTGGTCAACATGGTCATCTATCATCAACCATGGTTGGCTTTGCTCATAATGGTTGACATTAGTCAACCACGGTCAACCATCAACTATAGTTAGCCATCATAAGCCACCGTCAACATTGAGCAATGATTATCAACCATGAAAAACCATAGTCATCAACAAATGGTTAACATGGAAAACCATGGTCGATCATGGTTAGAATTCTCAAATATAGTCAACCAAGGTCATCATGGACAAACATGCTCAACCAGGTTAAAATTTTCAAACATGTTCAACCAGGGTCATCATGGTCCCACATTGTCAAACATGGTCATTCATTGTGAACACGGGCCACCATAATATCTCATAGAAAACTATCGACAACCATGGTCTACCATGAACAAACATGAACAACCATGGCCAACCATAATTAATCATAATCTATTTTAGTCATTTGCATTGAGTTGTAGACAACCATGATCATCCATAGTCAACTATGGGGCCTTCAACTAGCACAACCACATTAGTAAATGTGGTTGATATACACCTATATGCAGCCTTTTCTATCTTTGATATGTCAATCAACTTATATCAACCACAGTTACTTATATAGTTATGCTAATATAAATTGTAACCCTAATTTTAAAAAATAAAATATTCCATACATTGAAATCCCACCCAATAATATAAAATGCCTAAGCCTATTGGAAAATTAAATTTTAGAAGACTGAAAGCAACATAGGACGCCACATAGTATTTATTTAAGTTGATCTTTGATTTTTTGGCGGATGGAAAGAGTAAAGATTTCTCTGTGAATAATGTGTGCATTTAGATATGTGTCAACAATGATAAAAATAGTGTGTAGTCGTCAATAGTGTCTACTAACGACTCGGCTACTCAAGATGAACTTGTCAGAATGGATTGGAGCCACACGCCTTACATTCCCATCTACAAAATTTTCAGGATCGATTCATGTGAGTACTCATCAACACCGAGCTATTCCTCGTGGTGAGATAAGCCTGCTTACATTTCCCTCTATGGAATGCAGAGGAGAGGTACATGAATTTCAATTACTGCAAAGATTGAGTCCGTTTTCCCACACATCCAGCCAAATGTGCATGAAGTAGTCTTTCATAAGTAGAACTCTGAGCCATCTCTCATGATTACGTTTTTTTCTTTCTAAAAAAAGGTTTAATTTTGTTATTGAGTAGATACATGTCCAGGTAGATTTATTAAAATAGCAAAAAACTATCTGAAAATATTCTACAAGAGTATATAATCAACTGTATAATCTATCTAGTAGTGTAGAATCACATATAAAAGTGTTGATAAAAAAATTAAACATATAAAGGTTAGATTTAGTTTTTCAAATATAACCAGTTTAAAAATCCTTCATAGAAAGTCTGAACATCTAGATCCCTATTAACGAAAGTTCTATGAGAATAACATCAACACATATTTCATTTATATTAGCATGGATGTGCATGAAGTACTCTTTTATAATTAGAATTGTGAGCCATCTCTCATTATTACGTTTTTTCCCTTCCAAAAAAGTTTAATTTAAGGTTTAATTTTACTATCTAGCAGATACATGTCCGAAATGTATTCATGTATGTCAATTTGGTAGATAAATTACCGAAAAAATATTTGAAATTTGTAACCAGAATAAATAAACAATTGTATAATCTATCCAAAAATAAAGTAAAATCACATATAAAATTGCTAATACAAAAACAAAACATATAAAGGTTGATATAGTCTGTTAAATATAACCACTTTAAAAATCATTCGTAGAATGTATTTTTGAGGGAAAAAACCCTACTTCGTATTAATTTTTAAAATTAGTACATAAGCACAAAAAATCAATTGTGTTTCCTTCTTTGGATTTACATGTTTTTGTTCTTTTGTTTTTTTTGTTTTTTGTTTTTTTTTTTTTTTTGGGCTGAAAGGACATAATAAAAAATATTGTCTACAAAATTTTGTATCATGAGTATTTGTGTTTTTTTTTATTGTACATACAAAATGAAAGACTAACTACCCTGAAAATATTTATCTATTACATCAAATTATGTTGCTTTCTGAGGATCCTTGGCCAAAATTTCCTTAAGAATACTTTATGCTTCTAACATTGGTCATATTACCCTTTTCAAAAACTGAAAAATAAAACATACTTGTTTCTCAATGTATGCCTCGTCCTTGTTTTGAGAGATGATCTGCAGACTGGTTTTGTTCTTTGTACATGTGTTCGAAAGTTACCTTTTGGAATGTTTTGGTCAATTTTTTGATGTGCTTCATGCAATTGGAGAGGAGGGGAGGATTGAAATTATTAAGGCCTTTGACCCATTCGATAATGCCTTTGGCATCCCCAAAGATCCAAAAGATATGTATAGCATCAATTTTTAGCCATTTGGAAGCTATCAACACACCCCATAGGGTTGTTATTTTTGCTATATTATTTGTGCGCTTCCCTCCTTCCCAGCAGAAGTGGTAAAACTCATTAGCATATTTATATATTACCTCTCCGCTGCCAAATTTCAATCTGCACTTGCTCCATAAAAAAACCAACAAGGTAATATTTTCAAAGTTTCCTTAATTTTGGGATTTCCTAAACAATATTTCTCTTCTTTGACCCAATATCGTTGTAATATGTCATTGTTTTATTGATATCTTCATGAAGTTCCAACCTTTGCTGGTAACAAAATAATGGAATTTCTTCTTCGTCGTATGGTCCAAAAGATATACATAGGAAGAACATAATAGTCCTTTTCGCTGCACAATTTGATAGAGTTCTGCATCATCTAAGAAGTAATCCTGAATGAAAGTTTAAATTGGCCCATCACCCCTTCCCACAGTGCAAGAATATATGAGCATTGGAGGAAAAGATGTATATTTTCTTCATCTCGCTGCAAACACAAGACACTCATGCTAGGGACCTGAAATCCATAGTTCTGTAGGTTTTTCCAAGTCAGAATATGATTATGGATTGTGAGCCAGCTGAAAACTCTGATTTTGTTTAGATGAATCCATTTCCAGATAATCTGAAGTTGTAGTCGAAAGGTTTTAAGTCCCTCCACCATCAGCAAGCTCCTATAAATGTCCTAAACCTGTGGGTTTCCTTTTTTAATGGTGTCATCCCAAATCATGTGATCCTCTCCTTCACATATGGAAATAATTTCGTTTCAGAGGGTATTAATGTATTCTCCCAATTCTTCAGCAAATTCCCTCGAAAATTCCAAATCCTTTGCCTTATACCAAAATTTAAGGTCAAAGTGAGAAGGCCTATGAACTAAAACCTAATTAACATGAAATATTCTTTTATGATGAATGTGATTTAGAACGTGGTAGGATAATGAATGATTACCTTTGATGCCAATTGTTAACATTGGAAAATCGTACAACAGAGGATACCATTAATTAATGTCAAGCCAAAGGATTTACAAGGTAGGAAGACATTATGGAATCAATAAAGTACTTAAAATCTCTAAGGTTTTGAGAAAATAAGATTTGAACTAGTCTTAAATCTTGAATTCCTTGCTTAATCCTTCGAGAAGAGCATCTTCTGCATGCCTTTTTGCCCGATAAGCATGCATTCCTGAAAGTGGAAAAATGTCGCTTTCTGGGACAACACAAAGCAAATGATAGTTACTCCTTATATGAAGTTGCTTAAGGATAGCCACCAGCGCCTCCTTAGACACTATGTGAGCACACAAAGGAATATTTGGAGCACATAATGGATTCATACCTCTCCCTTGGGTCACCATCCACCATGTACCAAGGGAGGGAAGGAGGATTTGAAATCCCCTATATAAAGCCACCAAGAGATGAAGAATGGGTGATCACATTGTTATGCTGGCCAGAATTTCCCAAGCAATACCAACAGTGTGTGACCCGGAGCTGGAGATAGAGGGGATTCGAATTTTGACCACCCAACAATCCTAGTCCATCACAACGGAGAGAGAGGGAGACTGCATCGAAGGCAGAACTTGGAAAAACAACATCCTTGCATCGGGACCTAGAACCATTGTCCAGGGGCCCTTTGGCATGTGAGTAAAATTCCTTCTCCATATTAAATGTTTAATAAGAAGAGGCCTTAAGCCATCGTTTGCATTATTATCATTTTGAATCTCTTCAATAGCTTATGTACATTTGTGTTTTAGTTTTAGTTTACTTTGAGAATATATTCGCATATTTTTCCTCTAGATTATATGCTTTTGAGCTCCACCACTTTCTACCTGTTACCAATAGTTTATAGGGGTAGACCACACCCCTTAAACTGGTGCGATTTCATACACCCATGCGTCAAATCCACCACAATAGGATTGGCGACTCCACTAATGTTTTACAAGTTTATGTGGTTGTTCCATCTCTTGCAGGAGACCTTTGTCTACACTAGAGAGTGGATTTGATAGTCCTCTGATCCATCTTATAGTCCCCAGATTCACTTGGACTGATAGACTGAAGAAGGCATCTCCTAATATTTTTACTTGCAGGATTTTTTCGTGTAGTTGTTTCTCATAGACATGTAGTGCGCACGTTCAGGAGTAACCTGCACATAGGTAAGCGCACCTATCAGAGCCTTTTCCGTGCAAATTACAGAATGAGATTTTTCTCCCTATATTCTATATTTTTCTGCTTGTAAATGTGTTGGGCATCCCCTAATGTATCTGCCAACACTTGTTTTGATACCCCACAGCTTCTGAGAACTTACCTTTAGATGCTTTCTATAGGTTTAGAGTTAGTTTTCCTTCAAGTTGGTTTTTTGCAAAATTATTCACATAGTTTAAGTAGGGGAAAAATTAACCATTGCATTCCAAAAAAATTATGTTTTGAAAATTCTGGTATTCACACATAGATAAACTAGTCTGAGCAAGTGGCCCAAGACCATGCATGCATAGCTAGTTTCATTTTCTAGTGTAGAAATTGTTTAGTTTAGTTCAATTTTTGCATTATTGATTGCAGGACTAGGATTGAATTGTCGATTAGAGCAAGTAATCTATGCTACCCTTGCACCCTTTGATGATCCTAGGTAAGCATATGAATGCTATATATTTACAATTCGCCATCTCCCTTTAGTTAGTCACATAGATTAACTAGGAAAATTTGAAAGTAGCCCTTTATCCGCAAATGTTTTCCATTTGAGCCAGGAACAATATAACACAGTTTAACTAGGGGACTTTTGTGAAGGATCACTGATATCCATATGTTCAAACTATGAGATTGTTCACCATATTTTCGCACACACTCACCCACTAAGTAAAGGAAGACACCTAAAAACTAACTTAACCAAACTCACTAAATTCTCCAAACAAGGGCCACAAAAGAATTTATAGTTTAAGTTAGGATCAAGGGGGTAGGCATCCAATAAGCCGCCTTGATCATACTTCATATTGAAACATAGAAGTTGTGTATTTAGGGAGCTTCAAATCCACCTATCAGCCCATGGCAAAGAAAACTTGAGTGCGACAAAGGCCTGATTTAGAGGGGGTTAGGCTTAGGCGTAGTGCGTGCGATATCAGTTGGGGCTACCTGACCCGGATAATAATTGGTACTGTTATCTGACTACCAAGAAGCCCAAGACTCGAACGCTCACGTGGGACAGTGGTTCTTAGTGGCAAAAAACTAGGGCATCCTTTACCCTATAGGTGACGGTGCAGGCAAGCACCAGACCCTCTACCCTTACCTTGGTGGATTCTCTTTAGCTGACTGGGGGTGTCGCTAGCTCTTACGGGACGTTGTGCTAGCACTCGCAAGAAATATTCTCAAGGCCCAGTTACTTTTGAGTGTGTGAGGACGCATAAGTCTTCTATGATTTTGAGTATCATGCGCAAACAAACAAAAACCATATTTTTTCTTGATTGATCACATAGATTAAGTTAAAGGGAAAATTTATTTTATTCTCGATTTTTTTTATGTGTGTGGCCATAAATTCGCTTTGATCATAGACTCTATCCTCTCAAATGTTTCCAAAACCTAACCCGGTCGACACCTGAACAGACCCAACGGAACCTTGTTGATCCAGGCATATTGTGGACCTCCCACCATTACAGGGAGGGGTTCCAGGTCTTTCTCCATTCAGGCGTCAAAGACAGAACACTGCCACCATCATTGGTTCATCCTTCATTGGAGAAACCATAGTTGGGAACCCTAGTCGGTCTCCCAACACCACACCGCACACCACTCCCCCCTTGACCCCTAGGGGGTAGAGGAGTGCATCCCATTCGGGAAGCTAGCTGAACACACATCAAGGTACGTCACAGGCTCACCCTCGTTCTAACCAGAACTTCGTGTCTTCACACGTTGCCATGATGTCAACCTCCCAGTCACCCTTCTTAGCTGCGTTGAATCTACTCGATTTAAATAAGCTCACAAATGACCCCATCACACACGATCCCTCATGGCCTACCATGCCCATGAAGCTCCCTTTAAATATACCAAATTTTGAAGGCAAGCAGGCGGAAGACCCGAGTAATCATGTAATGACCTTTCACCTATGGGGCTCATCAAATAGTATCACTGATGACACTATTCAATTGAGGCTATTTCAACACACTCTTATGGGAGTAGCCGCGACGTGGTACGTGGAGAAACCTCCTGCTTCACATGGAACCTTTAGCACCCTCGCTACCACATTCCTCACATATTTTAAGTTACCCATTCACCATGATTTGGGAATGGAGTTACTGACCTATTTTAGACAAACCCCCGCCATCCATATCTCAGACCATCTTCATGAATGGAGGTGGCGTTGTAGTTTATGTAAAGCTAAACTTGACGATCAGGTCCTCTTAGATTCTTTTCTGAAAACTCTGACGGCGAAGATTTTAAAGGATGTTTCACAACAATACCCCACATCCGAAGAGGATGCAATCAGTAAAGCCCATAAGCTTGAGCTGATTTATACGTAGTCAGGATACATTTACAATATCCTACCTAACGCCCAGGGCCTGCAAACTTATCAGGAATTGCGAGGCGCGTCAAACTCTGCAGATGGATTAATAGGGTCAATGACCCAAGGTTACCTAGGTAGCAGTAGTCAAAATCCCAGTTAAACATATCATTCTCCTCAGAACATGCCTCAACCCAGATTTCAAAGTTATCATGTGCCTCAGCAAGATTTGACTAATAGGGCGCAAGCGTATCATAAAGGAGGACCTTATCCTCTAGCTGAAGGGACCCAGTATGCAGAAAGAAACATTGATAGAAGAGCTCCCCTCCAATGGCCAGGTGCAAAAAAGGGACAGCGTTATTCTCAGTCCCAAGCACATGACCCACCTACGCAAACAAGTGCACAGGTGAAATTTGTGTAGCCATCCAAAAATAAACCACACCAGCATAACCAAGAGAACTGCCCTCCTAACATGTTTAAGAAAATGTCAAAAATAAGCCAAAAGGGAATTGTGGACAGGGGGGGTAGCAACCAACAGCGCCCACCGCGATCCCAGGCTAGAGGCAACTCCAACAGGAATCAGAAAAAAGATCCAAGAAATGCACAACGGTAAGGCAAAATGCCACCTCTGTGAACAAACCACTCGTGTTCAATATGTGGTGAGTATGGGCACTATACTCACCACTGTCCCGATCTCCATGAGCTAAAAAAGTTGTAGAGTAACCGAGGACAAGGAGGATCTTCCCAACAACTTACTGTTATGCTAGAACCTTTCCCCCACCAATGGACGGGCAACACTCAACAACAAAACCCAGAGGATTTCGGGAAAAACAACCATGAAATTTACATGACTTGGGAAGAATTTTTTTTCCAAACATAAACCACAGTTAGGACACCCCACCAGACACCACTACGCCAGGGGCTAGTACTAGTGCACCAACTGCACATTTGACCATTTCAAAGATGCCTATAGAAACATTGCCAAAGATGGCAAAGGGACCCAATAAGAGAGCGGGTAACTACTCCAAAGTGGCCCATAATTATAGAATTGTGGATGATTTAGCTCAATCACCCGCTGCTATGTCCATGCTGGAACTACTGCAGTCATGCCCAAAGCAACAGAAAGCCCTAGTTTCTGTGTTAGGAACTATCAACCTTGTCGATATGCGCATGATGGCTTTTGACTTAGAAAAAGCCACCCCTAGGCTTCCTTCTATGGTCTCCTTCCAGATACCAGTATCGGTCCAAAATATCACTATTCACTGATGTGTCATTGACGAGGGTGCATCGACATGCATCATGTCAAAAAAAATTTGGCAGAAGTTGGGTTCTTGCAAACTAAAACCCTCGGTCATAACGCTTCGAGCATACAACGACCATCCCTCAACCCCCATCGGCCTCTACCAAAATGTCTCGGTCTGCTTAGCCAGAAATATGGTGCACATAGACATTGAAGTCTACGACGCTCACTTGGATTACAATATACTCCTCGGACGGAGTTACATGTATGCCATGTTGGCCATAGCATCTTCCATCTTCTGCATTATGATGTTCCCCCACAAGGATCGCATCATCACTGTAGACCAGTTGACACATAGCGAGAAGCGTCCCCTAACCAACACGGATGTAATTCTACCCCATGTAGATACAACCTCGGAAGGTCTTTTACAATACCAAGAATATGTCCCTGGCCAATTCAAACCATTGTCTGCCCTAGGGTCATTCCTAGGAGATCCTCCTATAATCCCTGAGACATCGCCTAATGCCACAGGGGCCCCGGTGTGAATGATGTGCACATCAAGCACCAAGGTTAGTCAGGCTACAAACTCAAATAGTAACAGCATCGAGGCATCAACCACGATAGCCTCTCTAGCCTATGCCGCCTCCCAAACCCCTTTTCTCTACCCCCCAGCTGGCTTCACATCCCAGCAGGTTTTGGCAACACTGGTGTTGCCCAACATATCGTTGGCATTCCCAGTTTGGTACCTTGTTCCCCATTCTGGAACAGAAGCCACCGACATTACTGCCACGGGGTTAAATCCCCTCAGTCCCGAGGAGCCCCCACTTACCCAAGAAATGGTTGAGACCACCCCCGAAAAGGAAATTCCCATTGCGAAACCGGTGATCATGACCAAGAAAACCGCAAATAAAGGAAATAAAATGGTCACCCCAGCCATTCAAAGGGAATCAGCAGTCTACACCATATGCGATGTTATAGGCCATCCTACCCATATATGTCAAGAGCTGGATGAATTAAAACCACTCCTCGGCTCCGAAACAGACATCATGACGTCGCATTCCCACAAAAAGGAACCTACCATCAAAGGTAAAGGCAAAGTGTTGTGTACCAATCACGCATGCACTCTCTGTAGCAACTATGGGCACTATACCCACCATTTCCCAGAGATCCCACGGTATAGGGATGTCCTACATTCCATCGAGTGATCCTATCAAGAGGATCCCTCCACCCAGGCATTCAGAAATGAACCTCATACCATCTTGTACCTGCAGGAGGAACGACAATCATAGAAAAGACAACCATTTGTCCCTCATCCCCCCAAACCACCGTACACCAACCAAGAATAGGGGAACCTGGTCACCTCATCCTCTTGAGTTATCAGGCGCATCGATTATTACAGATGGTTTGATCTAGTCTCTGACCCAAGGTCACCTAGGCAACAATAATATGTATTCGGGGAGTTACCAGGTGCGTTTTCTACTACATATGGTTTGATCAGGTCTTTGACCCACGATCTCCTAGGTAGCAGTAACACACATGGTACTCAGGGAGTTACCAGGTAGGTAGATTTTGCAGATGGCTTGATCAGGTCTTTGACCCAAGATCACCTAGGCAGTAGTAGTACCATGCAGATCGATTTTGTAGATGGTTTGATCAGGTATTTTTCCCAAGATCACCTAGGCAGCAGTAGCACCATGCACATTGATTCTGTAGAGGGTTCGATCGGGTCTTTGGCCCAAGGACACCCAGGAAGCAGTAATCAATACCCTGGATACTCATACGATTCTACTTAGAACGTATCACAACCTACCTATCATGAAAGTCACCCCGTCACTCGTATACCAATCAGGGACAAGGGAACCGATATTCCCCATTCCCCGCGTAGAATGGACCAATGGCACAATGTAATGCATCAGTCAATCAATGCAACCCTTCCTAGGCTCATCACCAACCGTACAACTAGGAGAATTATGACAATCCTCAAAATGTTGCAATAAGAAGTCGAGGAACAAACCAAAAGGGAGATCCTGGATAGGGGGTAGTAACCGGCAATGCCCCCCCCCCCACAATCTCAGTCTGCGGGCAACCCCAACTAAAATCAGAACTAGGACCCAAGTAACAACTCCCAAGGGAAAATTGGAGCTTAGAGCATTTGATCACCAAACCAAAAGCAACACTATGATCGGCACTCCATAACAAACAGAGGTGATGCCACACATTCTCACTCCTGAAAAAATAAATTTTCAGTGCCGATAGGTATGCCCTCTCTCATCTTCCTTTGTAAAGCTCATGCCTTTCAATAAGATTTGATAAAGAATATTCTTTCACTTGAGGTAGTTTTTTTTTTCAAGAAAAGCTCACAAAACCATTCACAACACCACCTACTGAAAGTCCCAGAGAAGGTATCATTCCACCCCCAAAATTATAGAGTCCCAGTCAACTCTACATATCCTAATATCATTTATCCGTCAGAAATAAACCAAAGGGTCCTCATATCCGACCGTGTGTATCATCACCTCACCTTGCACATAATAAACATCTGTGTTGGTCAATAAAGCCTCCCCTCCGTGGCGCTTTTCACCCAAAGTAGACCATATATCGCAGCAAAAGTGATGCCATGGCCATACCACTTTAGTCCAGGAAGCACCTTGTGCCCATCCATTCATTATGCATAAGGTCAAGTTTACCATGTGTTGTAGCCTCTACAACACCCTCCAAAAAATCCACCCTTTAAAATTTTTGGAGCGCCTTGAGCATAGAAAAGCTAAGTTAAAATCTGGAAAGGCTAAGATTTGTTGAGTCACAAAATGGTTCTTTTGCCCAGATCTGCGACCTAGCGACCCCGTGACCCCCTGATTCGCTAAGTCACTAAGTCGCAGATTTCTTGAATTTCGAAAAATCGCGACCCCGTGACCCCCCGAGGTCGCAAGGTCGTGAGGTCACACCTCCCTCAAACCACCGAATAGTGCGACCCAACGACCTCATTAATGGCTCGCATGCGGGACCCTTTTATAAATATAAGTGTCGCTAGGTCGCATTCTATTCATGCGACAGAGAGAAAAAATGCCTCTGACAGGTTGACTGGAGCACGTTTTTCTCGGGTAAGTTGTCGTTTCCTCCTATTTTTTCCTTTTTCTTTGCTTTCTTGCCCTGTACACCCATCTTAGCCTTTAAATCATCCATTTTTTTTGCTCCTGTTGATCATTTAAATACTTGACGTGCCTATTTTCCCTAACACTTCCCCTCCTTGCATAATCTTGCCACTACTTCCCAGCCATCCTCCTATGATGTGATTCTTCCCCCGAAACTGCCCCTGTCCTCTATTTTGGCCCACTTAGCCTTACATTTTTGAAGTTAGAGGGAAATATACTTAACACGGCATGCACTAAAACCCCCCGGCTAGCCCTAGCATGACTTGCGACCCTTGTGACCCTGCGACCCTGGTCACTGAGTCGCCAGGTCGCATCCGCCCTCCATTCTCCTTTCTCACAACCTCACGACCTAGTGACCCTGTGACCCAGTCGCAGGTCATAGAGTCACACTTCCTTCGGTCTTCCTAGAATTTACGCCTCAGCGACCTTGCGACCTGGTTGCAAGGTCGCAAGGTCGCAAATGTGCAAACCCTTGAGAGTTTTAACATCACAACCTTTGTGACCCTACGACCCAATTGCAGGTCGCTAATTCAGCCCTTCCTGTGTCTCCAGTTGGAAAAAACTAATAACTGTGCCTAGGCTTGTATTATCATGGCATCTTTCTTATCCTGGGACTCTTTCATGAAAATGACAGGTGAATTCGAAGCAGACTTAGAGTGTGTCCCCGTCTCCTCAGATTCAAGCATCATGGGACATCTAGTGGCCCGCAAAAAGAACAAGAGCCTAGAAGAAGAAGACATAGAGATGGATATACCAATTTCCCCACCCCTGATCTACAAGGACACCTTGTGCACATTTTCCAAAGGGGACATCATGCGTTGGTATCAAGTGTACCAGGAATTTGCTCGACCGGAATTCCCAGAGGACCTCCCTGACCGACAAGCATACATACAAGTTAAAAGGTCAAGGCTTCACCATGCAAGTGCCCACCCTGCTATATTTCCATGCGTGGAGGTCATTGAATGGATTATACAAAACATTGACCCCAAAAAGTGGGTAATCAGGGACTATGAAGGCAAAGCATTTGTGACTCTCAAAGGCTCTGATGCTCAAGTTTACTACACATTTCCTAAATGAGAGGAGGTTTTTACAGAAGAATGGGCCACCACCCATGCAGTCGTTATAATAGACACTCTAAAAGGGTGGTGGGAGGAGCCTAAAAAATTCAAAACCAAGAAAGATCAAGAATATCCAATGGCAGGTCTTAGGAAGGTGTATAAACTGGTGGCCGCTATGCTTTGCACGATATACGATCGTCCTTATGCCACCACTTTCAGCGGTACGTGGGTATCCCTAATGGAGTATGTCACTATGCACGGCACCCGGTTCAACTGGGCCAGCATGCTGGTGGCCTCTCTTCAGACAAACATATCCTCGGCACTAGTACTAGATGATGGATATCCCTCTGAATTCTACATGGCTTCCTACTTGTTGGATGTTGTTTGTTCGAGGTGCCACTTTGAGGGATGGGCTCACAACTGGGATCCAAAGTAGGCACGCCCAATCCATTTAGAGATGAAGGTATTTTTGGATTCCAGGTATAAACAAGATATAGAGCCGATCTCTCAAGTCTTCATCCGAGCTCTCTACAGAAAATTGTTCGGCCAGGACACTCCTTTCATGTCTTGGCGAGCCATGGAGACGTTAGACAAGGTGGTGCATTGGTTCCCACTTGGAGAATACACATTCATTCGAGTCTTTGGTTCATACAACGCTCCCCATGCTATGCCCCGATATGTTACAGATAAAATTCTCATTCAAGAGGTTTGTTTCCAGATGACTTTCGATTTCTCTAAAGTTCTGTGTAAAGGTAAGAAGAAGCTGTGGCCTACACTACCTCTCACTATCGGTACCTACACGGTCAAAGATTTCAGGGAGGTAGAGGTAGAAGCAGAAGGGATGAGAAGTTATCGCCTAGGGCCGTTGGACCACCGGACATATGACCCAGAGAGGATAGTCCCTGATCACTGTAAGTGGGCTAAGTTCAAATGGAACTACCAGCACACTAAGTGCCTGAGCAAGGATGAAAAAAGAAACTGGTATAACGTGGATAGGCAACTTGCCCCGGGGGCGTGGTCCGATAAAGAAGATCCAGATGACCACACATTGGAGGAGAGAAGCTGTGAATTAGGACGTGCTTCTTCTTCTCAGGCTAAGAAGCCTCGAACGAGTACATGGCACAACAGTGCTGCCCAGCAGAAAGAGCAGGAGGCCAAAGCTTAGCACGAAAATGAGAAGAAGATAAAAGAGGATGAAGAAAAGCGTAAAAGGAGCCTGAGGTCAGAGCAAAAGAAGAAGCAGGCAGAAGAGGCCAGGAGAAAAGAGGAGGAGCAGGAGGCTGAGGCTGAGGCGGAACGGCAGCTCAAAAGAGAATTAGATCAAGTGGAGGCCAAACGCAAGAGGAAAACAGAATAGGAAGCAGCGGCGGAAGCTGAACGCAAGAGGAAAGCAGAACAGGAAGTAGTGGCAGGAGCCGAACGCAAGAGGAAAGCCAAACAAGAAACAACGACAGAAGCAGAACGTAGGCGAAAAGTAGAATAGGAAAAGGCAGAAGCAAAGCGGCTGCGGAAAGAGGAGGAAGAAAAGAAAAGAAAAGAGGAGGAGGATAGAATATTAAAGAACATCGAGACATCTCCCCAAGTCGCAAAATCACAAACTGAGCTGCAGCCCATCGAGGTGCCTGTAGTCAATACACGTTCTCCACTCTCTGATGTGAGCTCCTATGAAGGGAAAGAAGAAGAAGTATTTAACCTTACTAGGCTCACATATGATCAGTTCTCCTTCAAGATCCGACAGGAGAAAAGGAGATGCCTAGCACGAAACCCTTCCGCCCCATCCATAGCCGCGATGGAGAAAGATATAGTCCTAAACACTAGGACTAACCCAGTAATGATAACATCGGCTAGAACAGCTTTTGCCGCGGCCACAAAGGAAAATGTAAACTGAATGAGTAGAGAGATCCTCTCTCTTCAAAATAACTTACGAGAAGCAGAGCAGAGGGAGGTAAGGGCAGAGCAGGAAAAGGCAGCGTTAAAGGAGGAGATTCAACAACTCCAAGACAAAACTTCTCCTGTTAATGAAGTACTACTCACCGTCCAAAGAGAGCTGGATGTATTGGAGGTCACAATGAGGCAGGTCTATGGGGAAATGTTCACTATAAAACAAACAATTTCCCCCTTGCTAAGATCCCAAGCAGAGACTAAGCAGAGGAGCGAGCAACTGAAGGAGGCCTCAGCCGCTTTGGATAGAATGATAGAATGGACGGGTCGGTACCCCCAAGCTCTAGAACACTTTCCTAAGAAAGACTAGATCCACACCGAAGATGCCAAGGTCCAGATCCGGATTAAAATGCAGTCCAAAGATAAGCTATCCAAGGACCTAGACAAGGTAATGGATGCATATGAGCATTTGATCAGTGGCATTGACTCATTGCATTCCCTACACCACATTCCATCACTGGGTGCATTGAACGAAGAAAAGACATGGGGACAGGTGGACCAGGAGATTCAGACATTTTTGAAACCTATCAGACAAGCCGCTGCCACTTCCGATCTTGCAGCATCACAGGAGAACTTGGGTAGATTCATTGTCACACCAGTCTGGATCTACAACAAACTGGCCTCTCTAGCCAACCTGGTCACGCAGAAAAGAGAGACTTTAATTCCAAATGCCTTGGATTGTCTGCATAGGTTAAGAGAAGAAGTTCCCTTGATTTTCCCCATAGCGGCAGATTATCGTGCGTGACAGAACCTTCTCAGAGAGCAACAAGTTGATGCCCCTGACCTCACAATCGCATGCACATTCTCGTGATTGGGTGGCAGTAGGTCACAGGTCGCACTTGGCACTAGGTCGCAGGTCGCACTTTGCAACTGAGTCGCAGGTCGCAGGGAAGCTCAACAGTTGGGGAGGCGAAAAGTCAGGAAGCCCAAAGGGCAAGTTTTGGCCTAAAAAACTTCCTTCAGGAAGATTGTAAAGGACCTTTTTTTTGGGGGACTCAAAGAGTGAGAGAGAATTGTATAGAAGGACTACACTCTTTTGAATATGAATACATATACTTGTTAAACTCCTTTTGGATCTGATGTGTTTTGCTGTGCGAACACTATGAGTATTTCTTTTTCAGTTTCCAACATCTTTTGATTAATGAAACTGAGTTCCTGATGGCATCATTTATGCATTATAGTTCTCTGTACTCATGTTAATGGTGTTAAGTTTATTTATGCTTCCTCAATGAATGTTAAGAACTTTGTTTACTGACATTTATATTTTCATCATAAACATTTAAGGAAGTGAGGGTTGTTCCTGCCATAAAGAATTGTTTCTTCTATGGTTAGAACAACGTGCAAGCATGACCCTTATGATATGCTGTTGACAGTATTTATTTTGGCTTCATGTTTTATTGTTCATCTTGCTACTCATAGTGTTATATACTTGTTCAAACTCATCAATCATGTATCTTGTATCGTCCGAATAAGTGTGTGTCTGTAGGTTCATTGAGTTCTATTGAGACCAAAGGAGAGGAGACTTAAGCGATAGCCAGATCTACACCCCAGATGGGATCCCTACTCCAAACGGTTTAGATTTTAGTTGGGACTTTTTACTAGGGAGATCCATTGTTGTTGGCCAGACATTTTTTCCCATCAACACCATGCGAATTAAAACCCCCTTCCCGGATGACCAGGTTGTACAAGAAGATCGAGAGTGCACCCTTGCGCATTGCATTTGGCCCACCATACCCCCACCAGCATAATCCCATCTGTGACACGTTTTCACATGCTTCACCAACCCCACACATGAGACCAACCAATAGGACCCCCACCCCCAGCAAAAAATTGTCCTCACGCCTCTAGTGAGCAAACACTTTCATGTTTTGGGGTACCCATATTTGTGTTTTGTACAATCCAAACCTCATTATTTTATTCTTTTGGTAAGTGTACAAAGGCCGCAAATGATGCACTTCACCCCTTCTCCCTGATATTTCATCTTTTCCCCCATGGAAGCAGTCCCTCTTTCCCTTGGTCGGAGTATTTCACCCCCACGCACGCACCATCACGACATTCATAGTCGGTTCACACCTGCCCTGGAAGTCCCACTGACTCTAGGGATTTTCCCTTCAGAAATAACTATGACTACCACCAAGCTGCTAAAGTATACTCCGACCTCGGGCCACTGAATCCCCACCCTCTGTTTTCAGTCACCTCTCACTAACATTCCTATGTTACACCCATCACATCCAGGTCCCCGACCCTTGAGGTCAGCGACCCATGGTTCGTTTAAGGCTTCCTTTTTGTCGACTTCAACACCTCTTTTCCAAAAAGGAAGCAGTACCTTGGATTACCTTTCCCCATGAAAAGGGGTATCCTCGGGTGGCACTGTGGGAGACACCATTGTCCATAGATGTCATCAATCCTCCTGACATTTGACTATAGTAGAAGCTTTCATTTCACGATGGTATCGTACCTTACAACCATTGCACTTTGATCAGATTCATCGAAGACCCACGCCTCCACAAACGTCTTTGTCAAACAATGCTTACACGAGAAGGTCTTAGCCCGTACATTGTGCAGCTACATGCCATACCGATTTTACGCATATGGGTACCATATTCCGCCTATTGTCAAAGAGAAATGCCCCTGAGGGTGTCAGCAATCGTCGTCAACAACCGCCAGTGTCACTACCATAGTAGTGACACAGAAAACACATGTATCTGTCAATTTTGTTTAACTAACCATAGCACCACGAGCATGGGACATGCCCGCCTCGTTGAAATTTTGTATATATGTTGTAAATTGTATTTTCTTGCAGGGATCCTTTAGACGTGGTCATTCTTGGAATCGGTGCAGGGTGTTGTCAATTCCAAGATTCACGCAGACCTCTCTCTCTCTCTCTCCGCACGATACATAAAAGAAACTATAATGTATTTCGGCTATATAGTCCTTCCTAGACCTCACACATTAGGGGGCAACTGTTAACACTAGAAAATCGTACAGCAGAAGATGACATTAATTAATGTCAAGCCAAAGGATTTACAGGGCAGGAAGACATTATGGAATCAAGAAAATACTTAAAATCTCTAAGGTTTTGAGAAAATTAGATTTGAACTAGTCTTAAATGCTAAATTACGCACTTAATCCTTCGAGAAGAGTGCCTTCCGCGCGCCTTTTTTCCTGATAAGTGTGCATTCCTGAAAGTGGCACAATGTCGCTTATCGGGACCACACAAAGCAAAGGACAATTACTCCTTATATGAAGCCGCCTAAGGATAGCCACCATCGCCTCCTTAGACACTATGTGATCACACAAAGGAATATTTGGAGCACACAATAGAATCATACCTCTCCCTTGTGTCACCATTCACCATGTACCAAGGGAGGGAAGGACGATTTGAAATCCCCTATATAAAGCCACCAAGAGATGAAGAATGGGTGATCACATTTTTATGCTGGCCAGAATTGCCCAAGAAATACCAGTAGTGTGTGACCCAGAGCTAGAGATGGAGGGGACTTGATTATTGGCCACCCAACAATCCTAGTCCATCACAGCGGAGAGAGAGGGAGATTGCATCAGAGGCAGAACTTGGAAAAACAACATCCTTACATCGGGACCTAGAACCATTGTCTAGGGGCCCTTTGGCAAGTGGGTAAAATTTCTTCTCCATATCAAACGTTTAATAACAAGAGGCCTTGAGCCATTATTTGCATTATTATCGTTTTGAATCTCTTCAATAGCTTCTGTACATTTTTGTTTTAGTTTTAGATTACTTTGAACATATATTCGCATATTTTTTCCTCTAGATTATATGCTTTGGAGCTCCACCACTTTCTTCCTGTTACCAATAGTTTATAGGGGTAGACCACACCCCTTAAACTGGTGCGATTTCGTACACCCATGCGTCAAATCCACCACAACACCAATGATATTGTTAAGGGTAATTTTAATCTTGGACCCATCTTCCACAACCCACCAAACATGAGACATGAGAAAATCGAATAACATGTACATGCTTTTCTAGATGTAAGAAATCTGGTTCTTCTTTTTTGCCCCATTAGCTATGGAATTCGAGAGTGATTCTTCATACAAGTATTTCTCTTTGATAATATTTGACAAAATCCTTGTTCCGTCCACTACTCTCCATAATTTTCTGATGATAAGATCGTTATTAAAGATGTCCAGGTCCAAAATCCCCCATCGACCATTTTGTATCGGTCTAGCAATGAGCAACCACTGCACCACTTGAATTTTAACTTTCATCTCCCTGTTATGTGAGCCTGTCCAAATGAATCTCCCCATGATAGACTGGATGGTTTTAATGGTCCTGAAAGGTAGCAATAAAAGGTGCATCCAATATATATAAATATTTTTCATGACCGATTTGAGCATAATAAACCTTCCTCCCATGGAAATATACTTATGCTTCCAACAATCCAACATCTGCTTGATTTTACTAACCAACCAATCACAATCTTTAATTATGTCACTAGTTTGTTTCAACCAGAAGCCTAAATATGTAAATCCCTTATCAACTTGACTCAAAGTCACCCTCGCCTGAAAAATACTACATACATTCTTCACCATAGAGTCTTCATGGCAGTTATGGATTAAGGTTGATTTTTCCTCTCTTATAAAAGGTCCTCAATCCTCCCCAAAAGACTTGATAATATTTTGATATTTGGCCCAAATGTTAATGCATTTCTTTCTTCCCAACAACAAGTCATCCACAAACATTACATGGGTCACAGAAAGATGTCTAGCAACTTTAATCCCTCTTATGATGCCTTTGATCATTGAGTCCTTATTTTGTGATTGAGATTAATTGATCCCTATTAATGAAAAGTCTATGAGAATAGACATGAGCACATATTTCATTCCGGTTAGCTAGAATGGTTGAGATTTATCTTTTTATATTAATACAATAAAAGTTAATTAGATTAAAGTAAAATATTTATTTTTTTGAAGTTTATGTTTTGATGGCCGCGCAAAAGCAGAAAAAAAATTAAAGTCTTTGTATTGGTTAGTAATTTAAAAATATTTTGTAGTTTTGTTTTGGAAATTAAATTTAAAAATATTTCGGAACATAATGGAGCAAAGCAAAAACAAAGTTAATTGTCCATTGAATTTTCAATGGAAAAGCCCAAAAACAAAGCCAACTGTCCGGTAGATTTTTAAATTATTTCAAAATTGCAATGGGGTTATGCTGAGGTATGTGGCTCTCCTCAACCTATGCAATGACATTAAAGTCAAAAACTTAGAGCTTATAAACGTCCAATCTCGACGGCATTTCGTGGTTAAAAATCTTGAAAGGCATTTGGCTTTTATACTAAAATTGTCTTTTTATTAATGTATATGGAATATTTGAAAATTGTTATTAATAATACTAAAATGTTTATTTTAATATATATTTTTAATGATATATGTGAAATATTCGAAAACTATACTATTAATATCAATGAAAAGGTCTCTTGTTAACAGCGTTGTTAAAGTTAATAACCTTTCTGGGAATTTATCGGACAAAGTATAATTTAGAATACTTTATTTTGTATATTTATACAGAATAAAAACTATATTCGATATATATTTATAAAACGTCAAAATTTTATTTTTTCTTATTTTCTTATTCTCAAATATAATATAACTTATCTTATTTATTAAAAAAATCATATAATAACTTAAAACTTAACGCAGAAAGTTAAATTTGTTTGGATGTAATCACATTTGTTAAAAATTATATAAATATTATAAATATTTAGATACTCCATTTTAATGAAAACAAACTTTTTAAAATTGTATGTATATAAGAAAATGACATGATTTCAAGAAGAGTCTATTTTTTTTTGTTTTGTATACATATTTAAATTTTATAGAAAAGTCAAACTTTTGTTTTGTTTATATGTGCATATATATAACTCGAATGGGCCAAATAATTAAGAGCTTCTTTCTAAGACATGTAACTATATTGAAATAGTATAATTTTAAAATAATTATATTTTTATTTAAATAATTTTAATATATAATAAAAGATTTATTAAATATATTATTGTTTCAATAATTTTAATGTAAAATTAAAAATAATTTATTAAAAAAAATAAAAATAAGTTTTTATAAGTGAAACAATTTCAAAAGCTATATCTCTATTAATAAAGAAAAGAAGGTCTTTCAAGTTCTTCTTTCTAAG
Source organism: Pinus albicaulis (assembly GCA_034641835.2). Taxonomy (NCBI): domain Eukaryota; kingdom Viridiplantae; phylum Streptophyta; class Pinopsida; order Pinales; family Pinaceae; genus Pinus; species Pinus albicaulis. The sequence goes on from CM076570.1 coordinate 856,313,589, forward strand.
ACACGTTACTATATTTGGGTCTTATACACTAATTTGGTGTCTAGCTTTCTTGTAAGACATGTAAAAATATTAAAATAGTATAATTTTAAAATAATTATATTTTTAATATAAAATAATTTTTTTAATAAATATATTATAGTTTAAATAATTTTAATGTAAAATAAAAAATTATTAAATAAAATTAAAATTAAGTTTTGATAAGTGAAGCAATTTCAAAAGCTATATCTCTATTAATAAAGAACATGTCTATTCAAATTTCCTAGATGATTTAGATCTTTATCTAATTTTTACGAGCATGTAATAAACAAGTTACAAGTTTTTTAAATGGGAAACATGGTTATTCCTAGTGAATTTTTCTTGCAATTTGTGAGCCAAATCTATCAAGAGTAAATGATCATTTAAAACATTTACAAAAGTGTGATATGGAAAATATGGAAAATGTCACAACATTTCTCAAATCATGTTATTATTTCACATATCCCTTCAAATTATAGAAAACTCTAACAAATCCAGACTTCAAGTTATAGAAATCTCTAACAAATCCACACTCCCAAATAAAACTCTCTAATTTAAGACTAACATGACATAAAAAAATTTCAATACATAACTCAAAATTGTTTTCAAAATAAATGAAATAAATTGTTTTTGAAAATAAATGAAATAAAATAAATAATTATGTCAATATTATTTTAAATAATAACACAAAAATCAAAGTAATCAAAACCTAATCACATACTTTTCAAACATCTAATCAGACTCTCTAACTCGTAATAATACATAAAAACCAAATAGAGTGTGAAAGCCAGTAAAGCTTGATCATTGTGCCACCTTATAATCAATGGAGATAGAAATGATAGCAAGGCATTGCCTTATTTTTCACCTTGTCTTCATCATAATGAAAGATTACCACCTACATAGGGAACATTCTTGAAGGTGTCCTTGAAGAAGTCGCTACTTCCAACGAGTGAGTGTTGGTTGACGTGTTGTTAAGCTCTTGACTTTCTCTCGAGTAACTGTAACGTAAATCAGGAGTAACTGTCGTTGACGTGGTGTTAAAGACTTGACTGTCTGTTGAGTAACTGTAAAGTAAATCAGGAGTAACTGTCGTTGACGTGGTGTTAAGGTCTTGACTTTCTCTTGAATAACTGGAAGGTAAATTAAGAATAACTGTCTCCTGATATACAAAAGCAGGCGTTGTGGGCGAAGGAATATGGTGTTGCTCACCAGTCAGCATCAACACCACCTGCGACATTGAAGGCCTCAATGTTGCAACTGCTTGAGAGCACAGAAGACCAATTTTAATAATTCTAATCCCTTCTTCCCATGAGTAACTGCCCTCCAATGTGGGATCCTGCATAACTTCTAGTAATCTCTCTGCGTTATACAGTCTCCACGTCTGCTCATTGACCAATGAAAATAAACATAAAACATTAGGTCGCAACAAATCATAATTATATTGACATTTTTAGAAAACTTTTAAAGATGAGATCTACGTGCGTCATACAGCTTTCATAAAAAATACTCCAAGTGTTGAGGCAAACTGTGGTTCTTTCTTCCACTGATAATCTCGAGTAGAAGCACTCCAAAGCTGAATACTTCTGCTTTCTCTGTCAACTGTCCTTTTAAGGTCTCATGCGCAATGTAACCACTGCACAATGTTGCGTACAATCAAATATTCATATCTTAACCCTCTTAAAATTATATGATCTTTTCTCAGAGTTGTAATACTTTCATTTTTCAACACGAAAAATACATTGGTTTATATTATGTACCCGGACAAACAGTATAAGCCAAAAATAAACATTTTCATAACATTACTATTTCTTCCACTTTCGCATCAAGTCTGATCCTGTCTTAATAACCAGGACAAAACATGGACCGGCCCATCTTTAACAGAAAGCAAAATCTTCTCAGACATACACATCATAACTGTAAAACTTAACATTGGTCATCATAGAGTTGTAATACTTTCATATCCTTTAATTTATTAAAGAAAGCTTTGGACATCAACAAATTGAAGTGTAGGGAGAATTCTTACAAAGATCCTGCAGCCCTAGTATTAAGGTGGGTTTCATCTTCTGCAAATGGTTTGGCTAAGGCAAAGTCTGCTATTTTGGGTCGGTATTTATTGTCTAGTAAAATATTGTTTGGTTCGATATCTCTGTGGATGATTCGAATCTCAGAATCCTCGTGAAGATAGGCAAGCCCACGCGCAGTCCCAACTATGATTTCATACCCCTCTCTCCAATTAAGTAAATGACTTTTTGTTGTATCTACAATTATGGAATCACAGACAGTAAAAGAATTAGCTACGAGGACCAATTACAGGATTCAAGCAGAGATTAAGCTGTTAAAGAGCAACAAACCGAATGTAATCTTGTCGAGACTACTGTTGTGGAGGTATTCGTAAACTAGCAGTCTTTCTTGTGCTGAAATCTAGCGATTTGCCTCGTTCAAAAATTCGTTGTCACCTTGCCTTGAACCCATATTCAGCCGTTTAATTGCAACCTCTCTACCATCAGGTAGAACCCCCTGAAGATCAATGAAATTCAAAATTATTTTTATTCTCCACCAGATGCATAAGATGTTTAGACTTTTTGCTATGGACTTATAAAGTGGATGTATATAAATCTGAATAAAACTGCATTTATATGTCTCAACATGTTTACATGTGATTTTATTTTATTTATTTATATGTATCAGCATCTGATTGTATTTTGTTTATTTATTTTTATAGATTACACAGTTGATCTGAATATCTATTGCTGTAATAGTTTTAACAATGGCCTTTTCCCAGTCTATTGCTGTAATAGTTTTTACAATGACCTTTTGCCAGTTTTTGAATAGATCTACGAAATCTACATACACGAATCTGCAAATGTAATTTTGTTTCTAATAATAAAATTAAGCTTTTGGTTTTTCCTTGGAAAAAAAAATGACATGACCTTTAAAGACAATGATCGTAGACCCTTATCTTAAAGACGGATCCAAACCCTCCTTCACCAATTTTGTTTTCTGCTTTAAAATCGGAGGTAGCCTGCCTTAGAGTATCGTATTTGAATATTATTTCGAGATTCGCCATAGGAGGCGACAAGGTAACTTCACCTTCCTCACCTGTCCAAACAATTAGATATGTCTATTTATCTTAATGAAATAGGAGAACAGTTCACCAGATACAAGCTAATAAGGTCCACACTGAATGATTGAGCAATTTTTGGAACCTGTGGTTCGAGAAATCTGTTCCCAACGTTTTGGGCAAAACTGAAATAGGCCTATGACTGCAATTAATCCAATTAATCCAACCGTAGCGGCTACTACGCCCAGAGCTATTGCAAGCACATTACGTTTTTTTTCCTTCTGCCAATTTTCACACGAAGACTCACCATTAAATTGGGCATGTTTAATTTCACCAAAACGTACAAAACTAGTTTATTCTTATCATTGTAATTAGATATGTGAAGGATGATACCGGATGATGCAGCTAGTGGCGAGGGGATAGGAGTATGAGGACCATCTGCACACGAAGTGTGAGCCTAAAACTAGGGCGCATGTTTAATTTCACCAAAATGTACAAAACCAGTCTACGAGGCGGAACATACCGTGTGATGTAGGCGGCGGCGAGGGAGTGAGAGAATAGAAAAACGGATAAATCTCGTAACGTAAATGGCACTGGGCAGCCCATAGCATAGACACGTGCTCCATTTGATCCGGGTGGCCATCCCAATGTAAGTACAGTAGGTGTTAGATTTGTCCCAGCGACAGATAAGCAAGAGCTGCAGCTCGTTTGGGACAGATCTCTCCAACACTGGGCTAAGCTGTAGATCGAAGGCGAATAGTCCTCTTCGAATTCGAATACTTCTGCAGCAAAAAGGATGCGACTCTGGACGGCTCTTTCGGTAATATTTAAGAGAGCCCCCGAAATGTCAAACCCGTTGATGTCTGATGCAATCAGGCACAGACCACCGAACACGGGAGACTAGAATTATAACTGTAAAAATAATGATCGTCGTAACGTAAGAAGCAGACTTGTAGTTGAAGGAATCCAGAAGTACTGTTTTCACAATTCTGAACCAGACGTGCTTTTATCGTGGATGCGCAGTCTTGGCAGAAAGAGGAATTTAAATCTCCCCTGCACTGGAGAAGCCCATAAACAGAACTGCTGCTGTTTTGCCCCATAACACTAGAGGTATTGAATCCAGTCGCTGCAACGTTGAGCACCAATGATTCCAAAACGTGGTTTAGATGAAGGTGGAAGAGGCTACCATTTGTATACTGCGTATTCCCACAAGCGGACCCATTCAAAACCACAGTCGTATAATCTATCAGAACTTGACCGACTGAGAAGTGCAGACACGTGCATGCTTCTCATTAATTGTTTCATCTTCATTGCCATCGCAGCGCAGGGCAGGACCTCAACGCTCGTCCCTGCTGCTCCTATATTGCTTGCCGTTGCAAAGTTTTTGATGAGTGGAACTGCTCGCATCTTCTCAGGCCTGGCTTGACTTTTTATCATGGTTCTTCTTTTTCCGGGTTGCCTGCTTGACTTTTTATGATTATTTGTTCATTTTAATTAAATTTTTAGTTTAGTAAAACATTTACAACACTGATTCAAATTGAAAATTATTAATATGAAATAACAAAATTGTTATATATAAAAGAATTGAAAGTTACTAATATTAAATAATAAAATTAATATATAATAAAAAATAATTCTGAGTTGTTTTAGTAGCTACTATTGATATTGATATGATATTAGTTCACATTAAAGGAGGTTGTGGTTCACATTATATTTGAAGCATTGCTTGCATTTTTTCACTAGTTTGAAGTTTGTTAACATTATATTTGACAGATTGCATGCACTTTTTTTATTTTATGGATTATGGTATGGAGTCATACAAAGTTAAATATAATTTGAATATTGCAAGTGGCATAGTGAGATATAAAAAAATTCAATAAGAGAATTTTGACACCAAAGAGAAAAAAGGACTATTCTACCTAAAAGTCTAACTAACATTTTCCTCACTCCAAGGGTAGCTTTTGAGACTCACTAAAAAAGTGATTGTTCTAGCTAAGAGATCAACCAACATTTCCTTCTTCTCCAAAAAGAGTAGTGGGCACCCATCACAGATGCTTAGAGATTTTGCTCTATAAATATTATGACTCAATGACTTTTTACTCACAACACTAATAATGTCTTTTGTCTTCTCATATTTCTCTATGTCCAACTTATTTTTATATGTTTAAACTAGGTGTTAACAATTTAAACACTTTGAATTTATGTCACTCTTGTGATTTACCTTCAAACATAGAATATATATATATATATATATATATATATATATATATATATATATATATAATTTTCATTTGACTTAATACAAAATTCCTAAATTCAAAAAAAAAAACAGACAGGTTGTTGGAAGATGAATCACACTGATTAGTTCTAAACGAGTCATCAACAATACATGATCATATGTGATTATGACAAAAAACAATTTTTAAAATTAAAAATTTCTTTAGTTAAAATTCAATTTTAATAATAAATTAATATTACAATTTAAATAGTTATAAATAAACATTAAAACACCTACTCACTATAGAATTCAATATATTAATTAAATAAAATTAATATATAAATAAGTTACCTAAAAAATTAAATTCCAAAATATAATATCTAAAATTAATATAATAATTTAGATAATAATTCAATAAAAACCTACTCACAATAAAACTCAATATAATAATCAAATATAATTAATATAATTATTTAATAATAATTTAATAAAAAAATATTACTATTTCATTCAAATTATAATTATTATAAATTATTATAATTATTAGTATAAAAAATTTAAATATACACCTCTTCATTCATTTTTTCATTGGGAGCCGTAATTTTTATCTCTATACTACAAAACCTTCAGATTCAAATTCAAAACCTAGGCATCGTGATTAAATATGAAAATTTTTAAAGCTTTACCTATTAGATTTCGGGAACGCGTGGAATGGCTAACAAAAACTTACATTGTCAGCATTATAATCTAGTACTAAAAAAAGAACGTTGGAGGAATGGTAAATGAGAAGTTTGGTCCGAATAACGAGTATGATTCATATCATTGTTAGTGGGATTGGGATTGTTAGACGAATGGTAAATGAAAAGATTGGGTGAGATGTGCGAGAAGAATGAGTATGATTGACATCATTTTTATTGGGATTGGGATTGATATTATTGTTAGGGTATTTGATTTAGCGAATAATAAATGGATAGTTGGTTTTTAAGAAAGATTTAGTTTCTGTTCATCTCTCCATGATATTAAATATCTATTTTTTTTATCTTTTAGATCTAATGTCCAATAGCTTTTCTCTAAACTTAGCACCTTCACTCCTGACCCCTTTCACCTTTTTTAATATATTGTCTAATTACATCTTTTAATAACCTCATCTTGATGTCTAATATTCATTTCTATTTAATTATAATTTAATTTAATTTTTACTTAATATTTTAATATTATTTTAATATCATTTTTTTAAATAAAATATCTAATTTTAACAATTATTTAACTTGACCCAAACTTCTTTTATTAATTTTAATTCTAATTTAACTTTGCATCTCTAATATTTTAATTCTCTTTGTTTTTTATACTAATTTAACATTTAATAGCAATATTTCATATTAACACTAATTCAATTTGACCAATATTCAATATTTACTTCTGTTACTTTAATTTTTATTTTAATTATTTTCTATTCTTTTTATACTTAATTTTATTTGTAATAATTAAAAATAGACATATTTTATTTTTTCTTCATAAAGGTTATATTCATTATATGTGTTCTTTTCTCCATTCTATATAGTTTGATAGGTGAAGTGTTCTGAATCAGCTCAACTAAATGACATAGCGTACTCTAAATGTTTTCAACATTAATTATTTCATTTTTAGTTAAGACAATATAAAATAAATAAATAAATAAAATTAATTTGTATTACTAATTAAAATGGTAAAGGTTGACAATTTATTAATTAAAAAACTGTATAATTTGTAAACTTGGTTTAAGTTAATGTTTTCCTTTAATAACTAGTTGTTAAAAAAAATAACAAGATCGTTATTTTCAATATATAAACATGTTATGAAAATATTGTGTACCACAAAATTTTTTAAAATGAGTTATAACGTAGAAAACATAATTTAATTTATGAAATTTTTGTATAGTTAAATATTAGATTTTTTTTTTAATAATATAATGAATATGTTTGTGTTAATATGTTAATGATGAATTATTTGTAAAATAAACTTGTATAATTGTAGATATCATTTAAGGGGCATCCAAAAGTTTGGTATAATTTAGGTGATAGAATTCCATTTATGGAAAAATCATGCAACATTTCAACATTGTAGTTGGCCCCCACTTAGGCTCAAAGTAGTTGTAAAACTAAAAAATAATTATTTCTTATATACATCCATTTAATTTATATCTTAAAAAAATTTAAAAAGCTGATGAAGCCCTAAAACTGATTCAGAGTTCTTGTCAAAATCATTTGTATACATAGCTCTATGAATGTGTGTTTCATGGTGATGAATATCTCTATCATATTCAAAAATATCATCAAAATTAAGATATTAATAGAGAGAATGAAAAATTATTTTATTGTTATTTATGTAGTTGCAACAAACTCGTTTATCAATTTGAAGCTAAAAATAAAGAAACCAACTCATCCAACATGTGGAGGAAAAGAGCTATTTTTATCAATTTGTTTATAACTCATATGAATAGACAAATGTGTGTGTGTGTTATTATTTCACAAAATAAAATAATGTAAAACTCTCTCAACCAGACATGTTTCAAAATGGAATATTTATCCCTAAAACATCCTTTAGGAGTAGAGGACTTGTTTTTTTCTTTTGAGTATATTCAACAACTATACACCCATCCCCTTAGTGAAAAGCTATCTAATAGCACTTGCAATACCAGTTAAAGATGAAAGGCCCCACAAAGAGAGAATATGTCATGGTTGTACGCCTTTTCCATGGTGCATGAGGCCCAAAATGTTAATTTTCCTATTTAAGGCATTTATTTTTTGTTTTTTGACCATGGTCTAGGACCCTACACCCATCACTATTTCCAATCAATTAAATTGTAGCCATATTTCACTTAGAGACTAAAGATCTCATAGAAAGGTATTATGCAGTATTTCAATGCATGTCATGATGGTTGAGTTTGAGAACATTTTTTCCATACCCAAGGCCCTTTTAACCCTTCCATGAACATATTCAAGACTCAAAGGGCCATATGTCTTACTAAAAACATCATAATATCCTCTAGTAAAGAAATCATAGTCAAATGATCCCCACAGGGAATGTTTTATGGACTGTCTTTGTTTTTCATGGTGTTTAGGGCTATGTAGAATCATTTAGGGCTCAAGCGCCTTGTTGTTATCCCTTGACCTTGATTAGGCCTTTAGGCCCATTCTTGGCTCACAACTAACCTAATCATGGCACGTATAGCACCATTTGAGGAAAATTATAACCTATAAAGATCAAGTTTAGTGGTTGGAGGTCTCCTCCATGGTTCTTGAGACTAAGAAGCAAGATCTAGCATTGGAGGCCCTTGGTCCCTCAATTGACTATGGCCAAGAAATTAGATGGGTCCATGATGTTCAAGAGTTTGTAATGACACCCATGTTAAACTCATATGCCAAAGAATCCTCAGAGAGAGTTGTTGTCATAATTTTCTGGTGATGCGTATAGGTTTAGCTCTAGAGCTTTAACTAGGGATTAAGGTTGTTCTCTCCTAAGTAAGAGTTTTTATATGCATCTAAGTACATTTCTCACACAAAAAACACATTCATTGTTAGGGAGAATTTTAAGGTCCATACTTACCTTAAGTGTAAAAACATTGGTAAATTTTATTAATTCTTCAAATGACAACCATAAAATATATTTTTATAAAATTATTAATATTTCTAACGATTCCATATGGTTTCTAGTAAAATTTGGCTATTTCTAGAATAAAATACATTTCTCATTCAAAATTTGTCTGAATCATTGAAAGAAAATGTAAAATTACACACACACACATATTAGAAAAGTATGTGAAATTAAACCATTTAAAAAATACATCCCATAAAATTTCCTTGTTCATGGCCTTTGTATCCAACCTTGAGCGGAAAGGCTCACCACGGAGATCCTTTGTTGGTTTAAAGACTCATTTAATGGTTTTAAGCTCAAGAATTTTTAATAAAATTGTAAGCCATTTATTTTCATTCTTTAATGATTGCCAAGCCCTTAGAATTCATCCATACTCTTGTGTGGTGGATTGAGGATATGTTTACAATGTTTATTCTTGAGAAGCTATGTTTATGGCTTAAGGTTATCATTTCCTTCGCCCAAATATTTTCAAAGGATTGGGTTGGTGTTTCCTTAGAATCACCATGGTAAAGGCCTTGAGACGCAATTGCAATGTAATAAACATCTTAATGTCAGCCTTACCCTAATCCTAGGCAAAATACCCTCCTAGAAATAGGTTATGTAATTTATTAGGTATTATTCATGTTACTTTATCTTAATAAGGTTAAATTAGGGCTTGAATCCATTGTCCCCCCTTTAGCATTGTTAAACACCAAGACCAATTTTAAGTGAAATAAATCTACTCATACACTTGTATCCCACTTAAAGGCTTATAGAAAACCCTTACAAGGGCCTCATGCGTTGGTATAAGGACTTGCTCAAGTCTTTTGAGTCCAAGAAGATTTGAGAATATCCCATGGTGTTCGTTTTCCATATTTTATGATTTGTAAAATATTGTGGATATTCAACTTAGACATTTCATCGCAATAGATTTTATAAAATTTTACTCGTATCTTTTTATGTAGTGTTTTACTTTAAATTATAAATTTAATATTACTATCATAGCATGCAAAGATTAAAATTAAGAGGAATCAAAATGAAAGAAACTATGAAAATGGCATTTTATCCACAAAATGAACACAAGATGGATGTTGGGTAGCTTAATTATTCATTAAATCATCAATCTAGGGCTTGTGAACTTGCGAAGTATAATTGCGCTATATATTCTAGGCTATGAACTTTTAATTAAAGGAAACAATTTTAATTGCAAGATGAAAATTAAACCTATTTATGAGAAGATCTTAGTAATCATATGCACATGTTCTCTCTTAGATGCCTAAATTCAAGACTTGGTAATTAAATGAATTCAATGCCAACCATGTTAATGTGAAAACTTCAAAATCTATTCTATGTGACAAGGAAATAAAACCTTATTTTATTTAATTTTAAAAGACAAATTTACTCTACTTATTTTTTGAAAGGAAACTTAATCTACTTGACTTCAAAAAGAAACCTATTCTATGAAACCATGAAGAAATAATCTATGAGTCTATTCTATGAAACTTTAAAAGAAAATGTAATTTATGTGACTTGAAAGGAAATATAAGTTATCAATTCATGACAGTAAAGTTGATCTAAAAGCTACAATAATTTGAAATTAAAAATTGTTCTAAAGTATAATAAAGAGAGAGCAATGAAATAATAACAGAAGCTTCAAAATATTAATGGTGTGCAAACTATAAAATAGAGCCAATCATAACCTATCACACATAAATCTGAGAATATACTTAAAAGAAAATTCATATTTTGGTGTTTTTGGATTATTATCAAGTGCTTGCCCTCTAATGAAACAAAGGTAAATAAATGAAATCCTAATTTAAAATACTGAGAACTAAAGTGAAACATATAATTGAACTAAATGGAAATAACTGAATGAAGTGAAAATTAATATAATTTAGAGCATAAGAAATTAAAACAAAATAATGAAATACAACTATACTATATTTCACACATTCTCATCGGGCCCTTCTAGTGAGTGCAAGATGTTAAAAAGTCAATTCACAAGTCCCTTAATTTCCAACACAATAAAAAATATGCCATGAAGAGAGCTTGTATTACTTGAAGTGTGAAAATAAAGTTTAGAATAGAAAAATATAATAAAAATAATGTTGAACTTAATTGCATTGTTTTCTCTTTCAAAACGAATAATTTTTCTAATGGTTTCATGATTATCAAATTAAGGAATTAGTGCCTAAAATAAAAAACTAAATTTGAGATCTCAGTTTTTAGATCAAAATAGCACTTTCACTCTCATTATTTGTTGTTGGAGTGAATCATGAAAAGGAATTTACTGGCACATCATCAATTTAAATTCAGGACTTCAAATCATTCTTTCTTGTTATGCCACACTTTCTTGATTGTAGAGTTGGACTCTTGATATTATACGTGAACCAAGCATTCCATAACCATGTTGAATGCAAGTTTAACCAATGAGCTATGCTTATTCTTTGAGCTTCCATCGATGACCAGTAGGTGTATTTCCATGTATGTGACATTTGGCAATTGCACATGTGCTTTGGTAGTCTTCTATAACATGCTAACCTATAAAACTAAGGATTTGGTTGTAGAAATCAAATTTAGATGCAAAAAATTTCATGATTATGTAGTTATAACATAGTTTAAACCAATTTCATAGAGAACATATATTTTTATCTATTGATGGGTGATTATCTTTTCATGGTAACTTTCATGACCTATATGACCTTTAATTCATAAACAAGGTGGAGTGAAGTGAAAATGTGTATCAAAATGGGTGGAAAAAGGAAATTTTGATTGTGAGAAGGAGGAAATTTTGGACGTTCAACATTCCCACATGTTGAAGGTGTTGCATGTCCTCATGCATAAAATTTCAAAACTTGTAGGTGTGTCTTTTAACGAACTACCCCCGATGCCTGGATCAAAACATGTAGACTGATCTATGTTATTTTTTTATTTAAATTCAATTACCATTGTGGTTTTCTTATTAAGATCCTTCCTCGTAATCCTGTAACTATTGTTTCATAACGTTATTTTTTGCTTTGATTTTTTTATTCTTCTTATACTAGTAATACATCATGAGTAGCACAATATCATTCTGAGCTTTTATTACTTCATTCTCATCATTTATGTACTTATTCAACAATTCTAATTCATAAAACTCCTGCTTCAAAGCTCTAATTATTTCTTGATATTTAGGAGAAGGAATATTGAACTCTTTCTCAGGCGGATCAGACATAGAAGTATCATCATGTAAGATATCATCATGAAATTTAGGTACCAGGGGTGATTAGTGATGTTTGTATTGAACTACATCCTCTACTTACAAATCTACCCTTACAATCTCGTTCTCTATAAATGCATCCTAAATGACTCTAACATGATTTTGGTTTTCAATCTCCTATGGTTATCAATTATTGAAGATATTTCCGGATTATCCACAGTATTAAAGAAAATTTGTTGACAGTTTGAATCCCAATGGGGATCCATCTTCAGGACTTTAATATGAATTAATTATGCATCTAAAGAATGAATTCAACTATTATGAAATCTAGTTGTGACAACTCTTTTTCAGAGAGAACCTCACAATCATGATGTGCAGATTCTTACCTCTTTTCTTATTTTTGGAAAAATACTAAGAGGGGGGGGGGGGGTGAATCAGTATTTAGATCTGACTAAAAAATTATGCAATTAATTCTTTACTTAGATTATTGCATCATTTATCTATCAGAAGTTTAATAAGCATTAAGCATGTGCAGTAATAACAGAATAAGCCATCAAACATAAGCAACACACATGAACACCAGTGTTTAAGGTGGAAACCCAATTTGGGAGAAAACCACCGCTGCTGTCATCTCTCTCTTCAATATTTATTATACAGAAAACTTCTTACAATTTGTGTGCTGGCGTAGACTTATACCAGCACGCAGGCACCCACCTGCAGAAGGCTACAACCTTTTCTCGTTCTCTAGTCACTACTGGAAGGGAGCTCCAACCCCTTGATTTTGACACTAGCTTGTACTGACAGAAAGCTTCCACTTTCATGCGGAAGACTTCAGCCTCAGATCCAACAAATTTCTTCAATTTCTTCATCAGACTTACATCGGGTCTTCATTGTTTCTTTGCAAATCTTCCTAGAAATTCATCATTTCTAGATCTAGAGATCTTTCACCTTTATCAACTCCATAGGTGCATCATAAATTCAGCTTTATGAGAGTTCAATCCTGCAAATATCTCTTAAAGAGATTTATTCATTAGCAACCCCTCTGCACACACACCTCATACTATAGTCCTCTTCTCCTTATATCGTTTTATCCTTTATTAATACCATGAGTCAAAACCACCCAACTGCTGATGGTATTCCTGGACGGGATCAATAGATAATCTAGCGGGGTCCAAACAATTTCTCATTGATCTATTTTATTGGTTTTGGCAATTAGATAATTAATCTAAGGCTTATTAATATCTCAATCTGAGATTGAGATATTAATCCAACTTTCTTCTTTAGTAAAGACCTTCCTAAGGCATACAAAAATGCTCTTTTAATATCAACCCACGTATTTAAAAAAATAATCCAAATTGGAACCCCAACCTACGTTCTTCCATATACACTAATGCATATTCATAACACAAATCGACCCAAAGGTAATTTTTTATCTTCGCCGTGTAATGTTATAGCCAAGGTTAATAAAAATTTGACTCCGGGCCCCACGTATATGATCAATAGTCCAATCAAATTCCCGCGTCGTACTTTGGTTAACCTTCACGCATTTTCTTCATACGACCGCCATCCAATGGCTTCCCTCTAGATCGACGGCACTCATTAATATCGCGCAACCTCCTTGGTCGATCGTTAATGTACGATGGCGCGCAGTGATGGCGGTTTTGGAACTTCGCCCGACGCCACGTGTCGACTATTCTATGGAATCGCTCCCGATTCTCAAATACCACTTTTGCTACAAAGGTGGTGCGATAAAAACCACTTCCAACCTTAAACCGCGTTCACTGTTCATTCGCAAGGTTCCGCCCCTCTACTCCAGGTTCCTTCTGCATACTTTCGCCAACCCGTTTCTTCGCGTTATTAGGTCATACAACCACAATACTGTTATACAGCTCCGATGAAATCCTTACAAACTGTTCGACTCGGTTCTCTGCGTGCATTCGATCCATCATTCGGAACATAGATAAGCACCTTACTCCATAATACAGAGGGCTATCACGCGATGGTTTATTATCTACCAGTCAGGATACATAGTCGACCGTCTTGAAATTGGTACCTCTAACTGTATACAAAGCACCATCATACCCAACACCGGGTTATCCTTTGTCAGAGAGTTGCCATCAAGGAAAATCAATTCAATATAATAGGATACCAAAAACATATTTCCAGCAATCTCCCCCTTTGGACTTGATGGCAACCATGACCATAAATACATTCAGCAATATTCTCCCCCTTTGACATCAAGGGAAAAGGATAAATCAGGGTCCTTTGTACTGACAATACCATGCTCCCCCTGAGATCATGTTGCATATTTAATAATATTTAATGAAATAAAAAAAATGATTTATACACTCAAGATCACAGATTCTCAAGTATGAGATCAGACTTCAACAATGCATCCTTTCCCTATGACCAATGCTCCCCCTTAGCCTGTGCATCCTGAATACTTTCAACGGGAGCGTATCCAATTTAATCTTCTGAATTTAAGCAGATTTGATCTTTTGCATGGCTGAGACTACTCCCAGCTTTTGTCTGAGATATTCAAACGCTTCCCTGGGGAAAGGTTTGGTAAATATATCAGCCACTTATTCTTTGGAGGGAACATACTCTAACTTCGCCTTTTGTTCAAGCACTTGTTCTCGTAAGAAGTGATACTTGATGGGAATGTGCTTGGTCTTGGAATGCATAACAAGATTTTTTGAAATACTGATGGCACTTGTATTATCACACATAATGGAGATAGGGGGTGAACATTTGATTTGAATGTCTTGTAAGGTTTTCATCATCCAAAGAATTTGAGTGCAACATGATGCAGCAGCCACATATTCTGCTTCTGCTGTAGATAAGGCAATAGAGCTTTGCTTCTTGCTGAACCAAGATACTAACCGGGGCTCCATATAGAATGCACCACCACTGGTTCTTTTCCGATCATCAAAATTTCCAGCCCAATCTGCATCAGTGTAAGCATGAAAAGTAAGATCAACATTCTTTGGATACCATAGTCCAAAGTCTTGAGTTCCTTGTAGATATTTGAATATTCTTTTCACAGCCTGAAGGTGAGACTCTTTTGGATTAGCTTGGAATTGTCCAACAATCCCAAATGCATCCATAATGTCTGGTCTTGTCCCAGTGAGATAAAGTAGACTTCCTATCATAGATCTGTATTCTGGTTGATTCACCGTGGGAGAATCATCGTTAGAACTAAGATTACATCCGGTTATCATTGGTGTACTTACAGGTTTGCAATCTTCCATGCCATACTTCTTCAAGATTTGCTTAAGATATTTTGCTTGTGATAAGAATATGCCATATGTTGCTTGTTGCACTTGCAAGCCAAGAAATAATGTCAGTTCCCCAAGTAAAGAAATTTCAAATTCTTGCTGCATATCAGAAGCAAATTTATGACTCATAGACTCTTCATTACTTCCAAAAATGATATCATCAACATATACAACCACAATCAATAGTTTATTATTTTCAGTTTTTGTGTATAAGTTGCTATCAGCAGACCCCTTAGAAAATACTTGTTGATGAAGATATTTGTCAAGACGATAGTACCATGCCGTTGGAGCTTGTTTGAGAGCATATAGAGCCTTTTAAAGTCTACAAATAAGTTTTTCATCATTTCCCAAAATGAATCCTTCTGGTTTCTCTATATAAACTTCTTCTTCTAGATCACCATTGAGAAAAGCAGATTTAACATCCATTTGATAAACTTTGATTTGTTGGAAGCTTGAAAAAGCAAGAAACATTCTTATGGCTTCAAGTCTAGCTATATGGGAAAAAGTTTCTTCAAAGTCTATACCTTCTTGTTGAGCATACCCCTTTCAAACAAGTCTAGCTTTATTTCTTATAACATCCCCATTCTCATTTAACTTATTTTTGAATATCCATTTAGTTCCAATGACATTTTTGTCATGAGGTCTTGGTACTAATTCCCAAGTGTGATTCTTTTCAATTTGATCAAGCTCTTCATTCATGGCTTGAATCCAACATTCATCTTTGCTGGATTGATTGACATTTTGTGGTTCAATAGTGGATAGAAATGCCAGATAGCTAGAAGATCCCACAAGAGTTCTTCTTGTTTGTACACCTGATCCCTTTTATCCCAAAATTTGAGATTCTAGATGATTCTTTTGAACATATCTGGATGGAGCTTTTTCAGATAAATCATCTTCGAGTTCTTCATTGGGTTCACTGTCTATATCATTCCTATTTGATGTAGAGGGGTATATGTCATCATCATCTTCATTTTTTGTTTATTTTTATTCTTTTGGAGCTGTAGGAGACTCATCAATAACAACATCAATACATTCAACAATCTTCCGAAGTCTTTTATTGTAACATTTATATGCCCTACTCCTAGAGGAGTAACCACGAAATATTCCTTCATCTGCTCTGGGTTCAAACTTGCCAAGTTTTTCATCACTATTTTTGATAAAGCATTTTCTCCCAAAGACTCTAAAGTGCTTCACAGTGGGGGAATTACCATACCATAATTCATATGGAGTTTTATCACTATTTACACGAACATGTGCCTTGTTAAGAATATTTACTGCTGTATGTGTTGCTTCCCCCAAAATGTGTCAGGGGTTTCGGAATCATCAAGCATAGCTCTAGCCATTTGTTGAATTGTTCTATTCATTCTTTCTGCTATGCCATTTTTTTGTTGAGTGCCAGCTACAAAAAATTGTCTTTTTATGCCATGTTGCTCACAAAATTCAAGGAATTCATCTGATGTATATTCTCCTCCTCGATCAGATCTAAGACACTTGATTTTTAGATCTAATTCATTTTCAACCAGTGCTTTGAAAATCTGAAATTTCTCAAATTTTCTTCATCTTTGTGTTTAATCAACCCAATCCAACACATTCTAGAGAAATCATCAATAAATAAGATATAGTATTGTTCACCACGTCGTGACTTTTTCTTCACAGGTCCACATATGTCAGTATGAATGAGTTCAAGAGGCTTACTTGATGAACCTTCCTTGGCATTATATTGCACTCTGGTTTTCTTACCGAATTGGCAAGATTTGCATATGATACTTTCAGGTGGTGTAATATTGGGAAGATCACGAACAACTTTAAGTCTGCTTGATTTGTTGATTTGAGAGAAGCTTAGATGCCCCAACCTTCTATGCCATAGCTATTTTTCTGAGATTTACTCATGTAACATTGTTCTTTGCAGTTCTTTAATACATACAGGTTGCTTGGAGTTCTATTTCCTTTTATAATTGTTTTACCTGTATCAAGATCTCGTACCACACATTATTTTGAACTAAAGACAACTTCAGTTCCTTGATCACACATTTGACTTACACTTAACAGGTTATGCTTTAATCCATCCACATACATGACATTATTAGCTTTCACCTTTTCTTTTAGAAAAACAGATCCTTTTCCCTTAATGACAGCAGGAGTATCATTTCCAAATGTAACATTCTTTTCCTTTTCTAGAGCACTATATGCAAGAAGTTTGTTTTTGTCACTTGTCATGTGTTTTGAGCATCCACTATCAATGTACAATTGATTTTCTTCTCCTTCTGCAAATAAAGCTATGCCACAATTTTCAACCTGTAATTCCTTATTTTTCTATACTTTGGAGCTTGAAGGAAGATGCTCTTTTGGCTGGACTTTGCTCCTGCATTCAGATTCTTCATGGCCAAAGTTATTCCAATAAGCACATTCAACTTCATTTTGAAGAGGAGAAAATTTGTTATATGTATTCTTCTTTGTTCCAATATCAATCCTTTTCTTTCTTGCTTCTCTTGTCATGATGGTTTTATATGCAACACATTGAACAGCTTTATGACCAAAATTGTGACATGAAAAACATTGTCCATTGAAGAATAAATTTCTGCGATCATGAAACCTTCTACTTGAATTTACCTGTTGATTGATGTTTCTTTGAAAGGTACTCTTGTTAGTGTTCTTTGAATTGAGATGGTCATGCTTTATCTGTAAAGATTCTCTCTTTCCTTGCTGAGGGGCAAAATGTTGTGTACTGGTTGTAGCTGCTTTTAGATAATTTGGTGCTGAAGCCTAAGAAGATTCTCCGATATATCCAAGACCTGTCTTTAGAAGAGGAGAACATTGTATCTTGATAATCTCATCTAAGGTTTCAGATCCTTTAACAAATATAAGATTCAAAGTCTTTACTTTCTCAATTTCTTTTCTTAGACTTACTATTTCACATTCTAATTTCTCATTATGTTTCTCCTTTTCTTGAAGCTGGTTTTTTAGTGTCTCTATGGTTATTTTATTTTCTTCTAAGCATATTTTGAATTGATTTATTTCATCAAGAAAATCATTGTCCTCTAATGCATCCATAAAAGTATCCTTTTCTTCTCTAGACTCCTTTTCAAATGCCATGAGAAGTCTAAGATCTTGTTCACATTCTTCCTCACTGTCTGATAACCCATCACTGTCTTCATGAGTATAGTATCTTTTTCTAGTGCTAAACCGATTCTTATTCATTCTTGCTACTTCCTTTCCTTTTTCATGTGTTTCTTTGTGAGGACACTTAGCATCATAATGACCAACTCTTCCACAAGAAAAACATTTGAAAGGAAGCTTACCTCTGAACCATCCTGTACCAAGTTGGAGTTTCTTTACAAAATTTACCTCATCTTCTTCTGAGATATATCCTGATCCTTCTATCTCTTGTACTTATTTCCATTTTTTAGAAGCTCTAAATATGGCTTCTTTGACTTCATATGGACCTCCTCTTCTCATTTCAGATGTAGTTAGTATGCCATGAAGTTGCACCACAGTAAGATTTTGAAGATCCTACTTTTCTTCAAGAGAAGAAACTTTTGACTCATTTTTTTTCGTTAGTGATCTTAAAACTTTCTCAACCAAAGTAGATTCGGTTATTGTTTCTCCCAGATTTATCATACGATTTACAATATCATCAAGTCGTAAAAATAAATTAGCAATTCTCTCCTCATTATGCATTTTTAGGTTCTCATATTGAATTCTGAGAGTTTAGAGTTTAGCACTTTTTACCTTTGCATCACCTTCATAGCTTAGAATGATTTTGTCCCATATTTCCTTTGCTGTATTCAGCTGCATGACTTTGACAAATTCTGATTCAGTTAGACTTCCCAATAGAGCATTAACCGC
This sequence comes from Pinus albicaulis, assembly GCA_034641835.2. Lineage (NCBI taxonomy): Eukaryota > Viridiplantae > Streptophyta > Pinopsida > Pinales > Pinaceae > Pinus > Pinus albicaulis. The sequence goes on from CM076570.1 coordinate 856,332,818, forward strand.
CTTTGCATTTGTTTCATAATTCTTTCTTTCCGTTGGATCTGTTGGTACTGCGGCTGGATATTGATATCCTCCTTCAACAATAGCCCATACGTCTGCACCCAGAGACTGAAGATAAGATCTCATCCTTTTTTTCCAGAAGATTAAATTGTTTCCGTTGAAGAGCAGAGGCCTGATAGATGCTATTCCATCTTGATTGTTCATCTTGATCGATCTTCCTTCTAGCGGCTAAGCTTTTCAGAAGGACCTTCTCTGATACTAATTGTTGGAAAAATACTGAGAGGGGGGGGTGAATCAGTATTTGGATCTGACTGAAAAATTATGCAATTAATTCTTTACTTAGATTATTGCATCATTTATTTATGAGAAGTTTAATAAGAATTAAGCATGTGTAGTAATAACAGAATAATCCATCACACATAAGAAACACACATGAACACCAGTATTTAAGGTGGAAACCCAATTTGGGAGAAAACCACAGCTGCTGTCGTCTCTGTCTCCAATATTTATTATACAGAAAACTTCTTACAATTTGTGTGCTGGCGCAGACTTATACCAGCACGCAGGCACCCACCTGTAGAAGGCTACAACCTTTTCTCGTTCTCCAGTCACTACTGGAAGGGAGCTCCAACCCCCTGATTTTGACACCAGCTTGTACTGACAGAAAGCTTCCAATTTCATGCAGAAGACTTCAACCCTCAGATCCAACAAATTTCTTCAATTTCTTCATCAGACTTACGTCAGGTCTTCATTGTTTCTTTGCAGATGCTCCTAGAAATTCATCATTTCTAGATCTAGAGATCTTTCACCTTTATCAACTCCATAGGTGCATCATAAATTCAGCTTTATCAGAGTTCAATCATGCAGATATCTCTTAAAGAGATTTATTCATTAGCAACCCCTCTGCGCACACACCTCATACTATAGTCCTCTTCTCCTTATATAGTTTTATCGTTTATTAATACCATGATTCAAAACCACCCAATCGTTGATGGTATTCCTGGACGCGATCAATAGATAATCCAGTGGGGCCCGAACAATTTCTCATTGATCTATTTTCTTAGTTTTGGCAATTAGATAATTAATCTAAGGCTTATTAATATCTCAATCTGAGATTGAGATATTAATCCAAATTTCTTCTTTAGTAAAGACCTTCCTAAGGCATACAAAAATTCTCTTTTAATGTCAACCCACGTATTTAAAAAAATAATCCAAATTGGAACCCCAACCTACATTCTTCCATATACACTAATGCATATTCATAACACGAATTGACCCAAAGGTAATTTTTTATCTTCATCGTATAATGTTATAGCCAAGGTTAATAAACATTTGACTCTGGGCCCCACGTATATGATCAATAGTCCAATCAACTTCCCGCGCCGTACTTTGGTTAACCTTCGCACATTTTCTTCATACGACCTGTTGATCATTTCAGCCCTCATTATGTTTCTCGGCCGATAACCCTCGCTTCAACATGATTAATACCCTCTTATGGTTTAAGAAAACCTTTCTCATGTATCGTTTCCCGCCTTCAGAGTCAAATTTCATTATAAAAAGGCCAAAAAAAAAATGAAAATATTAAAGGCCCAGCCCTTTCGGTCCTAGCCCCTTAGTGGATTGCTCATGTAACCCAGGCGCTAGACCAGGTGCTAGATCAAAAGGAGCTTATCATTTAAATCCATCGAGTCCACTCCAAGCCGTCCGATCAAACACAAATCAACGCACCATAGTGCACTGCCTTTGTGGTCCCCGCGCCCTAAAAACCACCGTTCAAAACCGGCCCGTTTTCCCCGCACTACTTTTGAAGGATGGGCGGTTTCTCTCAAATGGCAGTGATTCAATTTAGGAGGTGCCACGTGTCCCAGGCCACTGTTCCAATACCGCCCCATTTCACGCGTTAACGTTCGATCTCGGACGCACAACGAAATTAACGTGAACCGTCAGATCCTGAGGCCTTCATCCGATGGTGACCACTCTTCGAAGCTGCATGTGTTTTAAACCGAGCCTATAACACCCGTGGCCCACCATCACATCACCACCTGACGCAGTTTAAACCGTTGATCTCGTTTAAGGATCGTGCGGCTCAGATCATTTGTCTGCCCAGCCGTTGACCTGGTCCACCTCCACGTCACAAATTCCATGTCGTCCTTTCCGTATAGTCTTTTGTACGCCCACGTGTCATCTGCTTTCCCCTCCACCATTCACATATTCCGTTTATGTGTCATATTTCAGTGTTCATATTATGTACCTCCGCCTTGTTCATTCATCATCGCTCCACTGTATTTTTCATTGCCACCCTTCATTTCTCTGTCACCCTGCATCTCCTCATCGTTTCACTCAGTCCACATCACCATTCCATGGTCACTTCCACATCCACCACCTTTGTGCCTGGTTTCTTTAACATGTCTGTGGGTTTTGCAGGTTGTAGTGACGCGAAATCGCCATTAATCTCCGCCTCCATTACAGAAATCGAAGACGTACCAGAGGATCAGTTTGCAGAGGTAGAGTTTATGAAGAAAAGCCCTGGGTAGTTGCCGTGACATGGCTCTCATTAAAGAAGCCATGGTAAAAGTTTACCAAAACCCTCCGGAGCAATTTAAAACATAGATTTTCCACAGACGGAGCTATTAATGATACGACAAAGAGTATCCATCAGAGAGCGAGGAATTCAACATCTGGAGCCGAAGATTTTTAATAACAATTCAGCATTTAGAAGGCAAAGAGTACAATTGCATAAAAATCATATCCTCCAGGCTTAACTTCAATAGATTTTTCTCTCAGGAAAGTACAGAGTGTTACATATTTTATTCTTCATATCTTACCCCTGGAGAAATTTTCACCCATAGCATTTTCTTCATGAAGCCGGTAGCAGAGTACATATAGTACAACATGTTCACTCAGCAGTATGGGCACGAATGTTTCCTCCATTTTGTTCAAAATTAGGCAACTTTATGTTTTCATCGACCTCATTTATTAGGGGATTTCAAGTTTCTCCTATAAGACTCCAGAAGAAACACATTGTAAGGGTTCCAAATTTTTATCAGAAAATAGTGCAGTGAAAGGCATTTTTTGTAAACATTTTGTAAAGGCTCTTGTATGAAGGCTCAGAGCCCGTAGGGTCTCAGTGAGGAGGAGTTCTATCTGTATTAGAGGATTTTGGTCTTTGGTATTCTACAGTATGTAATATTCTCTACTGTGTTTAATATAATATTTCATTTTATCCTTCTTCTTGTATCATGTACTGGAATGCGAGTGGCTCACTGATTTTAGGTAAGGATTTATCCTAGTTGATACCCATACTTGGATCAATCAAGTGCTTTAAATATGGCTCAGGCATGATATACTGTTTCATGTTCATTTCATCCATCTTTCTGCTATATTAGTTGCTTTGGGAGGGTGCTTTTAAAATTCCATTGTCATGTATGGATTCCTAGAATGATAAGCCCATATATGGTTCTGTTGTGTATCTGGGTATTAGACCAAAGTTAACTAATATATTCTTATATTTCTTTCACTGCATACACCTTCTGATATTTAATTTCTGTGGCATATTACTTGAATCGGCCCTCTTTACAGTAAATTGTCTCTTAACTGTCTGATGCTTTTGTGTTAGAGCTTTGCACTTTTTCCCTGCAACATTACTTTACCTGTGGCAGTTTTTGTGAGTTTTGGTCCCATTTGAAATCAATTTCCTTGTTTACAAGAGATAGTAGGAGAGCCTTTGGATTGACACCCAAGTTATATTATACGCTCCTTGCTATGATAAGATGTCCTAGGCACTAGTCTATGGCAACTCTAGGCTGTCTCTAGGAGTGACAATTTATGTCGACAAAATATTTCTGGCACCGTTTCCGGGGATCAAAGTTAAGAAAATCATTATCCCTAGGGCTCGACAAATCATATTCACTCTTTAATAAGGTGAGCACAGAGAGTTGAAGAGTTGTATATCTCTCACCTTGGTGACTCCACTCCACTGTTGTTTATTCGATAAATCTATTTGTAGTCCTGGCTCCTCGTAAGCCACACCTGAGGTTCGATACATCACAGTCAAAGACAACTTTATTGTCTGACCTTGAGAAGATTATACATAAAAGAAGTTGGAAAGAAAAGAAATCAGTCCGTGTTGAAATCCCTGAGTTTTCTGTAGAAGATTATCCATCTTCATCTTCTCAAGAAGTTCTAGTATAAAATCTCGACTCCACTGTGGGAGACACAGAATATTATTTAGATAGCCCACCCAAGGGAAGTGCTAGGATTAAAGCTAATCTTCACCCTACCCCTGAAGTTGAATAAGTTAAAGAAGTCACCGAAATAGCTGTTGTTAACCATGAACTGTTCCCATCTACACCTCAAACTACTGTACAGTATATTCCTATCATTATTCATACTCCACTTCCGCCTTCGCCTCTTCCTCCATTTGTACACCAGATTGTTTCACAACCCCCACCTCCTCCAATGGCTAATGTTCCAGCTTTTTTATTAAACAAGTATGCTCCCCTAGCATTACCTCAAGTGCTGAATGATATGCCACAAGATTTTTTGAAGATCCTGCCCAGATTCACTGGGGAAAATGAAATTGATGCTCAGAAACATCTTGAGACCTTCTGCTCTTTTGTAGAGAACTTTAATGTAGAAAATTTGGATGTAGTCTTAAGATTATTTGTGCAATCTCTGGACGGTGAAGCCAGAAAATGGTTCAAAAAATTAGGAAACCATTCCGTAACCACTTGGGACGATATGGAAAATACCTTTCACAGGAAATGGGGAGAAAAGAAAGACCATGGATAGTGTCTTACTGAGTTCAATACACTCAAGAAAAAACATAATGAAGGGGTGTCAGAATTTATCAAGAGATTCAATAAGTTATATCTAAATCTCCCTGCTGATATGAAGCCTCATCAGAATGCTACCAAAGTCGTTTTCATAGCAGCCTTTGACTCAGATTTCGGTTTCTCTCTCAGGGAAAGGAAGCCTGCCACCCTAGATGATGCTCAATCAGATGCTCTTGAGTTGGAAGCAAATTTTTCCTCCACTGGAGAATTAAAAGGGAAAGTTGAACAGGATACCAGAAGAAGGGGTAAAGAGGAAGTATCTACTTCCAATCAGGATAAGGACTCAGATAGAATTGAAGAAATGAACAAAATGATTAAGAATATTTCTAATAAACTATTCAAGCTTGAATTGGAGACCAAGAATGCAGCCTCCAAGAATTTCCATAATGCTCCAAACATGGGTTACAATCCTTAGTACAGGAAGCCACCCCTACAAATATTGCCAAGGGAAGCAAAGGAGCAACAAGATCAAGTTCCACACCCATTATACCTGGAAGGTACAGTAGATGACTCCACTGAAGATGCTGCCTATGAACTACAAGATGCAAATCTTGCTTTCTCTAACAATGATGAAGTTGAATGCCCATTGCATGAAGAAGGAGAAGAGCTCAGAGACACAAAAGATGCAGAAATTGATCACTATTGCAAACAGTGTAATGATTTCATGCAAGCACATTTTAACAGAAAATATGATCTCATATCTTCAAGGAAGAGAACTCAGACTCAAGATCAAGAAGAGGAGCCACTTCAAAAGGAAGTATCAGCTCAAAATGAGTCAACGATGCAGAAAGCCACATACAAAGGTAAGAGTCCTTTGAACAAACCTTTGCAGTCTAATGATCAAATTCCTTCTTCAAAAGTAGTCACTCCTCCTAATGCTGAGTCCGTATCAAAAGAAGTTAAACCTTCAGCTGAAAATAAAGAGTCAAAAGAAGTTGTAATAGAAAATTCCCCTCCTGCTTTCAATTTGCAAAAAGAACTTGAGAAAGTCAAAATCCCAGTCCCTTTGACTGAACTGTTGAAACAACTTGCATATCAATCTCAAGTCACTTCTTTATTGTTCCCTCCTGAAGCACCAATAATTCCAAACAGTCTTAATCTTCAAGAAGAAAGACCCATGGTTGTGTTTGGCCCTCATGTCGAGGAGATAGATCCTTTTACTCCTCCCTTTTATGTGTCTCTAGTGATTCATGACCTGCTGTTGCACAATTGTATGTTAGATTCTGGGGCTTCCCATAATCTTATGCCTCTATTAGTCATGGAACAACTAGGACTACAGATCACACGCCCATACAAATACCTCTATTCATTTGATTCCAAAAGAGTTAAATGTCTAGGGATGATTAAAGATTTAGTGGTCAACCTGGCCCAAATTCCATCAAAAAGTGTAGTAATGGACATTGTGGTGGCTGATATCCCAGCTCGCTTTGGCATGCTGTTGTCAAGGTCTTGGGGAACGAAAATTGGTGGGTCACTCAAACTAGACTTAACATATGCCACTATTCCTGTTTTTGGTGGCCAGGAGAGGAGGTTATACAGAGAAGCCAGATTTGTCAAGATGGCTACAAAAGCTGACAACTCTAAGAACTCACCAATCTATGGTAAGGACGGAGATTTCTCATGCTTAATGCTAGAAGAAGATCAAAAATTTTCGCAGGAACCATCATTCTGCCAGATCAAGACTGAGCAGGGAACCACGAAGCAGGAATCTGGGCTTTACATTTTGATGGAGCCAATTCAAGAGAAGGAAATGGAGCTGGAGTATTATTAATCTCTCCTACAAGAAAATGGATCCTACTGTCTTTTAAATTAGAATATGAAGCTACTAATAATGTAGTTGAATATGAAGCACCGCTATTGGGATTAAAAATAGCCAGGACCATGGGCATACAGTGTTTAAAGGTTCTGGGAGACTCTGAGTTGGTGGTCAGACAAATCAGAAGTTAGTGTCAAACCAAACATCCTCGGCTGAGGGCTTACAGGAATGAAGTGTGGGACATGGTGGAGAATTTCTTCTCAGCATTTAATATCCAGTTCATGCCCCGAGAGAAGAATAGAATGACAGATTCACTTGCTGTGGCTGCTAGTACATTTCGCCCTCCCCAGAACCCTCTTTTAAGATAGGAATTTGAGGTGTGCTACAAGCCATCAATTCCGTACAACATCAAGCACTGGAAGGTATTTGAGGATGATGAACAGATGAAGAGATTTCTGGAGACAGTGGGGGAGTTTTCCAACATGGAGATTGATGATTGTGAAGAAGATGAGGCTGAGAATGTTTCAGAAAATAATTGGGAAGAGAAGATGGCAGGCAGTAAAGTGCTGCAGCTGAAAGGAAATGTCATCCCGAGAGGGTTGGTGCCTCTAGAAAGATTATTTGATAAAAATGATGTCCCTTTCCAGCCTAGTAAAGTGGTAGAGGAAGATCAAGTGGAAGATCTGAATCTGGGTATTGAGGTTGAGCCCAAAATTTTCAAATTATCCAAGAAGGTCCTAGAGGAATATAAGGAAAAATACTTGAAATTATTTCAGTCATACAAAGATGTATTTGCATGGTCCTATCAGGACCTTAACACTTTTGATATTAGTATAATGCAGCATAAAATTCCTCTGAGGGAAGATGCAAAACCTTATAAGCAGAAGCTTAGACAGATAAATCCTCTCCTATTTCCCTCCATTGAAAAAAAAATCAAGAAGCTGCTAAAGGCCAAAATAATTGTGCCATTAAGGTATTCAGAATGGGTATCAAACTTGGTCCCTGTCCGAAAGAAAAATGGAGAAATAAGGCTATGTGTGGATTTCAGGAATTTAAATAGAGCATCTTTAAAAGATAATTATCCACTACCCAAGATGGACCACATCCTGCAAAAAGTGGTTGGAGCCTCTAGAATGTCAATGATGGATGGTTTCTCTGGGTATAACCAGGTGGCTGTACTTCCGGAGGATCAGAAGAAAACTGCTTTCACCACACCATGGGGTACATTCATGTATGCCAGGATGCCTTTTGGACTGATTAATGCAGGGGCCACTTTTCAGAGGGATATGGACATCGCTTTTGTTGGGGAGAAAGATAAATTTCTGGTTGTGTACCTTGATGATATTACAGTGTTTTCAAAAAATGATGCTGAACACATTGAGCATTTACAAAGAACTTTTGAAAAATGCAGAAGGTATGGTCTTTCTCTTAATCCACAAAAATCTTTATTTGCATTAGAGGAAGTCAAACTTTTGGGGCATATTGTAACTAAAGATGGGGTAAGGATAGATCCCAAAAGAGTAGAGGTTATAAATAGCATCCCTCTCCCCAGAAATAAGAAGGAAGTGCAGATATTTTTAGGTCGTATAAATTTTCTGAGAACATTTATTCCTAACTATGCTGAGATAGTTAGGCATATAACAGATATGCTAAAGAATAATAATGAGATGAAATGGTCACAAGAATCACAGGAGGCCTTTTCTAGAATTAAAGCTGCATTTGATGAAGCTCCTGTGCTAGCTGGGCCAGATTATACTAAACCATTTATGATCTTTTCTTTTGCTTCACCTCATACAGTAGCTAGAGTGTTATTACAGAAAAATGAAGATGGATATGAGCAGCCTATTGCCTTCTTCAGTCAGGTTCTTCATGATGCAAAACTGAGGTATAATACATTGGATAAGCAAGCCTATGCCCTGGTGAAATCCCTTAAAGCTTTTTGTGTGTATATTTTGCAGTCTCACATCACTTCATTTGTGCCTACAGCCGCCGTAAAGGATATCCTTGTTCAGGGAGACAATGAAGGAAAAAGGGGCAGGTGGATTGCTAAAATACAGGAGTATGATCTGGATATCCACCCTACCAAGCTGATCAAAGGACACGGGCTCGCAAAAATTCTATCTGAATCAAACTATAAAGCTCTGGGCATAAATTTGTCTATGATTTCAAATGAAGAGTTTGTGAGAGAAAAAGAGCAGCAAGGTCTGGAGATGGCTACTCAGAAAGTACACATGAAGTATCTCACCAGTCCATGGTACAAAGAAATAGTTGAATATATTTTGACACTCAGCTGTCCTCCAATTTGTGATAAAGCAAAATACAGGGCTTTAAGATTGAAATCACAGAAGTACATAGTTGCTATTGGGCAACTATATTGGAGAGATCCTTCTGGAATCCTACTCCTGTGCCTTACAGAGGATGAAGTAGAAAGTATAATGATAGAATTTCATGAAGGAATCTTTGGAGGACACTACAGCTGGAGGGCTACAGCTCATAAAATCCTAAAGGCTGGTTTCGACTGGCCAAAATTATTTGGAGATGTTTTTACTTGGGTCAAAGCATGTGATAAGTGTCATAACTTTGCTGAGAGACATAAATTGGTAGCTCTACCCTTTATTCCAGTTCATGTAGATGAACCATTTCAACAATGGGGAATAGATTTTATAGGTGAGATTTACCCACGCTCAAGTGGACAACATAAATGGATATTGACAGCCACAGATTATTTTACAAAATGGGTGGAAGCCATACCTGCAAGGAATGCTATTGACACTATCATCATAAAGTTCATGGAAGAAAATATTATATCCAAGTTTGGCTGCCCTGCTAGAATAGTGAATGACAATGCACAGGCCTTCAAATCTGCAAAATTTGTGAGTTTCTGTCAACAATATAATATTTCACTAAATCATTCCACAGCCTACTATCCACATGGAAATGGTTTGGTAGAATCTTCCAACAAAACTTTAGTGAGGGCCTTGAAGAAAACTATAAATGAAAATCAGAATAATTGGGATTCCCAATTGAAGTTTGCTCTATGGGCGAATAGAATCACCAGTAAGAGAGAAACCAGGAAATCTCCATATGAATTGGTATATGGACTAGCAGCAGTGTTTCCTATGCAGCTGGCCTTACCCGTGGCACGTTTCATGCAAGACAGTCAGGAGGAACCTGATGATATGGTCAGGAGAATCAATCAGTTGGTGGAATTAGAGGAAACATGGAACCAAGTGAACCAGAGATTAGCTGAACATCAGGAGAAAATGAAACACATATTCGATCAACATGCAAAAGACAGGAAATTGCAGATTGGAGATCTGGTGCTCAAATGGGATGTCCGAAGGGTTGAAAAAGGAAAACATGGTAAGTTTGACCCACTCTGGTTTGGCCCATTCAAAATTGTGGAACAGGGAGGCAATAACACGTTCACATTGGAGAATTTATAGGGTGACTTGTTGGATGCCCCTGTAAATGGCCAATTTCTAAAGTCCTATTTCCAGTTCTGACTTAGGTAGCTAGGCAGCCTGATGTATTATATTTTATATTAGTTTCCTCTTTTGCTTTTGTTTGGATAATATGGGCCTGCTGATGAATTGTGAAGATTAATGCATAAGGGGTTGAGGAACAGAGTTTACATAGATTATGATCAGGAGGTCTGTGCAGTTCTCGACACGTCCAGGGATGAACGTGTCGTCCCCAGATGGAGCCGAATGTTGATCATCTCAGCCCCCATTATGTTTCTTGGCCGATAACCCTCGCTTCAACATGATTAATCCCCTCTCATGGTTTAAGAAAACCTTTCTCATGTATCGTTTCCCGCCTTCAGAGTCAAATTTCATTATAAAAAGGCCAAAAAAAAAATGAAAATATTAAAGGCCCAGCCCTTTCGGTCCTAGCCCCTTTAGTTGATTGCTCATGTAACCCAGGCATTAGACCAGGTGCCAGTTCAAAAGGATCTTATTGTTTAAAGCCATCGAGTCCACTCCAGGCCATTCAATCAAACACAAATCAACGCACCATAGCGCACTGCCTTTGTGGTCCCCGCGCCCTAAAAACCACTGTTCAAAACCAGCCCGTTTTCCCCGCATTGCTTTTGAAGGACGGGCGGTTTCTCTCAAATGGCAGCGATTCCATTCAGCAGGTGCCACGCGTCCCAGGCCACTGTTCCAATACCGCCCCATTTCGCATGTTAACGTTCGATCCCGGCTGCGCAGCGAAATTAACGTGAACCGTCAAATCCTGAGGCCTTCATCCGACGATGACCACTCTTCGAAGTTTCATGTGTTTTAAACCTAGCCTATAACGCCCGTGGCCCACCATCACATCACCGCCCGACGTAGTTTAAACCGTTGATCTCGTTTAAGGATCGTGTGGCTCAGATCATTTGTCTGCCCAGCCGTTGACCTGGTCCACCTCCACGTCACAAATTCCACGTCATCCTTTCCATATAGTCTTTTGTACGCCCACGTGTCATCTGCTTTCCCCTCCACCATTCACATATTCTGTTTATGTGTCATATTTCAGTGTTCATATTATGTACCTCCGCCTCGTTCATTCATTGTCGCTCCACTATATTTTTCATTGCCACCCTTCATTTCTCTGTCACCCTGCATCTCCTCATCGTTTCACTCAGTCCACATCACCATTCCGTGGTCACTGCCACATCCACCACCTTTGTGCCTGGTTTCTTTAACATGTCTGTGGGTTTTGCAGGTTGTAGCGACGCGAAATCGCCATTAATCTCCGCCTCCATTACAGAAATCAAAGACGTACTAGAGGATTAGTTTTCAGAGGTAGAGTTTATGAAGAAAAGCCCCGGTTAGTTTCCGTGACATGGCTCTCATTAAAAAAGCCATGGTAAAAGTCTACCAAAACCCTCCGGAGCAATTTAAAACATATATTTTCCACAGACGGAGCTATTAATGATACAACAAAGAGTATCAGTTAGAGAGCGAGGAATTCAACATCTGGAGCCGAAGATTTTTAATAACAATTCAGCATTCAGAAGGCAAAGAGTACAAGTGCATAAAAATCATATCCTCCAGGCTTAACTTCAATAGATTTTTCTCTCAAGAAAGTACAGAGTGTTACATATTTTATTCTTCATATCTTACCCCTGGAGAAATTTTCACCCATAGCATTTGCTTCATGAAGCTGGTAGCAGAGTACATACAGTACAACATGTTCACTCAGCAGTATGGGCGCGAATGTTTCCTCCATTTTGTTCAAAATTAGGCAACTTTATGTTTTCATCGACCTCATTTATTAGGGGATTTCAAGTTTCTCCTATAAGACTCCAGAAGAAACACATTGTAAGGGTTCCAGATTTTTATCAGAAAATAGTGCAATGAAAGGCATTTTTTGTAAACATTTTGTAAAGGCTCTTGTATGAAGGCTCAAAGCCCGTAGGGTCTCAGTGAGGAGGAGTTCTATCTGTTTTAGAGGATTCTGGTCTTTGGTATTCCACGGTATGTAATCTTCTCTACTGTGTTTAATACAATATTTCATTTTATCCTTCTTCTTGTATCATGTACTGGAATGCGAGTGGCTCAATGATTTTAGGTAAGGATTTATCCTAGTTGATACCCATACTTGGATTAGTCAAGCGCTTTAAATATGGCTCAGGCATGATATACTGTTTCATGTTCATTTCATCCATCTTTCTTCTATATTATTTGCTTTGGGAGGGTGCTTTTAAAACGCCATTGTCATGTATGGATTCTTAGAATGATAAGCCCATATATGGTTCTGTTATGTATCTAGATATCAGACCAAAGTTAGCTAATATCTTCTTATATTTCTTTCATTGCATACACCTTCTAATATTTAATTTCTGTGGCATATTACTTGAATCGACCCTCTTTACAGTAAATTGTCTCTTAACTGTCTGATGTTTTTGTGTTGGAGCTTTGCATCTTGTCTCTACAGCATTACTTTCCTTGTGGTAGTTTCTGTAAGTTCTGGTCCCATTTAAATCAATTTCCTTGTATTACAAGAGATAGCAGGAGAGCCTTTGGATTGACACCCAAGTTTTATTATATTCTCCTTGCTATGATAAGATGTCCTAGGCACTAGTCTATAGCAACTCTAGGCTGTCTCTAGGAGCGACAACATGCGTAAAACAACACTATCAATGAATAATTGGCACTCAAATGTGCAATCTTATGTTTCTCCATGGTTGATAGGTTTTGTGGCAACCTACTTATTAACAAGTAGTTATCCACATCATCAAACCAAGGAGTATACGTAGAAATGGAAAATAGGTTATCATCAGGAAAATCATTTGGAACTGGGGCAGTGTTCTGTGAAATATTCATTTTAGACAAAAAAATTGGAACTAAATTGTCTCTTCTAGGTCTGTTAATCAAAATAATGTTAAATTCCTGAAGTAGTATTAACCATATAGTGATTCTATCATTTGTAATATGTTTATTCATAAGAAATATAATAGCTAAATGATCAATACGGAAAAGAGTTTCGTAACAAGTAATATAGTGCCTAAATTTTTTGAGAGCATGAACCACTGCTAATAATTATTTTTTACTGACAATGTAATTCAGTTATGTGTGTGAGAGATTTTTTCTAACAAAATAAATAACATATGGAATGTGATTCTCCCTTAGGGTTGTATTTGATGCATCAGTGGGAATATGAAAAGGGAGGTACCAATTAGGCCCTCTCAACACTGGAGAAATTGACAATAACTCTTTTAGAATCTGAAAGGCATTTTGAAAATTAGTATCCCATGAAAAATCAACAACTTTAGCCAACAATTTAAACATATTTGCAACAAGTTTAGTAAAATTTTCAATAAATCTCCTATAATACCCTGCATGCCCCAAAAAAATTCTTACCTCTTTCTACGATGTTGGAACTAGAATTTGTGAAATTACCTTGATTTTGCAAGGTCAAATTTTATCCATGTTTATGACAGATGATGACTAAGGACTATTCCCTCCATTTGAATCATTTTTTATTTTTCATTATTGAGGACTAGATTATTTTCTTGACAAAAAATCAAAACTTTCTCTAAATTTTCTAAATCCTCCTGAAAATCATTTCCATACACTATGAAGTCATCCATATAGACTTCCACGCAATCATGTATAAGGTTAGCAAAACTGTCTAGAACAACCTTTTGAAAGGTGGTTGGAGCATTACACAATCTAAATGGGAGTACGTTTTAAGCATAGGTACCCCAATGGAAGGTAAAAGTAGTTTGTTCTTGCTCTTCTAGGGATATTTTTATCTAATTGTAACCACTGTACCCATCCAAGAAAGAGAAATGATTTTTCCATGATAAATTATCAAGAAAATGGTCAATAAAAGGCAAAGGAAAATATCCTCTCAAAGTGACCTTGTTTAGCACCCTATAGTCAATGTAAATTCTCCATTTCCCATTTTTCTTGGGAACCACCACTAAAGGAGACATCCATTTGCTGTCAGATATGGGCTATATAAAATTTGTGCTCAAAAGGTTTCAAGTTCGTCTTTGAAAATTTATTAAGGGTTGGATTCATTCATCTTTGTGGTTACCTTACGGGTTTGATTTATTCATTGGCGTAAATTGTATGTATGTAGGTGTCGGGATGAATCACCTTCATATCCAAATAGTCCCAAGAAAATTCCCGAGACTTTTTTTAGATCATTTTTACTACTTGTTGTTTATTTTTTGTACTTAAATATGTACCTATATACAATGATTTTCCAAAACTGATTTCAATATGTTGGACACCTTCTTCCCTATTTTCTTGTATGGATGCAATAGTAAATTATGCAAAAACAATAGGATAAAAAGTTTCCTAAAATTCACTGCTAAAAACATGATTATAACCACTAAAATAAACAGGGTATTCGATCCATCTTATATCAGATAGAAATTGTTGCAAGACATGTTCCTATGATTATTCCCCCTTGATTTTTCTAAGGTTAGTAGGCAAAGCATACATTATTCCTCTCCATAAGGGCTTTCCAACCAAAGAGCGAGTTCACTAGCTAGTTGAGCAGGTGGAAAAAAGTCAGTCTTTGGATTTGAGATCCATTAGAGGTAGTCATTTCTTCGGTTATGCACCTAATGAAAACATCAAGAGTAGTTATCCAGGGCCGACCAAGGACAATTGGGTGTCTTGGTTTAGTAGTTTTTGAATAAGTTACTATGAAATCAATCAGATATTACTAAGAGAGGTTGTTATTTA